>VYZX01004102.1:264380-335361 GCA_013401335.1 Brachypteracias leptosomus
GGCCCCGCGCCCCGGCCCACGCGTGGGCGCCGCCTCCCGCCCCGGCCCCGCCGCAGGTGCGCCCGGCCGCCGCAAAGCGCCGGGAGAGCCCGGCTGCCCGGCGAGCGCTCCCCAAAACCGGCGTTTTATAACGTAATTAATCATTTACCGCCCGCTCGGAGCGGCGGCGGGGAGGCTCCCACCCGAGCCACCGGTGGAGCGGGCTCGCAGCGGAGGAGCAACACCCCCGGCACGTTACCGGTGGCAAAATCCCCGCTGGAGTAAGCGGGAAGGAGCCGGCGGTGCCGCGGCCCGGGGGGCTGGTGCGGGGCCGGGGTCCAGTCCCTCGCCGGGACGCGGTGGGTGTGCGCGCCGGGCCGAGCAGCGAGTTCCTCGTCAGGGTTCACGGTCGGGTTCAGCGGGAGCTCCCGGCGGCTGGAGGCACACGGCAAACTTGCCTGAACTGTACCGGTTGTTGGCTAATTTGTGTCAATATATCTCCCCCCCGACCCCCGTTGTTTTTTTAACATGCCAGCGGTCTCTGGTCACTCGTGATGACCTCTTGGAGAATTCACCTTCATCTTTCCAAAAATCAGTGCGGCGTTTTTCCCACCCTCTAACTTTAACGAGGGGACAAAAGCCAGATGCTGGCATTAGAGCAGTTCGTGAACTGAATATCAGGAAACAGAGGTTAATGGTGTGGTTTTGGCTTGAACTATATATAGGTTTGAGATCCTCTCGACCAGAATGTCTTGGGGGATTCCAAACCCACACATTTAATTTGCTTTATTTTTATCCTATTATGTTCTCTTACACCTTTTCTCTTCCTTGCCTCTCCTCACCCCCCTGTGGCAAGGAACCCTTTTCCAGTCTCTGAGCTTCCTCCTGCTGCCTCCAACTATGCACACTCCCACTAAAGATTTATTTATTATTGTCGAAGTGATATAATCGAGACAATATGGATAAATAAGGAATTAAAATGCCATGCGTGTGTCTGAATTTGATACCCAGGAGTATTGAATAGAAGTACAGGGGCAGAGGGAGAAATAAGATCTAAGTGAGTGTCTCCCTGTGTTTCATTTCAGGATTACAAGGGGCTCATTTGCTTCTTAATTAGGTAGAGTTCCACTGGAAAATAAAACAGAAACTGTCCTTGGGGTTGGAGAAAGAAGCATCAAAGCCTGGCTGGAGCAGCGCTGCCCCGCTGAGTCCAGCATGGTCAGAAACATCCATCCAGGGGAAACTTGCCTCCTTCAATTTTACTTGTGTGTCTCTAATGGCAAATATTCCTGTTGTCATCATTTTAACCATTTCTATACTGGTGGATCAGTTTAGCTGAATAGCTTAGCTGTGGCTTGGAGATAATTGAGAGGAAGGTCGCAGTGATCCCCCACCCATTCTATAAGTCAGCTGTAGCTCTGGGCTCGGCGTGGTCCTGCTCTGCCTCCAGAGCTGTTGAAGCTGCGACGGACTCAAAGGCTTTGGAGCGCTCTGGTTGTGGCTGTGTCTGTGCTGCTACATACGCTGTGTTGGGTCGTGCAGACTTGTACAGGAATGAGGCACGTTCACCAGTCTGGTACAATATCCTGATTTAATGTGTTTCACTTCAAGTAAGCTATTTCAGTCTTACACCCATGCACGTGAGATCAAGCTCCTGGCACCATTCATTCCCAGGGTTTTGGCGTGGGTTGTACACACTCATACACTCTGTACAGAGTACAGACAAGGAGCTTTTTTGGATATACTTTTTGACAGTGTCTCACGTCATTATCTTCCCATTCACCTTTCTGATACAGAGACCATGGAAGTACATTTGTGACAGTGTTATTGCAGCCGTGGCTTAGTACACGTGACAGGGGAACAGTCCCCCCCAGGTTCCTCCCTGTTCTGTCTTTGCTGGAAGATCCTTCACCTCTGCATGCTCCAGCTTTTCCTTCTGTGAAATGGGTGCCTCTGTATTGTCTGTCTTTGTGCAGCATGTTGTGATCAGAGCACCAAGCTCGATCTTTCTTACCTGAAAGAATATATTTTGTCCCAGGAATTCCAGTGGGATTTGCTTCCTGGGCACGTTTTGGTGTCATGTGTGGGGCATGTTCTCACAGAAGTTTTGACAACCTTACTCTTAGCTCTTAAAATATTTTTCCTTTTTTTTTTTTTTTTTTCCTGGGGGTGGCCATTGCTAATGATTCATTTAAATGCTGCCTATGGATTTGGCAGTGACTGATGGTGCTGTGAAACCTGATATAGCTACTCGAGCTTAGCAAAGCTATTTAAATTGCTTATTAGCTGTGAGCTGAGCTATTTAAACTGTTGTTTTAGTTCAACTTACTAGGTAGTAAGGTAGTGTCAAGTTTTGCAAAAGAAATTTACATGTTTTAAAAACTTAAAAGGGGATGTGGAAACAGTGGTGTAAAAGAAAGTGTCCAGCCATAAAAAAAGTCTACTTCAGTGCCCTTTCAAGTCAATGCAAAGGTTCCTGCTGCCTGAAAACCATTGTCTTTCGGTCAAGCCACTGTTAAGGATCTCATTGGACAAATGTTTACTTTAAAGGTAACAAATCTTTTCCTAAATCACTACTTACTTCTAACCAGCATATCTGATAACTGCTGTTACTTCAATAGAGCTTAAACTTCAGCTATTTGAAAACCACAATGTAACACATTTCCAGCTGTAGAAATCTTTGTGTGAAAATACCACCTGATTTGTCTCTTGATGTTGCAAGCCAAGGGCTAACACAACCAAGAAGGTGACTTGCTTGTCTATGGCTCTGACTGTAGTGAGCTGCACCTGCTCATCTAACAGCTGTGGTCTGGTTGAATCTGACCTCAATTTAAATAGTCTAAGCTAACTTTTCTGTTATAAAGGTGCTTCAGGTGTAGTTATTAGAAGATTTAAGGAGGTATTGCGTCTTCTGTGGCTGCTTCTTCTGTGCTTACATTCTTTTGCTATTTTCATTTCTTTAGTATCTTTTTATTTCCTTATCTGTCTGCTGCAAAATATTTCTTTTTATGAGGTGTGTGACAAGTACCCAGTTTGGATTAGACCTGTAAATCACTTTACACTGCTGAAGCTGTTATTTATATTATTTGTTGGATTAAAACTCAACTAATTTAAATACCATCTAGCAATAACATTGAATGTTATATCTGTTTTATAAGTCATATCAAAATGAATATCAGGCCTCTGAGTGTTAGAAATTATTTCAGAAAGCTGTACAACAGTGAGAAGTGTGTGCTCTGCAGGTTAATGATGAACTAGCTCATAGCACACGTTTCTTTTGGCTGATATGAGATGGCTTCTCTGTGCTGCTTCCACAGGGGCTAATGTGGTAAATTAGTCCCATCCAGCTGATATCCATCCGTATCTCCCCCAGGTGGGTTTTGAGCCTGCACCTCCCTCCAGGAAGGTGGGAAAAGGTGAATTTCCAAGCCTGGATCAAGCAACGAAGTAAACTAATTTGAAGGAGACTGGACACATGAACAAAATTCTGTTCCTTCTGTAGTATTTTCGTGAGAAGGTGCAGTTGGGGGCCTACATTTCTGAGAGCAGTCATATGTAATACTTTTCTTATGCAGTGACATTTAAGAGCATCGGGAAAGTCTGCCTTGCACTCTTCCCTTCTGCTGTTAGCAATAGTAACATCCATCAGCCAACATGCAGCTTTATTTGGGGAGTAAAAGGCAAACAAATGGGAGGATGAGGAAAGAAGAATGTGAAGGAAGCAGAAGTGATGAAGCTCGCGTTATAGGGAGACATTAATTTTGGATGGTGTTCAAGCTGGCCTTTCCCAATAGCAGCAGTTCTTTAGATACCATGGTGATAAGCTGCGCCTAAGAAGCTCCATAGTGGGGAATAGTGTGCTGCAGAGGAAATTCACCTTGGCTGCTGTCCAGCTCCCACTGAAATCCATGGGATTCTTGTGTTGGCTCCCTCCAAAGTTTGGCCAGGCCATCTGTCCATGAAGGAAAGCAGCATCCTGGGACTCTGGGAGTGGTGGGCAGATAACATCACCCAGCTTTCACTGCAAAGCTGCTGTCCCTCAAAGCAAGGCTGGGAAAAGTGACTTCGTACTGTGAGCTCAGGGACTCTTTTTGAGGTTTTAAGATCAGCAGCTTCAGTTCAGTTCCTAGCATGGCTCAGGGGGCAGGTTATATCAGGCATCATCAGCTGTTGATGGTGTTCAAGAAAAGGGACTGGGATTTGATAGATCTGAGACTGTTGATCTCATGATTTTTGGAGCAGCTGGCTGGGGATGCTTGATCCTTCACAGCCTTGGTTCCTTATGCTATTCCCATCTTGCAGAGTGGGTATAAATGGCTGCCGTTCTGACTTGGAGGATTCAATATCTCTGTGCACAGATACAAATGTCTGTACAAAATCAAGTGGGAAAAATCAGGTCCAGAGAACTTTGAGTTCTGGAACAGTATGTTGGGTTCACTGAAATGGGTGGGAAAACTCTGTTGACCTCAACAGTATGTATAAAACCTGTTATGTAGATCCTTTCTTATATTTAACACAATTTAAGTAAGGTTAGAGAGGCAGGGAGCTTGATGGGGTGAGCAGGAGAAAAAAAGAAAAAGAGCAACTAGATAGGTCATCCTGAGGATTTTTGTATGCACAGGATTTTGGTATGGTTGCATTCAAGCAAGTGAACAAAGCTGTGATGTTGGAGTGTTTCATCCAAGTCTGCCACCAAGTGAGGGGCCTTGTCACCTCTCACACAGTTATGTGAGGAGTTTGTAACAGTGCAGATAAATGCATGTAACTAAATTTGGGCAACCAAACCAGCTAATAAAAAAGTAGCAGAAAAAAATGAAGAAGGGAATGATTGGCATGAAAGGCACAGCAGGTTAAGGAAAAAAAATCACAGGGTCTGCTAGAGATATGTTCATCAAATTACAGTTGGAAAAATCTGCCACTACCACAACTAGTTTGAATACCTTGGTGCGAATTTCACCAAAATATACTTGTGTAGACAATAGTGTGGAAAGAGTGAACAGAAAGAAAACCTAATGCTATGAGAATGATCATAGTCAAGTTGCTTTCAGCTGCAAACCTAATGAATGACCACTGTTAATTGGATTATCACTTGAGAAAAAACACTTATAAATAAAATATCCTCCACAAAGTTGGGATGTCCCTCATGCCTTTCTTTATATTTGAAAAGAGGATGATGAGTAGGTCTCCTGATAACAAAGGCATCATTTGAAATGTTAAAAAGAATTATTTGATGTTCAGTTCCTTTAAATTGAAAGTAGTTTTAACTGGTTCAAGTTCTGACAGTGTCTTAAACTGTTCAGGCATATTCCCAGCATGACCAAAACATGCAGAGGGGAACAATGAGTTTGCAGAGAACCCAAGAGCAAGGGCATCAGCGTAGTTCTGTATCTAGATTTTCTGCAGTGCTGTGTATTCATTTTATTCATTCATTTGGCTCTATATTAGTGCAGTGCCTACAGTAAATAGCCTCACCCATGAACATATATTTAAGGACGTGAAAACATTTTGAATCAGCTGTTGGCTTTCCTGTTGACTTTGTGATAGGGTGTGTGCAGACTGGGAAGGTTTCTCAGTTCTACATGGCCAGGTCTCTGCCTGCTTTCGCCTTGTATGCTGCCCATGGCATTTGTGCGCTGCGAATGCAGCGTGTGGCTTGTTCATACTGTGCTTTGGTCATGGCCCTTTAGGATGTAAATGTGCTCAGGGGAACGTATTTCAACGATGTTTCTCTGATAATTCAGCGGCACACTGTAAATAGCTGACAGTGCTGTTATTAAATCTCAGAATGTGACAAGGGCACTGCCTTCAAACGAAGACAGGAAGTGTTTAAGCCTGGGCATTAAAGAAACACTTTTAATGGGAAAAGCAATTAGGCAGGGAATAGACCATTAGTATCAGGGAAGGTTATTGCTGCGCCAGAGCCATGCATCACCCAGCACAGGTTAGAGACAGTGTGAGTAGGGGTTGTGTAACAGGGACTCATGCAAAATGTACAGGATGAGTTTGGATGATCTTTGATTATATTTTTGATGACACATCCTAGCTGCTCTCTGCCTGTTTGTAAGAGAGAAATCTGCCTGCTGCTGCTGGCTTGGATGCTCTGTGCTTAGCTCATGTGTGACACGAGTAGCTGGCTGCTTACTCCTTATTGACGTAGCAACTATTAGAGGCTACTGGGCCCTCTTGCATCACTTGGAAATGCTTTGTAATGGTAATTTTGCCACTGGGGTCGGGATTAAAATGAAGATAATATTTTAAATAATTGATGCTCGAGGCGTTTTAGGATTTGTTCTAAAAAAAAAAAGGATATTGCTGGATGACATCACCAAGCGGGACAGCCTGCTTAATGACTCATAGGGGAGCAGGAGGCTCTGCTGTGTAGGTGTTTTAGGATTTGTGGGCTTCATGTTGAAGGCTGGCAAGATTGGGAGCTTTAGCTGCAAAACAACTGTGGCTTTATCATGCAGAGGAACGAGCAGATTTGACACAGGGGAAAGAGGGCCTGGCAATGGAGGTGTGAGTAGAAGTGGCTGCTGGTTACTGTGCAAAGCTTGTTCACTTCAGTGGCAGCGCATCCTCCCTCCCTGCCTCCCCCACACACTAGTCTGAGTTTATTTATTTGATGTGGCTTATCAAAATGCAAGATTGTAAGAATTTCTGAACTGACAAACTGCTTGCTTTCTGTGTGGAAGTCTCACTGCAGCCTACAGGATTTAGAAACTTGAACCCTGCTGCAATTCAAGAAGAAATTTTCTGTAGAAATTGCACTTTTCTGCCTATGCATCAAGAGGCCTGAGAGAGCCCTCTGGGAGCTGCTGGGTGTTGTTCCCCATTAGCATTTGCATTATTATAATAGCAGACCTGCAATTGCAGTCTTATCAGGCGAGTTTTAGTACATCAGTGCAGCAAGATAGCAAAGGCCTCTATGGAATATGTTTAAAAATACATGGCCAGCTCATACAATATGTTTTTGTAAAGCTGCTTCTGGTGGTACTGAGGATCCTTCCCTGTGGACTGTGGAATGGTGTGTATGAGTATGCATGGTAAAAATACTTGTTTGCTTCTGCTTAACACTTTGCAGTGGATTCTCCTCAGATATGGAACACTATTTTTGGGGAAAACAAAAATCTTGCATGGCTCTGAAGGGAAATGATAATTTTATTATGTGGAGGTGTGAGCACCTTATTTTCAGTATTCATTACTTATTGTTTCACCCTTAGAAGAAGGGACAGGTAGTATAACCAGAGCTAGGAGTAATCAGCAAGGCTTTTCCCTTTGAAGTCATAATACTTCAGGATACATGCTGTCTTTCCTCATATTAATTGTGTTGCAGTGAGTGACTCAAGTTCTTTGCTTTTGCTGAGTTGCTCTGTGATCTGTAACAGCAACACTTTGTTGTTGCCTTTGTTTCATTCCCCAATTTTATCAGGCTTTTGTTTTCTGGCTTTCCACCATAAATCTGTTGCACACATCTAAAATGTCTCCCTGCAGTTGTGTAAGTGGGAGCATGTGATCTGTTTTGTGGTATTGAAAATTGTCAATGGGAACATTTGAAAAAAAATAGGATAAATTCTCTGAGACAGGATGTGCAAAATGGCCCCAACCAGCACTTAGGGCTGTGCTGGGGCTCTGGGCTGCATGAGAGATGTGTGGGGAAACAGAGAGCCTGACACCTTGTTGTTATTTAAGATGCCTAAAGACAGGGCAGGAGCTCTGCTCTGGTAGGTAGTTCAGATGCTGGTGCAAAGATGGCAACAGTCTAGTTGTTGTCGTGTCTCCGCCTTGACATCGCCCCATCTCTAACCAGGATGTCTTGTCCCTCCAGGTAAAGCCCCAGCTTTCATGTAGTCCAAGCCTCTGGTAGCCCCAAAGCTGAAATGCTTTCCGACCTGCCAGGAGGTTTCTGCCCGGACAGGGCAGCCCCGAGGTGCTCATGGGCACAATGTACACTCAAGGACACAAGCATTGCCTTGAGTGTACAAGGAGGAGATAAAAGCGTCTTTGGACTCTATTGTTGTACATGTATAATCCAATGATTGTCATAATAATCTCCTTTCCTTCAGCAGGGATAGGGAGAAATTTATTCTTTTATGAAACAATAAAGGAGATCTAGTTGCATAAAACTTTCCAGGGCACAGGTGAATGAGAGCTCTCTCTTTTCATGATTGTTTTATTTTGTTTGACAGCTGCTTGTCACTTATGTAGTCAGTTACAGGAGAGAGCTAATTTTCTGTTGCCTGTTATTTAGAGGTGGTCTTTATAAACTTATATTTAAGGTATCTTCTAAAAAAGCTAATACATAAAAATGAGCGTAATGTGGTTTGTGGTCCTTTTCAAGACTAACAGAAACTGGCTTGACTGAGAGAACAGGGATTTGTCACTTCACTACACCCACCCAAATTCAAGGAAATTCAATTAAAAGCTTGAGTCTCTAATCTCAGTTACAATGAAACACAATGGCTGTGGAGCAAGGATCAGATCCTATGTTCCAGAAAGGGAGTTATTACTTTGGGAGTTATTTGGGGTAGACAGGGAGGCTGCTTGCCTCCTCCCAGGCAGATCCAGAAGTATATGTAAGTCTGTGCTTTCTTGGGGAACTTTCCTTTTCCCCCCTGTGCCTCTTCCACCTTCCTCTGTGCTTTGGAGCAGGGAAATGAGTGTTTGTGCATAATGTAAATTCCACTTTGTCTTTTGAGAGATCTGAAGGACAAATAATGTCTTTAAAGTTTCTGTGTGATCCTCAAAGACGTTCCCTGGACAGAAAGTTCTCAGCATCTGTTTTTTTTGAGACCTTCAAAATTGCATATTATGGAAGCTTTCAAGGACTTAGCCATGTGCAGCCTGATTGTCCCAGCAATCTCTATCACTCTGCTTTCCCTTCCCAAAAGTCTGTGATTTTCCAGAGGGCTGTGGGGACGGCTTCCTTCTTCAGCTGGACCAAGCTCTTTGTGAAGCCTGTGGTAAACACTCCTCCTGTGGTTGTGGTTACTTGCCTTTCCCTCTACAGAGAGGGTCTGTGCTGAGTTTTTCAGTCTCAGAGCAGTAATCCTACATATGTATTGTTCAAATCCTTGCAAGAACTTTTCTCCATTGAGTTAGAAATTAGCATTTCAAATTCTATGGAGGAGAACTTGCCAAAGTTTTTATATTTTAAGCTTAGAGTTTGGAACAGAATCAAAATATCTAATCCACTTTGCATTCCCTGCTTGGTCTTTCCTCCGTGCCTTATGAATTGGCATCCTTGTCCTTAGGAGGCAGAAGAATATTGTGCAACTCCGTGAGGCTTCTGCCGTGAAATATCAAAGTAACATTGCACTCATTTGCAACACACTTTCCAGTAACTGTTAAATTAGCATAAGTGACATGAGGCTGTACTGAAAAGAGTTTATGCTTATCAACTGTTTTACAGGATGACCTCTGAATTATCGGCCAGAAGAGAAAATAGGCACACAACTGATGGGAACGATTTGGGATAGTTCAGTGCTGCCTATTATTCCTTAAAAGAAAGGCTGATTTTCATGGCTTAAACAGGGTGGCCCAGGCTTTGCACCTTGAAGTTCTAATACCTAAGTTACTTTCTTCCATTTCTTTTCTTTTTCTGTCACCTTTTGGCACTTCTTCCCCTGCGGTGATGTTGGAGCTGCTGCAGCTCCCTGTGGGGGGAACAGCCTGGCCAGTGCCTGGGGCAGCAGCAGCTCCCAGCCTCTGGGTCACAGCCTTGGCTGGGGACACACATGGAAAAACACGGGGCTGGGTTGTCTAGGGAGAAATGGGCAACTGAAATGCTCTTTTGCTGCATTTCAGGGGTAGTGAAGCTTCCTTAAAAAAGTGTGTTTAGAGAGGTCTGTGATAGAGGCCTTACAAGTCAAATCACTTTAATTCTTAGGGTGCTAAAGTGTGAATGTGCAAAAAGCATAGTAAGAATTTCTCACCAGTTGGCACCTTATCCTCAGTGCCTGAGTGAGTACTTGATCCATTCTGCATGCTAACACCAGGCACTAATTTTAGATCACAGGGACTATGAAGAGTGCGGTTTCTAGCTCTTGACTTGCTATAATTTGCTTACAGCAAATAGGGGAAACTGGTGCATAAACTTTTTTCTCCCCCTGCCATGGAGGCGTCTGCTTCCCCTAGGTAGGAATCTCCTATGATGAGAGTGCACTCAAAACAAATTGCTGTGGAATACAAGACATGATTTTTAAACCCTATTTTAAAACAAATGTTCAAAATTTTGTTCTGAATGTGAAGCAAAAAAATCATTAAAATTGTGTAATATGGGCTATTATTCTACCATAAAAATCTGCCGTACAAGCTGATTTTGCTCACATTTGTTTGGTGTAAATAAGCAGTAACTTAGAGCAGAAGAGGAGGATCAGGTCTCCTGCATGTATTCTCCTCTTGTTTTGAAGGGTGAATTCACTGCTGCATAAATCTCATAGAATGTTCAAAGCCCCACAGCAAATGTATTAGTAAAGGACGCAGCAATAAGCAGGTTGTGTCATCTGGGATGCATATCAGCCTGACGTATTATCCATTGAGTGCTTTGTTTGCATTTGGTAAATATGATGAGCTGCTGGCTTCGTGCTGAAGTAGCACTGCAGAACTTAGCAGTGGCTTAGCCAGTCGGCAGTGAGCAGGATCAGCCTCTGGTCACCATCCAGCCAGTTTGTTTTGTTTCACAGCATTGCTGGGGCGTAGTTCTCTCTCTCCCAGTTGATTCCTCTTTTGGGAGCAGACGTGGGGACAGCTAAATGCATATGGTGCATGCATAGTCCTGTGCCAGAGACCCTCCTGCCCATGATTTGGGCAATGCTTCACTGCATTTGCATGGGCCAGAGCTGGGTGTGTGGCTACCTTTAAAAATAGGACAGCAACTTCAATGCATCTTCAACCAGAGAAGGATTTAGGAAAAAAATCCCAGGAAAAGGCATTAGAAGTATCAGTGCTGCCAACTGACAGGTCAGCCGGCATAGCACACAGCAAATAGTGGCAGCTAAATAAGGGCAAGGCAGAATACCTAAAATGAGGCGTGTTATCCCCTGTTATCCCCTGGCTGTCACAGCCCCGCTGTGCTCCAGCTGAGGACCCAGTGCACAGCCAGTTCCATCAATAACTCTGCAATACCCGCAGGCCCTCGAGCCTGCACCGAACGGGAATCCTGGGAGAGAGCCCAGCCCCAGTGTGTCGGCCCATCTGAGCCCATCATTTTTACCCCAGTTCATAGCAAAATTATTTTAGATCACCTCATCACTTTAAACATTTTGGTAAGTGTTAATATACTTTCAGCACAGTGGAAATAATCACCATATGGCTGTAAGATTTGCCATCTGCCCAGAGATGCTGAAATACAATTAGTCTGTGTAGTCCATTTATCAATCTATAAGTGACAATATTCACTGTCCTGGCAACTTTGGCTGCTGACAGAATCAGCACTTGTACAGGCCTACCTGTCTGGCCTTATTACAATCAATATATAAATGAGACAGAAAAAATCCCATCATTCAGCTGTATCCTTCACCCTTGACAAAAAAAAGTCTATGTTGGTGTAAATGAGACTGAGGAAATGTTGTCCCTTAATTTTCATAGCACTAATTGGATTTTTATGTCTAGTAGACCTTAATTTTGTAAGCCAAAGCCAGATTTACTTGTGGTCTTTCAATCAAGAAATACCAGCAGGACAGCGTATGTCACAGAGGGAAAAATTATTATTAAATCCTCTCCTGTTGCATTAACTTCCAAGGCACAAAAAACTGAATGTTAGAAACGTGAGAAATGTGATCATTAGCGTCACACAGGTGAGATTTTATTTTTCCAAGGTGACTTCAGAAAAGTGAGAATGCGGCTTTTCAGCAGAGTAAATAATCCTTTGAAAAAAGGTCAGAGCTGCCTTATTTTAAAAATATTAATGATCTGATACTGTAAGAGATCTGACTTCTGAACACCCCTGCAAATCTAGTCCCTGGCAGGTGTCCTAGCCAGGCTGCTCAGTGCTGTTACCTCCTTAAAACTTGGCTTAGATTTGTAATGGCTAATGCATATCCAGAAAATAACTTGAACTTTTTATTTGGTTTTACATATTACTCAGATTCATCTTGCATAATGAGTTTATAATAAGAATGTGTGCTATGTTTTGTTTATTCTACAAATTTTCAGCCAACCCACACTAATTTTTGAGACTCTGCTGACATGGAAATGTCTTTTTTTTGCATATTTGCATTATAACCTCTAGTTATGGAACCTGCATTGCATGAAAAATGCTGATACTTGAAATTAAATACTCCCATAACCCACACCTGCTGTAACCTGTGCCTTGCATAACCCACAAAGTTGGAAGCAGTGACATGCAGAAATCAGAAGTGCTGAGGGAGCAGGATCACGGGGGTCAAAAATAGGTGGCTGTTGAGGTTCAGGAATTTCTGGGATAAATTTATCCCAATATTATCTGCATATATGCATGGTTTGCAGTGTTAGCAAGTTGTAGGGATTTGATTTTGTGTTTTTACAGGTATGAGTTTTTTGTTACAAGGGAAATAGTAATTTTTTATTTTGGGGATACTGGGGATACATGAATAACCTGTTGGTTAAGTTTTTCAGAACTGGTTGTTTTTCTCTCTGAAGCTCAGGAGATGACCAGAGGATCTTCACTTTTGTGCTAGAGTTGTTGACAGCTTTTTATACCAACAAATAAATGCACATAACTGAGATCTGTACTGTAAATCTGATGGCAACAGATGGTGTTATATTTTTAAAGATTAAAGCGAATAACATTAGCTTCTAAATGTTTGAAATTTCCTTTGTATTTTTAACTTGAAGCAGAAGAAATGTGTCATTCCATGATCTTATTGGCTGCTAGTAAACACATTAGTTCCAAGAACCGTGTCCCCCAGTTCATTAGAGAGGTGCTGCTTGTGTGCTAGCAGCAAGCAAAATACTCTGGTTGTTGATTCTATTAGTCTATGAAAATCACCAGAAAATGAAAATCTGTTTTTTTCCACATAGTCTAATTTAAACTTCATTGAGCGGGGAATGACGCTGGCTTTAGACATGCCCGTTTGTGCCCAACACCTTGCCCTTTCCCGACTGCAGCTGTGGGGTTCTTGGCTCTGAGCACTTGTGCTGGAGCCTCTTTGCTGTTTTTTATACTCCACCTTTGGTGCTTTTCACTACATTTGGTGTAGTGTCTTCTAGATGGTTTGCTCTAGAAGGAGGCTGGTAGGGACCGGTCTATTTAAACGTGACAGTGGTGTTGCCATCCTGGTGCTGTTCTCAGCAGAGGCGAGTTGATACATGTACCGAAACCCCAGTGAGGGCATTGACCTGCATTGTTCTAATCTCTTACTGAGTAAATTGCTTATTCTTTAATTGCTTTTAATTTTTACATGCTTAAGTTTCATTAAAGGCATGTATCCTTGTATTAAACCATCTGTTGCCACCCTTTTTCCTGCAGTCTAGTAAAGCACTTGGACCTGAGTGTTGTATTAGCCCAGGTGCTCTGGCAGCATCTCTGGTCACAGGGTGTACCAGCACAGGGTGCACACCGTGCCCTGCCCGTGCTGCCCACACGTGGGGCTGGCCACCAGGACCAGCAAAGCCCTATCGCCTGCTGCTGACGTTACAGTTGGTAGAATTCCTTATTTGATCCTTTAGGCAGTAGATCAAAAAGAGTTATACAACTTGTTCTTTAAACTGAACTGATTGGCTTTTTTTTTTCCCCTAGTGTAAGTGGAAGAAAAGCCTCAGGGGAGAGCATTTGAATAGGGCATGGGAAAGCATATCGATAATTACATGCATGGATTAGTGCACAAAAGTACTCCCCTCCAAGGATCCGCTTAGTTCTGTGGCAGTTGAAATAATGGAGTGTTTAATCATATTATTTTGCAATAGCGAGGCTTTGATTATGCTACTGATTAAAATCAACTTTTCAGATTTATTTGTGTGGAGATAACCTCATCTGCCATGGAAATTCTTATAGCATGGGTAGAGAAAAAGTTCTGAACATAAAGATACATCCCTGGTGGGCTCAGTGGGTTTGACGTGCGCAAACATACACGGTTTTTCACCTCAATCTCCTGCTTGTAAGTACATTGTATTTTGATCATATATCCTCCATCATTTAATCTCTTCACTTTGAAAATAAACACCAGTGTGCACAGCCTCAGAGTATTCCCAGCGTTCTGCCACACAGCAAACATAGTGCAAAGGATTAATAATAAAATGAAGACACCACTAGAATGCTAAAGGATTTTCCTGCTGGTTTACAAATGCAAAATAAATTACCCTCTTCTTCTAAAGGTGTCTACATTATTTTCTCCTCTTTGACCGTATCTCACCAATGCTAGCTCTAGATGTGTATGCTGTCTGATGTGGGGTGAGGAAGCCCAAGAGTGACTGAAACTGCTGGCACCTCATCTCCCCCAGCAAGGCCAGTGCTGGAGGCTCCTGGGCAGTGCTTGTGGTGTAGGTGAAGGCTCTGAGGAACATTGCCTCTTGGTTTTGGATGGTGCTTGAGGAGCCTGGTACAGTTCAGATCTGTACTCTGGCTCCTCATTTCTCCTTTGTAAAACAAACCATCTAACCCACATGGTGTTTTACCCGTGCCTGAGAAAATTCATGGTGGTTTTGTTGAGATTTAGTTGGGCTGCTCTGACAGCAGCAGTGGCCGACGTGTGCCCTGTTGGGGTGAGCTGTTTTCTGCACTTGGGGTACTCCAGGCTGGCTCAGCCCTGCACATCCCCCCCCGTAACAAGCTCCTGTGGGGTCCCTCCTGCTCGAGCCTCCCTGCACTGCAGCAGAGGGTCTTTCTGGGAGCTTTCCAGAGCAGCCCTCAACATGTCAAATGCAAGGCTAGTGCACGTCAGCACTTCATCCTTCTAACACCAACTGCGTGGGGTAGATTCTGGTGTGCACACAGGTCTGTGAGCCAGAGCCTGGGGAGCTGTACCAAACCTGGTGTTCCCTGGGTCTGGGTGGGGGCTGCTGGCACCAGGCACGGCACAGGGGGAGGCTCTCCCTCTCCTACAGTCTTGTGCTCTCTACTCCAGAATTTACGCTTTCAATTTACACTGGCAATCTTGCTGAAATATTACAATGCAAACATTGTGCCACAGAGGAGGCTATGCTAAAAGCATTAACTCCGCTGGAGCTGGGGCGAACCCAGAGGATGTAATTTCTGACTGATCCAGAGAAATGGGGAGGCTTTGGGAGTCTGTGTTGATGCAACCTCATTTGTCAGTGTAGGTGAGGTGCTGGGGTTAGAGTACGAGTATTTTTTTCAGTTTAATAGGGGTTGAATTTATCCTAATACGAATGGGAGACTGTAAACATTACCAAGGTTGCAAATTTATGGATCCTCTTTCAATGTCTTCTCAGGAAAAAAACCTCTGAAATAATCAGAGTAACACAATCAGTTTCACACACACTTGCTTCAACTTCTTTTTTTTTTCTAATAAACAAGCATACCTGTGGAGGATTAGTTCAGGGTCCTCCCAGTTCCTGTCACTTGTGTATCAGTGTTTATTCAGTGTCTTGAAAGGCTAATAGCCATCTGGAGATAGCCCAGAAAAAAAGTGTGAGCTTCTCACTGCCCAAGTTAAGCCTTTTAATTTGTATATTGACTTCGTAAAGGCACAATGGTATTGTGACACCTCACAGATGTTACAATGATTTTCATACTGAGAGCTTTTGTCCTTAAGACTTATTCTCTTGGACTTATTCAGCCGCAGATCAAAAATGAGTTTAATTAACATCTGCGCTTTTAACAGAAAATTCCTTTTTAGCTAGCTAGGTTTTTTCTAATTTTTTTCTGTCTAACTAGCTGGAACTATTATGTTTCTTACCAATGAAAGAAGCACTTTTGCTAATTACATTGTCTGTTGAAATAATGCCTGTAAAAGAAGGGAGCTAAAAAGATGGAATTTTTTTTTTGCATAAATTTCATATATTTCTGCAGGTGACTGGATATCGAATCTAGTATAAAGTGGGCACCAGAGAACCATGTCTGTGATTATTTCACTGAGCTGCACAACCTTGCCCTCAATTAGTGCTTGCTGCCAGGTTCAGCACTTCTTTCCAACCTCATCACAAGGAGATCGGTTTGCCTATGAAACAGGCATTTCAGCAGCTGAAAGGCTGAAAAGAAGGATTTTGAGTACATTATATAAAATATCTGTTTCTTGTTTTCTCTTTTTTTGGGTGACAGTGTAATTTCTGTCCTACTAGTCTTGAGTTTTCCAGAAGTTGATCCCCGAACCCTTTGATGTAGCTGCAGTTCCACCTTGCAGCCAGGAGCACCCCCTGGGAGCGCAGGGCTTGGTGAGCAGAATACTGACAAATGCACTCTAAGGGGTGCCTGTGTTTGGGTTTTTTTTTCCCAGAGAATAAAAAGAGCAACACTGTTGTTCCCTGCTAGCCCAGCTATTGCTCTAGGCCAGTTCTCCCATCCATCCCTTGTGTACAACAGATATTAAGGCCTTTCTCTTTGCTCTGCACTCCATTGCTCAGGGTTGCTTCTCCGTCCTTCCGAGTAATTCTTGCTATGGAAATACCTGCATTAGGAGAACTTTTTGCGTTGCAGGACAAACAGGAGCTGCCCAGGTCTGTGGGGCCGGGCAGTTCTGGGCAGATCCACATCTGGCCACCAGTGTTTGGTTGCAGGCAGGTTGTTTGCAGGGCTGGCATCATGTCCCACCATTCTCCACATTGTGTAGGAGCAGTTGTTAAAACCACTGATCGCTTCGTTCTGGTCTGTAAAGGCTGTTAATTTTTACAATAGTCTCTTTTGTTGAGTAGTGAATATTCAGCAGTTGATTCAGCCTTTCAAATTCACGTAGTCAAAAACTTCCCTGGGTAGAAGATCTGGTATAAACTGCCCTGCAATGATAGCAATAGCAAAGCTGCAGAGAGGAAATGAGGCGATTTAGTTTTATTTCCAGGCTTGCTACTGGCTCTGTTATCCTGGGATGCCATCTCACTCTCAATGGCTGTTTCCTCAGGTGTGAAATGGAGACATTACCCACCTGCTTGCTTCATACTGTGGGTTTTGCACCCTTGCAAGTTGAAACAGGCTCTTTTACTGGTTGTGTGCGCTGTCAGCCTGTGCTAGAACCTGCCTGTCACAGCTGATGAGATCTGGATGACCTGGATTAATTAGCAGATGCCAATATGGGAAGGGAGCAAGCTGCCGGCTTTCATAACGCTGGTTTGCTGCTGCCATATCTGTAAAACGTGCAGGTTTAGTGTTTGCCTTTTGTTTGTGGCAAGCATAAGGGGGATGCACTTTTCTTGTCCGGAGTGCTTGTGAGGAGGGGTCCACTGACTTCATCCTCGGTCATCATTAGGAAACTAACTCCTGTGGTTTCCCACTTGCTGAAACGATTTGATCCAAGATGGCATGAGCCTTCAATATGTAGAGGTAACAAGCTGGAGGATAGCAAATTCTCTTTTGCTTTGAGCAAAGGTTAATTTTGTGTATAAACTTCAACCAGCTTGCTAATTACTATGTGCAACACCATGAACAGTAACCTCTCCCCACAGCAGTTACATCCTTCATCAGAGGTCTGCCTTTAGTTGCATTTTGGTGTTTCAGGGACAGGAGTTGGTTGTTTCTTAAAGTTTGAGAAGTGCATGTATGAACAAGTGAGTAGCATTATGGGTAGCTGAAACAGTACTCACTGGTGGTGTTTAGGTGTCATTACTTACTTGGACTTTCATTGAGATGAATATTTCAAATAGGAGAAAATTCTCAATCCATGAACTTGAGGGGCATCATGCAACAGTAACATTTAGAAAGGCAAAGCAGCAGCAGCCTGACCGGGCAGCTGCACACCCCAGGGCGTGGGGAAGTCTGGTGCTGCCGCTGCTGCCAGCTGAAGGGGGACATTTGGTGACTTCTGGGGTCTTGGAGGAGTGATGGAGAGCTTGCTGCTCTCAAGGGACAGGATATATTTATTCAATTTTGTTTGGGACTGAAGGCGTGAGTTTGTCTCATTAATGTGATCTTAGCCGTTGGAGCTGCGCATGAGGAATTCCTTTTGGAGTTTTGAGAAGTCAGAGGCACAGACAGTGCTCGGTGGCTTTGGGAGCTGCTGGTGTTACTGTCCCACTTTCACCCAGGAGTTGAGGGTGGCTGTTGGATGCCCAGTGGGAGAGCTGTCTGTGTGCAGCTGGCCAAGCTGGAGAGGGGTGGTGTGGGAACAATGCTCCTCTTTTTAATAACATTGCTTATTTTTTAATTATCATAATTAATATGATTATTCATTAATAATGCACTCCAAAATACATTGAATGTGAAGATACACATAAAAGCCTAGTTCTTTATATTGCAATCAGGCAGTAGTAGTGATGCTCAATCCAAATAACTATTGACACCGAATTGATCGTACTGCATTTAGCGAATAATTTTTTTGCATCGTGACCAGTGTATGTCACGACATAGGATTTTGTGTTTACCTACTCGTCTTCTTTCTTGAAAGATCCTCATTATCTAATACTTGTTACAGCAAATCACTGCAGTTCTGCTGGCGCTGTCAGGTAGTATAAACCTCAGCGTGTGCATGATGCTGGCCTGTAGCAGCAACCACCACATTCCAAAAACTCTACACTGATGCACACTCTGCAGCTACGAGAGGACATGTTCTTTTAAAAAATGTATTTATTCCAATTGGTAAATTAGGCAGTTAATGCAAAGCTGTCTAGTATTAGTGTGGGGAGAACACAGATAATCTTGTTTTGTAAACTAGGAATCCTTATCCCAGAAACGTTATGTGATCTGTTAATGAAAATTTTAGCAAAATGTGCAAATAGTAGTTTTGCCTCTGGTGGAGTACCAGTGCTTCTGTCACAAATACGTGTGATGTTCCAGATAGAACCATAGAATATGAGCTGCTTTGTTCTATTTATTGCTCAATCAGCATGTCCACCTGATGGGCACTGGACACTTTGCACATTTAAAGGAACTCAGGTGCCGATCCTTCAGGCACCTGAGTAAGTCACGGTGTTGTATTTACTACCAAAAAAGATTGCTTCAATACAGTAGTGTTCACATCATCCGTGCCTTGCTAGGAGCGGGCTGCACATAGCCCTGGGCACGGCCAGGAACCAGGGGCAGGGACTCTCCCAGATGCCATCTGGCCGCCCAGCCAGGGCTCACCGTGCCACAGCTCCACCAGCATCCCACAGCCCTCACCGTGCTGGCTGCCAGTCAGCAAAGGCTCTTTACAGCTGAAGTGATTTAAATCACTGGTTTTGCTCATGATTCAAATGATAAACAAGGAACTTAGAATTAAATAATTTGAACTTTTCCTAAGTGAGAGCTCATTGCCGTTGATTAGGAAGAGTAATGTAAAACACATGGCTTGCAGCTCGTCACACACTTGTAAAATTTGGCATGGTTTTATATTAACCAGAAAGCAGCACTGTATCTCACACAGCTGTGGGTGCAGTAAGTTAGCTCCAGAGTCTTGGTTTCTGCTTTTTAAATCCTTCAGAAAAGGTTTATGACTTATTTCTATGTTAATGGGGAAAGGTTGTTTTTGAAATTTGTCTCATACGACACAAGGACAGAAATAAAACGTCAATTAAAATGCATAAAACCATAATGTGAAAATTGCAAGCATACTTACAAAACATGCTGGCCATATTTAATAATTTAAGAAACTTATCAAGGTACATTTTCCGTCTTAATCTGCATTATTAAACAAAGAACTATTAGCTATATTTTACATCTCCATTTGCTACTTTTCAAGCAGCTTTACTCTAAATATTACTGTCAAATTGATTTTTAAAGATTTTTTTTTTTTTTTTAAGAGTATTTAATCAATCATTAACAACTTGGGTTAAAATTCATGAGATTTTAAACATTCATAAATTCTCCTTGTCTTCTGCTGTAGGAGCCCACAGCCTGGCTGGCAGTGCCACCGCTCCCTGCCCGGGCAGCCCTGGGTGACAGCCAGCTCAGGGGCCTGGGCACCATGGTGTGTGCTGCCTGAATCTCCAGTTAGCAGTGCTGTGTTTAAGCATAACACTTGATAAATCCCTGATAAAATGAAAGAAGCCCTGAGAAACAAAGTCATTCCTCTGTCAGTGAAGTGCTTTCTTGAATGTCAAAAGTTGCAAGTGAGTAACAAGGAATAATGAATCCTTCCCGGTTTGGTGCCCTGTAAGGCCATGTGAGCGTTTTAGCAGTGTCTAATTCAGCGTTTCATTTGAAAATCGAGTGCCACAGTTTTATAGTTGGCTGTGTGCACTTTGCTGGTCAAAGGAGTCTGGGATGCAGCGAAGGAGGATATTTCCCCCTGTCGTAAAAGCTGCACCACTGGGGATTGTCCATGCTGTTGGCTTTGCTGACTTGCCTGGTGTGAGGGAAACTGTAGTGACACCGGCTCCCAGTGAGAGCAGTGAACTGGCCCTGCCTCATTTGAGTCTCAACGAAGGGTTAACAGCTCACTTATCTTGAATGAGTTAAAATGCTTAAGTTTACACATCACACTTCCTTTTTTTTATAATTTATCAACACTACATTATTGCTGTGAGTGATAGTGCTACTGATTGTACCTAGAAAGACAACATGCACTTTTGTTTAATAAGCATAAAGATTAGAAACATAGTCAGGTTTTGCCTTTACTTTTTAATAAAAGCCCTATATCAATGGGTAGATGGCTATCTCAAGCCCTGAGCTTCATTATCCATTAACTTATCCACATGTATACAGCTCCCATTGACTACAGCAGCTGCTGCAAGACTCCTGGAAAAAATTAAGATAGATAGTTTTTCCCTTCCTTCAACTTTGATTATCTCCAGATTTACTTTATACGCTTACTGCTCCTGCTGCAGAGCAGCCAGGCATAGTTTTAACAGTGTTTTCAGATATTGTTAAGATGAGTTAACAGGTTAAAGTTTTTTGTGGAACAGGTTAGTGTGGAGGAAACTTCTGAAAATTTGAACTGCAGTATGTAGGTCATATTACCATTATATACAGCTAAGTAAAAGGTGAAATAGATTCAGAATTATTCTTCACTCAGGGAAAGTATGTATCTTTAGAGTAAAAGACTAAGCAGCTTGGGATGAACTTCCTTTCCCTTCATTCCTTATTGCTAACAAATTCCATGACCCTCATGGGCATCAAGCTGATAATCCTGTGTAATGGATGATGGAAATACGTTAAAAATGTTACAGAGACCTGCCCATTCTTTCCTCCCAGCTGAGGACAGCATTGAATTTAGAGTGAGCAATGAGTCAGGTTCAGTGGGATACTGCTAAGGAAAAGCTGAAGCACGTGCTACTCTTTCACAGCTGTAACATGACTGTCCTACTGTAATTTCAATTTATTTCATATAAGTATTTTACAGGGCTCAGCACAGGTGTCAGTCCAGAAACCTGCACAGCAGCGCCTGGAAAAATGTAAAACTTTGCACATATCTTGCAAGGAGAGAAATATTGTTTGATTTTTCTCCCTCCTGAGGCCTTGCTGAACAAGCACACTCCATCTTTCCTGAGCTAATTCTGCACTTAAATCACTTCATCTGGTTGATATTCATAAATTTACTCTCCTTAAATATAATTTATCTGCAACGATCAAGATCGTGTGTGATGTTTGATACAGTTCCTACATAAAATACCTGAAGTAATTCTGTTCTAAAAATGCAGATTTGGATATACAAGGAGCTGAAGATTATAGAAATCTTAATAAAAACATAGTTCCAAAACTATGGGACTGAGAATAATAGAAGAGAATTATTTATATGAAAAGGAAAGAATAGCATATGAGAGCAAGAGATCTCTCTGGCCTTTCACTTACCTCTTTTCATTTGCTTTGTGCAAAATTCAGCCTGGCAGCCTTTTCAGTTTCCACGTGGTAAACATTTTTGGGCGGTAACTCTATTGCAGTACAATTGTTTTTGAATCCTGTCATAATTCTGTCAAATGTAACTAACTTCCTTCATGATACAATATTTTGTATGTGATAAGAATGTGTTGATTTTATACTGTAGCTTTTAAGAACTAAAAGCATAAAAATGCATATAAAAGCACAGTGGAGCTTAATTTGCAGTTCACTTCTAAACTTTGGATTAAAGGTATAGTTGGAAGTGAATTTAGTTTTAAGGCCTCTAAGTCTTAATTCTGATCTTCAACCTAGATGACTTTGTAACATGTTCTGGTCTTTTGGTTCTGCATCTTCTCTGCTTTTATATATGATTTGCATTGTCATGTGTTGAAGGTAAAATAAAACCCCTCCACTGTGTGTGCAATTTTCTTGATGAGAAAAAGCATCTGAGGAGGGCTGGTGTTTAGGGCCGGGGTGTTGAGGCAGGACGTCATTCACTGAGAGTTGAACTGAGAGGTAACACATATCAACACAGGGTTTCGGGTGTGTTTGTTTTCCCCCTTGCTCCTCAGGAAGATTGACTGGTTTTGCATCTGATGAAATTTTCATGCACATCCTCAGAACAGTGGGATTCTAAGGAGGGACATTAATATTTCAGTAATTATATCGTGCCTGTAGGTCACTAGAGTCCTTGGTGCATCCACTGAGGAACTCTGGCTCAAAGTAGTGGTTCACAGGAATGTGTGACAGGAGGAAATCCATCAGTGGGGGCTTCTTGTTGCTTTTGCAAAATCTGGGGATGGGAAAAGAAAGAATGTGTGTGATGGCCTTTCCTGGAAATAAATATCTTGAGGAAAAGGTGGGTACTGAGTTAATATAACATGGGGAGAAACAAGGCAATTGCAGTAACTTTAGGTCACTTAGCAATGCCAAGGAGAGGTGCCCAAGGCTGGATTGTGGCTTGGCAGCGTCACTGCTCTGCTTTCACTTGGGGGATTGCCAGGCTCTCTCTGTCGTGTGCTTTCAACATGCCTGGTCAAGGCTGGGCTGCTGGGACATTTCATCTTCCGCAGACTCATGCATCCATTTCTCCTGTCCCTCCCTATTCCAGAGAACAGCCCATCTTCACCACCAGAGCCCATGTCTTCCAAATTGACCCCAGCACGAAGAAGAACTGGGTTCCCGCAAGCAAGCAGGCTGTAACTGTTTCCTACTTCTATGACAGCACCAGAAACAGCTATCGGATTATCAGTGTGGATGGAGCCAAGGTAGGAGGCTGATGGTAACCCGGCGTGTGTACTGTGCGGAGAGGATCAGGACTGTCAGCCCTGGCTGGAGATAGACGTGGATGGGCTACATTAAGCGCTTAAGTTCATAAATACTCACTTTTTCTTATATAATCCATTACGGACACTTGTAGTGATAATTGGAAAAACACAGGGCACCTTAGAAATGATTTTGCCAAACTTAATTAATTTTATCTCTGACTAGTTTGACCTCACAGACTTAATGAGCCAAGAGCCTTAAGGGCCCAAATTGAGTCTGTAGCACAGTATCTAAAACCACCACTCATATTAGGTAGATAAGGCTGAGGCCTTTTTGGTGGGGAAAAAAAAAAAAAGGGCCTTTTTGAAGGGAAGAAGACACATATAAGTACAGGCTAGAACTTTAATGTAAATGCCAACCGCATATTCACTTTTGCCTGGTTGAACTGTTTACAGGTTAGCGCTTAATTTTCTTCAGCTTTTGCACTGGAGCTCATCAGCCTTAGGTACCAAATTAGGCATGAAGACTTTCCCCTCCTCACTCTTTTTAATTTTTTTTTTTTTTTTTTTTGCATTACCAGATACCTGTGTTTAAGTATTTTCTGTAAGAACTGTGATCAGTCAGATTGAACAGGTTGCTCAGACAACTGTTTTTGCACTTTACTAGATTTAAAAAGGCTAGATTTATTCCTCTGATTAGTCCCTCTAGAGTAACTTGTAGGGTGTCTGTTTTCACCTAGCAGAACCCAGTCAGAGATGTAAGTTAAAACCTTTCACTTGTGCAAAAACCGCTGGTCATTTCTGCCAAAGCACAAACCACAAGAGAACAAGACAAGTTTACAGTCTGTTTGTCCATGTTCCTGTTTGGATGAGGATGTTAGAATATCACTGTCCTGGGAGAGATAGATTGCAGACATCATCCCTTAATAAAGCCTTTCTATTTGTCATGCCTATTTCACATACTTGTTTTTCCAAACATCTTCTGTGCTATATTTGGTTATACATTGGCTTATAAATCAGCCATACTGCCTGCTTAACTTGATGGTAATGTCTCATTGACATCAATACAGCATTGTCACCATCATTACACTGTTTGTGCCGGTGTGTTCATTTCCAGAAACACCAGCTAACTGCCCCGGCTGCCTCGCTTTGCAGTCACCACACACAACCCCTGCAGCTTGCTGGGGAAAGCTGAGACCCCCCCCCCTAAATTTGTTATACCATGGGGATACTCCTGTCCTGCTCTGGTGAAGCTGGTGCTGGTGGTAGTGGACTGTTGGCTTTACAAACCCAGGCAAGTGTAACTTCCAAGCCCAAACTGCTGTACTCACAGCAGTGGGTTGCTTGATTTGTGGATGTGCATGCATGCGTTAAGACCAATTAATGAAAAGAAAGTAATTACTGTATGTGTCAGGGGAAGCTGCAGGGGCAGCGTATGCCCACAGCCAGAGGTCCTGCCTAGAACTGCAAAATGTTTGTTGAGAATAAGATGAGCATCCAAGCTTGGCTTTGTAATCTGCCCAAAAGACATTCAAAAGGAACTCCCCCTGCCCCCCCGCCCTGTTTTAGCATGTCCCAGAAGAAGGTGAGCTTTCCATTATTAAAATTCTCCCCTAGGGATTCCCAAGCAAGAATCGGTTGCTGGCCACATTAATTATTCCTCTTGTATTGAACCTTTGCTGATTAAGGAACAGGTCAAGAAGAGATGCTGCCTTCATGCTCACCTCTGGGGAGTCCCCAGTTACCCTGCCTGTCTCTTTTAAGAATGCTGATTTGGAAAAAGAAGGGTCTTTATACCCAAATATGTGAAAAGTTGTTTTTCCCCCTCAAACAATGGTTGTTTTGTGGTTTGACCTACTTTTCTAGCTAAAAATGAAATTGGGTAGGACTGTAAGGAAGAATATAGACAGAATCGGTTGGTATTGTCCTGCTTTCTGTACATCTCACTTATTAGAATAAAGTCTTCTGTGTGTTGGCAAATACCAGATGGATTAAGCGTCACGGCATCACTGCAGGCAGAAGTTATCTCTGCTTTAAAGCCGAAAAAGCTGAAGCTCAAGTAAATTAAGGAACTTGGCCCTAGAAGGAAGGTGGGGACAAAGGACATGTATCTCTTACAACTCCATCCTTGTCTGAACTGCAAAGGGGCTCTTCTAACAGTTTATTTTAGATGAGCATACATGATGCACATTGGCTTGCAGAGAAATCTCACTTATATCCAACTTTTATCCAGCTATTGGATTAATTTGTTGCGTTTTTTTAACCTTATTTTGACATTAGATAGTAACAATAAAAACATTTTAAAGTGATCAAGAATAGAGGGCACTTCACTTAACCATTGTTTGTTACCCGGTTGCATAAGCTTTATTTCACTTTTAGCATTCAACGTATGGCTCTGGGCAGCGTGTGGAATTGTAAGCATGCAGAGTAGCATAGGGCTGCTGAAACCCATTAGTGCTGCTGTCACGCAGAACATGGGGCAGGCTGCCTGATGTCAACCTGATGAGTAGTTTCCTCCTGACACACCACCAAGCCGATGGGCTGTGGTTCTTGCAGGAGTGGCTTCCTCAGACAGCTGCTGCTGTCTCCAAAGGTACAGACCTCCTGCAGACTCTTGTCCTTCAGCCCCATCTTGTCCTTTCTCCCAGCAGGCATAGCCTGAACCCTTCTTTCTAGAAGATCCCCGTTCCCTGTCCCCAAACCCCTGGGGCACAGGAGGGTGACAGGGCAAAGGGGGGTGAGAGGATTTGGGAGTGGGCTGAAGAGAGGGATTAAAGGAATTGCTGAACCCGTGTGTTTAAAGGCATAAATATTGGGAACACATTTTGTGAGCACGGCTGGCAGACGGGCAAGAGAGATGCTTGGCTCTGCTGCCTGGCACAGCAGGACACTGCCCTCAGGTCCTCACCCATTTGCCAAGTGGTGGGGAAAGACAGAAGGGCCTGGCTGGTACATGCAGGGGTGGTGAATATGGACATTGCAGTGAAGAGGAAAATGGGACAGAAAGGGAGGAGGGTAAAGGTAGGGAGCAGATTGAAGTCAAGGGATATGCAAGAGGCTGATGCTGAAAACCAGGGATCCGATGTGATGGAGGGTAGCCAGGCAGAAGTGTATACCTTCCAGGTCCCAGATTTCTTCCAAATCCTCCCAACCCAATGATAAAAAAGCCCCATTGAAGTGCCTGGGGAGTCAAGCATTGAAAAGCAGCTTGTACCCCTTGAATTCTTGTTTGCAGAACTAGAAGAGAACAGTTACTGTAATTCCTCCATCTTTCACAGAAAACCAGGTGCTGTGTACAATAGCTTACAATTTATAGCAAAAGATTTCTCAGATACCCTACAAGTATGCACTGGACGATCTTAACCAAGATACCATTACCAAACAAGGGAATAGGTTAGTACAGTTTTTAATGACATTATAATTTACTTGTATGCTGTCAAGAAAGTAATTTCATCATGATGTTTTAAGAAGTTTCTGGCCAGAGGCTGTTTAAACTGCAGCATAATGAATGCTGGAGGAAACGATACAGTAAAATGCAAGGGCACACACTGATTCAGAGTTAATGAGGCAGCCAAAAGACTTCACCCTAGGGAAGTGCCCAGCCATGTGGGCAAAAGTCAACACCCTTGAAAAATGACAAAATACAGTGATGATGCAGGGAGAAGATGAACCTGTAAGTGCCCGATTGGTGTGTTGTGTGTAGGGAAAGCTACACACAGGGCTCCTCATTAAAAGTGACCTACATTGTTCTGCTTTTTAGAGGCGAAAAGAAAGTTTGAAAACACAAAAATTACTCAGACTGATATCCTCTGTTGTCCTCTGGATGGTAGTGCCCTGGTTGCTGGGTTTGTTTATTCTTTATAAATTGGAAATATATGTTATCCCAACAATATAGACAAAGGGGAAAGGATGAGAAACTTGTTTCTGTATAGAATTTCAGAAGGAAATATAATCCCTCAGAAACCAATTTTGTCCTCATTTTCAACTGCTCAGAGGTTATATTTCTGCAGAATCCATGATTACAACAGCAAAATTTTTAGCTTTTGAGAAATATGTTGTTAATAAGGAACATAAAGCTATCTTAAAAATTAACAGCCAGCAATACAGTGGATAGTGAGACATTCTGAGACAGCAGCAGCAAAGTGATGCAGCAAGTAATCTCAAATGCTAGTCCTAAGTTGTCTGTGAGGTGCTTAAACAGATGGCTAGGAAAAAAATTAAAACCGGGGTTTAAAAGATTAATAGATTTCAGGAGTAAATTTGGTAAATACATGATACAGAAACAAAGAGTTTGTGTTTCAGAGGACAAAAAAATTGCCATCTGACAATTCCTAGTTGCTAGATCATTTAAAAGAGTTTATTACCTAACAATTACCTTGAATATTGAAGCTCATCAGCTAAGTTGTGCATGTGTGAAAGTATTGAAGAGAGAACCAGAAAAATTGCTGTGCTGGGAAAGCAGAATCAGTGGGTCTATTTCCGAAGTAAATTGCAATTAGTAAGAATAAGAATATGGGCCAAATTTTGTCAATCGCTATTCACATAATGTTCCCCAGAGTGAATACAGTGCATTATACGGCGTGATGAAGCTGGTTGATTAAGTGACATATATGCCCTTATCATGGGACCTGTCAGTGAGTGCCCTAGCAAGGACGGGCAGTGTGATTTCCAGAGCAGAGTGAAGCTGGCAGGGCAGAGCCCCAGCAGCATGTGGTAGCAGATATTTAGGGATATAAGAGGGGGTGATGTGTAAATCTGCTAATATTTGATGTACTTCTGGCTTTCTAAGTTCCTGTACCAGTCCTAATCGCTACCTAATTTAATAGCTGCCCACCTCTTTATGACTAGGCTTTTTTTGTTCTCATGACTGGAGGCGACCTCGGCACATGGAGAGGGAATTCGGAGGTCTTGCAGTGCTGTGTTCAGAGACTCAAATCATTTTCTTTGCCCATGGAAATGGAATTATTTTAAGACATAGTTGTTAAAAATATCCCAGAATATTTTGCCAAAAGGTGACTCTTAGATTCAAGAAGCTTTCCTTTCGCAGGGGAAAAATTGTAGGGTATGGTAGCACGAATGAAATTTCTTCATCTGGCTAGTTCTTTATGTTCTTTTTTTTTTTCTTTCATTGACGTAAATTCAGCAATTGAACCAATAGCAACTCTTTCTCAGGAGAAACCTAACGAGTAATTTAGATATTTCAAAAATTTTGGCACTGAATTAAGAAAGGCTTCTGGCAATGCTTGCCTTACCAGGGGTCTGTGCTGCTGTGGCAGCATTTCACTGTGCTCTGAGACCTCATGGATCTGATTTGCAGTAACGTGTGGCAGAGACAATGGCAACATCCCCTTCCCTCTTGGCCTTCAGAGTCTCAGTGTGTGTTCGCCTGGCCCTGTGCTCGACGCATTGCGTGGGAAGGTATACCATGGTTTATATTTTTAAATACCTACTTTTAAAAAAATACCTATGTTTTATAACTACCTAAATTTTCAGGTTTAGTAGTTTTGCAGTGAAACGATCAGAGGACGTTTTACAGCTTTGGGTAGGCAAAGATAAAGGGATATAAAAGTACATGAAAAGTGACCTTACTAAGTGGTGTGTTGGCTTTTCTTTATGTGGTTAGAGAAATCCTGAATTAAATGCTATGATTTTGAAAGGTGTGGGTGAGCATATATGTGTGTTTTGTCAAAGGGATGGAGATTCTTTTATTTCCAATTTTGCCTGCCCTAGTTTTATTTATGGCCATTGCTTGTCAGGAATGCTGTGTGCATCCCAGAGGAGCACGGTGCTGCTGGGATCTGAGCTGAAGTGCCGAGACACCCGCACCTCACCCTGAAGATAATTTTGCTGACTGCAGCGCTGGCAGGACTCTGATTTCCAGAGAGCCCCTGCTGGTAAAATCTGATTAAATTAGCAGAAAATATTTTTAATTCCAATTTCTCAAAGCTTTTTATACTGCTGGGTAACTGAGATGGATATTTCTTTTTTTAAAAGACTTTTTCTGCCATGCTCTTTTTTGTCCTTCACGCCATTTCTTCCAAGCTTCCGATGTTTTCTGGTTGTCCCAGAAAGAGTGCCAACCATAAAGCAGGAGTGTGGCAGTGAACATAAGCTCAATATTACTTATACTTCTGATGCTGAGAACCAACACGAAAGGACCTTTCATCAAAAAGGCAACGTATGGCACTTGTTACTGCTTGAAGAGCCCAAAAGACATATCCTAGCTTCAGGGTGAGACTGCATTAGGGTAAGCTGGTGGAAAGGTGACCAGGTTTTGACCTCTGGAGGTCTGAGTTGACTGATCTGGTATTCCTGCATTCTTGTCTATACCTGTCCACAAAAGAAACCTCCATATGCCATAATAAAAGATTTCTGGTATTGGTCTGGCTGTAATACAGAAATTTGAGCATGTTTTGATGGCCTTCATATTCTCTTTCTCATAGTATGTTAAGTATTTTGTGAACTATTTGAGCTCATTTCAACATGGTTACAAGCACTGGAGATGATACTGGAGCCATAAAGGAGTAATTCCAACAAATGGAACTAATTAACCCCCCACATAAAAGGAAGAACATCTTTTTAAATACAAAAACATAGCATAAAATATAATTTTAATGCATAATCCTGTCTTCTAGTGTGCATGATTTGTGTGCATATAATAAACAGCTCATTGCTTTTATGCTAGTGAGATGACTATTAAGTAAAAACATTAGTTGTGGTTTTATGATCTTTATATGTACATCGTATAATAGATGTCCTTTACTGTTGAGACAGAGATGCTATATCAGTGTGTATATACTGTGAATCCATGCTAGAGTGTTTAAAAATAATTTGATGTCATTTAATCACTCTCACCAGATGAGTTTGCTTTGTAAGGCAGCAGCAGCGTGGACTTTTGCTGGTTCTGGTGTCCTGGCCCATGCAGGAGAATCATGCTTGTCTGCCAGAGACATGTTCTGGTACTAATTGTGCTAAAGAAAGTACTTTGTAAAAGATACCTGAAGAGTCTTTAGCTGCTTTTTGCAGTCTCTTTTGGCGTTGTTTTTGCTGTAAATAATGAAACTGGATTGGGTTGCTGTCTGAGAGGCAGCAGCTTGTTTTATGGAGAAGTTCTCCTTCATTTTGTATGAGGAGCAGATTAAGAGCAGAAGAACATCTATCCTGCCCTGAGTCATAGTGCACCAACCTAACCTAAGCTGAAACTGGTCTCTCATTCAGACAGTGAAACAACCTGCAGTAAATAATTAATATTTTTAATAGTTATTGCCTGATTTCATTTAAAGATGTTAGAGTTGTGGTGATAAAACTTCCAGATTTTTTAGCATCACTTTGAATTATTCAGGGGGAACTCTCGATTTAAAGAAAACTGGCTATCAGTGGGTGATGCTGGTGCCTCCTAGGCGGAGGTTGCTGCTCTGGTGAAGACTGGGGTGCAGGTGCTGGGTCAGAAGCAGCCCTGCAGCCGGGGTGTGGACGCAGCAGCAGGAGAGTGTCTGCACGGGGTGGCAGGTTGGGCACCTCAAAGGTGCTGGGTGTACCCAAAGGGTCACGCTCCAAAGGGGTCTGTGGAGACATAAATCATTCAGCCTGTGGAGAATCAGAGAAATGTGAATGTTTGGGTCAATGGAAGTTGAAGCAGGACAGATGCAAATAGAAAATGCACATTTTAAAAAGAACGTCAGTGTCTGTGTGAGGTGAGCACACTGAGGTGTGCACTGGGCCCTTCTACTACACACACCAGGACTTCACATTCTTCTCAAAGGCTTTGAAATAAGAGTGAATGAAATTAAAGAGAGTAACAGTCCCTTATGATTTTAAAATATTTGTGTTTTCTCTGTTTGTGATGTATTTGGCTTGACTAAAGTTACTTGAGTTTTTTCTTCTCTTGAGATGTTAAAATAACTTGAGAATATTTTCTTTGGAATTTGGTGATGAAGAAATACAGCATAAAGGAGGAGCAGAGCTGTCAGCCCAGGATGAAGCTACCCACTTGCATCATCCTTTATTTGCTTAAGGTGATATTGAGTATTCAGAAATTCAGGCTGAGGGGAGGTGCAGGATTTAATAATTGGGAGGATAGGACATTGCCTGGAGTTGTGTCTGAGGGAGAATTTCCAACAGTTGCCAAGACTGGCTTAGATAGGTAGAGCTAGTAACAGTGGGTGTGCTTGTGTGTTAGGTCCAGAGGATTAAAAAAAAAAACCAACAAAAAAAAACCTGTTAGGGCTTAATTGCAATGGTGATTTCAGAATTGCTGGTACTGGTGGAGATGAACTGGGAATGGAAGGAAAAATTAAAAATGTTTTCAAAAACATGACCTGGGGCTTCAGGTGAAGGAAACCTTGTCAAAAGCTGAGAAATGGAGCACTGCATCAACCAGAAATCATCATGATCTGCTCAGGATATGTTTTGGTTAAAAAAAAAAAAAAAGTCTAGAAGTGTAGAACTCATATCACTTAAATGTTTCTATATTAATCTCTGTCCAAGTTATTAACTTTGAAATGTGAAAAATCCTCTGTTCATTGTCTGGATTATTTCTGGAAGTAAATCCTTCAGAAGCCGGTTAGTAAGCTTAGGAGAAAAGATAACAAAGTGCTGGCAACAGCTGTATCCTTGACAGAAGAACCACAAGCACATCTGCCACTACTTGATCCTATCTGGCTCATTTTTCTGCCTGTATGTACAGTGTGTGTGTGTGTGTGTGTCACTGGCTCCGGAAAGGCCACTTACAACTGAATCCAGGAGATTGCAGAAACCTTTTCAGAAATGCAATTTATTTCTCTTGGGGGAAAAAAAGGGTAAAGATAAAAATCCATGCTAGAGGGTTTCTTGTTCCCCTCTCACCAACAAGCAGGGAAACTTTGGGCTAGGTAGATTTTTCCCTTTTAAAACCTCTCCATAAAATTCTCCGAAAAGCTTTGTAAAATAAAGTGTTTCAGCACGTAACTGCCTCACACGGAGCTGTTTCTGAATACCAGACTCAAGTATCTGAACGTGCTGGAGAGGTTAATTAAATTGTGTGATGTTATTGTAAAGAGACCTGGAATCAAGCAAAAGATGCCTGGTTTAGGTCATGATCTGGGAATTTAGCAAGGCTTTAGAAGAATTTTGAACAAATTTTTGGTGAAAATAATCCATGCCTGTAGTTAGGTGAAAACTGAGGAAAAAAAAAAAAATTCAAAGATTTTAGTAACATCACCAACACAATCATAACATGGTAAAGTTTACAGGTGCTTTCCCTCATCTTCCTGGTTTCATTAGTTGGTCAAAGCAAAACCTGTGGGGTGAGACTGAAATAGGCAAATTTATAGATGGCAGAAACTTCCATACCTGTTCACCAGCCTCCAGGGAGTGCAGTGATGCTCAGCTTGCTTGCAGGTTTTGCATTGGGCTGCCTTTTTCTTCCAAAAAAAATTATAATGGGACTGAGGAATCCTGTGCCCAAAGGTGAGCTGAGCACGTGCTCCAGCTCGTTGAGCTTTCCACAGCCTCCTCCCAGGGTATTAGGGACTTCCGTCAAGAATTGCAATAAGTGCAGCACTGGTGAGCTGTTGGGTTTCTAATCTGGGATTTTTACTCCCTCTTTTTTAAGTTCAGCTACTGAAAGTAATAAAGAATAATTCCTATAAGCTGTACTTTATGAAACTCTAAGGATTTCTTGCCCACTGAAACAGCTCTATAAATTACTTATTCCCTTCTCCCTCACCTCGCTGTAATGCCAGAGGTATCTAATACTTGGAAATCCCTATTCAGAGAGTTAATGTATCAGACATGCTAATCAAGATGCCAGATGGAGTTTATAAATAAACTACACTGCATTGTGTATTCTTAAAATTTGAGCATCAAACATAATTCAAGGCAATATTTTCCTAGTTTAAAAAAAACCCCAAACAAACCAAACATCACTTCTTTCTTGATTCTGGATGGTGAAGTTGCATCCAATGGCACGGTGGTTGTTTGATGGAAAATGAGGAATAGTATAAATGACTGTCAACCAATAAATACTAGCTGAAGTCCAAAGCTGATTCTTTCTGAGGAGTGATCGAGATGATCACATGAGCCCTGGCTAACCTCCAGCTAGCTTTATTTTCTAATAGCAAAATGCAGGATGAGACTTTTCTAGAGGACACAGAAGAACTGGTATTTTATGTTCTCTCATAGATGCCTTGTATATTCAGGTATGTTAGTGTATTGCTAAGTGTTGCTAGACCTGGTTGTCCTTGATTGTCCTCTAACAGTGACCACCTTGAGGTGCTTTAGAAGATGCCAAGTAGATCCTGTAATCTCCTAAAAATAACGTACCTGCTCTTCTTGGCCGTTCCTCATGTCAAGAGGCAGTTTTTCTAGATTTTGGAGAGAAGTTGTAAGCTATTCTTTTGCTGACCGCTGCCTGAGGTGTGTAGGTTGTTGAGGAGTAGAGGAGTCTGTAATGATGCCACATGGCCATGCCATTTCTGACCTCTGCAGAGGGACCTTCAGGCTTAAGTGAAGCTGTTGTCATACAGCTTGAATGATGCAGAAAATTATCAGTGGTTAAATGATTCATATATGGATGTGCTTATACTTGACACAAAGACTTTTTTATTAAACCCTCCAAAGCATGAATGTGATATAACTATGTGGTTTTTAAAAAAATTGTATCTAATTGTAGACGATGCAACCTTTTCCCTCACCTCAATTTTAGTCACTAGGAAAAAGTAGTCTCCACTGTATTCTTCTCCCTGTCCCTGATATGTTAGAAATCTTATTTCTCATGTGAGAATAACACACAAGCATCTTGGTTTGTATATTTTATAAAATGTTGCATGAAATTCCTGGGTAACAATTTGTTCCAGTGTAGAGGGTTTGAAAATCCTTGCTGTAGATTTTCTTCATGAAACAGCTGCTGGTGCTTTGAATTGTGTGGGTGGGTGGATGTGTGTGCTGTGCCTAAAAGGAAAAAAAAATCTAGTCAGATGTCAAAGCAAAAATAGGAGATTTTAGAGATTTAAACTGGGTGGAGGAGGTGGGAAGCCAACTCTGCAGAGATGTTAATTACCTTGGGAAGAAAAAGAGCGCAATGGAGTAGGTGTAGCAGGAGATTTGCTTAATAGAGTTCACATAATCATGAACCCACTTTTGTTGCATTTAGACAGGTTCTCAGTGAGGACTTTACAACAGAAATATTTTAACAGAGGAAAAACAGTTATTAGTCTTTTTAATGAGGGGTGGGGTGGGTGCTATGGTGCTATTTTTACATCTCTTTTCATGAAGGAGGACAAGAACTGTATGGGGTTTGTTTGATTTGTGGCTTTTGGGGTTAAAAATTAACCTCATCATTCATTGAGTTATCCTGGGGATGCAAAGTGATGCAAGATTTTGAAAAAGCTGTGTGGAACTGTAGAAATGGCCTTTTTTCTCATAAAGCCAGCAGCAGCAGCATGTGAGATATTTTATCCATAAAAGGTGAGTCTTGTCTCCTCAGAGGGAGCTTGGGTTGGGAAGCAAATGCTTCAGACCACAAGACGACCTCTGTGGCTTGCAATGTGTCCTGGCATCCTTGCAGAGTGCAGTTGGATCACTGTGGTTCCCCTTCCACCCCTGCCTCTGCAGAAATCCATGATGTAGCTGTGGAAGCTTTTGGAGTCCATTGATGGGTGAAATAGCTACTGTCCTGGTTAACTCTGCAGAACAGAAACTTGAAAAACAGTGTCTGGCCAGGCTTACTAGCACTGTAGGGATAAAATGATGGGTAACCAGGGCAAGAGTCTGGTAGTAGATGTCTTGCCAACTGTTGCCTACCCTGTGCTCTGCCCCTACTGTTGTGCACAAACAATGGAGCAGAGCAGGAGGAACAACAAAATGGAGGAATCCAATGCTGTCCTTATTACATGTTTGCAGTGCTCCTAGTCTAATGAATCCATATGTGCAGCCTGTCCCAGGTAAAGCACCATGTACATGCCAGGTGCAGCAGATAAAGCAAAGCTAGAAAAAGTGCCCTTGCTACTCTCACTTTTCCCAGGCTTTTTTTTTTTCTCTTTAAGGACCTTCTACAAAGACATAGCATTAAGGGTGGGGAGAAAGATTTGATCACATCTGTTGGCCCTGATTTGTAAAACAACTATGATTAATCCTCCTGCATTACAGGTTCACTGTTTTGGCCAAAGGCTGTTCTTTCTTCCATCTCCACATTCTTACACTGCTGCGAGCACGTCTTTGTGCGGCTCCTGCTTTACTCTGTTAGGTGGCCTCAGCAAGGGACTCTTTTTCTTCCCTTTAATAGCACTGTCTTGATTAACAATATGTGTGTGTGTATGTGTGTGCTGGCTTTATAGGACTAGAGATGAGATGATCAGTTTATCACCAGTGGCATATTGATGAAAAGATGTTACATCCAAGTCTAGAAGCTCCCAGCAGAGGTAGGAAGGATGGTAGATAGCAAAGGATAGTGCAAATCATAGAAACAAAGGTGGGTTAATTACACAAGGGAATTGCTGAACATTTAGGATAGAGGAAGACTTTATCTGCAAATCCATCACTGTCTTCTCATCTTCATAGCCAGTGTCACAAGCCCTTCTGATTCATGTTGACTTGATGAGCTGGAAGAACCTGCTAAGCCTGTGATAGCTGTGGCTGGAGGATTAGCAGCTTTTTTCCTTGTTCAGTTCTGCTTTTAGACTGGGATACATCTTCACTGAAGATTAGCAGCCTGGCGGGTTGGGGAAATTAAATTTCACAAGGGCTGCAAACTGGAAAGCACATATTCAGAGGTGTGAAAATGAAATGGGGAGGTTTTAATTTGGTGATTTCTTAATGAGTCGATCCTATGGCCTCAAGCCTTGGGGTTTTTCTGGAGGTGAGGTTACTTCAGAATAACAGGTGATGTGAACTTAAAGGGGAAATTCCAGAATAATCCCTAATTGGCACTCTTGTCCCACAACAAGGGGCTTTTCTGATTTTATTTAGCCCAGTTCTGAAATGTTTTGGCTAATATATTCATTAGCTATTTCATAGCTGTAATTTCCATCTTTTCCCAGGTAGAGAAGCTTGTGACAGGGCTGGCCGAATTGGCTCATCATCCCCTTTGGTGGGTGTCTCATCAGAGGAAGTGCCCTGTTGGTCTTCCCCTTGGGGCTGTGCCAGTAGCTCTGCCAAATGCCCTCCCCTTGGAGCTGAGCTCGCTCTTGTCTCTGCTTTTCCCTCTTGCAAACCTGGCAAGCCGGGGCTGAAGCGACCAGGGCGTGTGCTGGGAGCTGAGCTGGCAAACCCCTGTTCTGCTCCAGCTCTGCACCCCAGCCAGCTGACACACACACACCCCCACCCTCTGCTCATGGAACGGTGACTTGGGAAAAGGTATTTTCAGGAGCCACATCTGCTCTTCCCCTTTCGTGTGCTGTTGTGATACATGGAGCGTGGGAGCACTCTAAGTACTTGAAACATCTCCTGAAAGAGATGGCAGCTGTATATATGGGCACTGCTCGTATATTACAAGCAGCATGAGCTGCCAGTACATTTGTTTTTTCCTTCTATGCACTCAGGTCATCTTGTGACCTCTCTCTGCTTGATTTATTTGGCAGTTTCTCTCCATGGGAAGGCAGCGGGATGGGTGTGTTACAGCCTGTGAATGCTCTGCTCTACACCAGCTTATTTGCATTCGTTTTTATCTGATGAATATACTCGATGTCTTCTAAATGTCTGGAGTAATTTCTGGTTGACGTAGCGCTACCTTGTACTGTGAACATTCTTCTATGTCATCTTCAAATAAAAATTTGGATCTATCAGGATTGTTTTTCTCCCAAAGGAACTGAAATTAGTATGAGAGTTTGTTTGGCTTATGTGGATGTACCAGGAATGTTTGCCATCTGATACACTTGCATGTAGATGAGAGCAAAAGCAGATTTTTTTTTTTAACCGCATGTAGACAACTCAGTATGATGAATGAGTTTATTATTCTGTAAGATGCTTATTATGTTATGCTCCTCTTTGCCTTTGTCTTTAGGGAGAACCCTTTAACCACTTCAGGGATTGATTGCTTTGATTAGATAGTAGCTTGTCTTTTGAATCTGTTATCCTGGATGAAAGTCCACAAGTTTATTCCATTTTCTGATGCAGCCAAAATTGCACTATGTGTACTATACAAATGAAAATCAAATGCAAAGTTATTTCTTAAGAGCCCATCTGAATTGATGAGTGGCCTTTTCTTATAGAATTATAATACTGGATTGCAGTTAGGGGTGGAAAGGCTCATCCTGCCCATAACAGCTTTCAAATAGTGCTCTTTCCCTTCTGCACCCTTCCTCTCAGCTCCTTATTCCTTTGAAACTTGAAAAGTCTGGCTCATCCTTTGATGAAAAAAGAAAATTTTCCTGCTTTGGTTGAACTTTCCTGTTGTGGTTGACACCAGTACTTCTCCTGCCTTCTGCCCCAGCTGGAGACCTTCTGCTGGGAAGATGGAGGAGTGGTGGGGCGTACTTTCCTTCTGGCCTCACATAGCTGAGGGTGAGCCAGCTTTGGGAGGAGGGATACCTGGCAGGAGTGCTTGCACACCTCACTTTTCCTTGTTCTTTGAAATCATAACACCCTTTCTTTCTCCTAAACACAACAAACATGGTTTTTCCCTGGCCAATATAGTGTCTCTGCTCTGAAATGAAGTGGTGGGGCCTGACCCAAAGTTGACCTATGGATGAACCCCACAACCAAACAATATCTTCTGTAGCAGTAACCAGCCTCTCTGTCTGGAGGTGTGCTGCAGGACTCTGGGACCTGACCCCTGGCCTTGCTGAGACAGAGATACTCCTTTGGGTTCCTCCCCAGGCCTTGGGCAGAATCCAACAGGGAGGATAACACCAGGTGTTCCCACATTTGAAGTTCTGAAGGTCATTTATTCAACTAAGGTTGTTTATTCAACTGTGTAAGAGCTGGACCCTCTTGCAGTGACTTGGGAAGCCTCCCCTACGAGTGGCCGCCCTGTGCAGGACTTGCCAATGGCTGGGACAGGTTCCCCAAATCCTCGCTGCAACCGGGGCTCCCCAGCGACTGTGGGGCTGTAGTTACTTTACTCTGCTTATTCCTGCTGCTGCTGCCCATATCACTGCCATGCTGTATCACTTGGGAATAGACAGTAACAAGTCTGTGCTTTTTGTGGGTGTCTGTGTTCTTTCTGTTGGCCCTGTCAATTGACAAAACAAATGATGAGCAGATTTACATGAGGAGTGACTGTACAGGCTGATGCTCCCAAAGGTCAATGTTATGTCATCTTCCTGTGAGCGTGACAGGGTGGTGGGATGAGAATTGGGAGAAAGATGGGGTGGATAAGTGCAGTGGACACAGAGCATCCAGCTCCTCTGAACTGTTTCCATGAGCTCTGATTTAATCTCCTAAGCTTGTGCTTAGGTTTTAACTTCTCTGTAGGAATGCAGCATTTCTGAAGTGTCTGACTGACAGGGGAGGGTTTAAGAAAAATAAGGTAGAGCTGTCTTCCAGGCAGTTTCACTAATTGTAGCTTATTATAAATTTAACAGATGAACTGTCAGTTTCTTGAAGGTGTGTGATCACCACAGCCTTTCCTTGGATTCTGCACTGGCTACAGAAAAAATTAACCTCTAAGATGCTAACCTAATATAGTACACTTCATCACTCAATAAAGTGTTCCTTGGTTTACAATTTGCAAGTTTCATTATTCCTTTTGTCATGCCTTTGATAATATTGGGCTGTGGTCTAAAAGATACCTTTGGTGTGGTTTTTTTAATATATTTGTATTTATTCAATGATTATTGTAGGAGGCATAGAAGAATTTTATTCTTCTCAGAGTCTGCTTCCAGTGGGTGAAGCTTTTGCCTTTCTATAAAACAGGTCATTTCATTAGTTTTTCCCCACAGATGTCTAATTTGATAAGCACAGTGGGACTGAAGTAATACTTTTTATCACTTGAAATTTGTGGCTTCTAAAATAAATTCTGTAATCTGAGAAGCTAAGCAGTTGTAAGTAGTTCATCTGTCTGATGTAAGATTTTTAAATAAGAAATATACATATAGCACTTTCCTTAAAGTTTTCAGAAAGCATTATGATTTTTCTGGGTTGGTGGAAGCTTTTCCTCCTGTTGCTGTGACTCTGTGCCATGCAATACTCATACCATCATGCTCCCTTTGCATTGTCAAAATCCTACATAAAATCTTATATTTTCTTTTAATTTAAATCTCTGAAATCACACTTAGATTTAATATTGGCTGCATTTCTGCTGTGTGACTTAGCCAGAGGGCAGCACATCTGGGCAGCTTTGTTTATACCTCTGCCTGTCAATCAGCCACTCAAAAAGCTATTGTGACCCTGCAAGCTGCTGTCTCTATGGTGTGTGTTGGCCAGCACTGGTTCAGAGTCACCTCTCCCCTTTTCTTGCCGTGTTTATTCCCACACAAAAAAACATTTTCAGGGGTTCCAGCTACCTGGCCCTCCTTTGGTTTGATACTTTGGATGGAAGTTTCAGTGGTAGGATATATTTTTTCAAAATATATATTTATTTGAAAGTGATGATGCAAAAAGAGGAACCACTGAAGTTGAGCAATTTCTAAGAAAGCAAATAAAAGCATCAGCACAGGGGTCAGAAGTTAGGGAAGGGACAGAAGCAAGTAAAGAACTTTCTCTGGTAAATTTAATTCATGCTTTTGGCTAAATGTAAATGATAGCTTGGGAGAAAAACTGCTTGGAATACATAGTAAATGATGTTGCCAGGATACTTCCTGATCATGTTAATTAAACTGTCCCACAGATTTGGCTTAATTACTGCATAATTTGCATATTGGAAATGATGGTACACATTACTAAAGAAAGCTCCTATTTTGTTAGCAGAAAGAACATTGCACATGAATTAATTTCCAGGGGAAGGAGTCTCTAGACTCATATAATGATGTGTCTTGAGAAGAAAGTTAAGATTTTTGATAATGAACTGACACACATTTCATTCCTTTTTGCAAGATTACATTTTATGCTTGTTCCACTAAGTTCCTCAGAGACCTCATCCCAACAGCCTTCCTCTTGTTGGCTATTTCTTTAATTACAAGAACTACTGTTGCTTTCAGGGTTGCTGGTGGTGAAGCAGATATTAGTTGGCTTGTGTAAAGTGGCAGAATATTTGTCTGGAGGCCCACATTTGATGCCGCCTGTGCATCACTGGTGATGCACTTCACTACCCTCCCCAGTTAAACTCACTATTAAGCTATCAGATTCTCCTTGTCTTGATTTTCTGTTGTTTGTTTATTTTAGTTTCTGAAATGTCTCTGGCATCCTATTTGTGGAGGCCAAATGGAGAAATGCAGAAATATCTCTTTGCTCTTCCAGCGTGAGGAACAAGTGTTGCTGGTGGACACCCTGCTTGGAGGCCTCGGGCCATCCCGGGTGCGCGGTGGGGCGGTGGGAGTAGCTGTGTGCCTTTGTAATGCTGAGAAAAGGGCATTTTGCATCTGCATTTCTGCCAGGGTAATTTTATAGCTCCTGTCCCTGCTGTTGCCTTGAGTTCAGTGATGTTCCTGCAGCCATGTTTAACTGCAGGACCATGATAGTACTTCCAAAAAAGAAGACAAAACATCAAAATTCATCCATGAAGTAAGACAAGATAGAAACTTGGTTTGGGGAAAAGTCTTCTGAATGCAGCAGTTCCCCAGTTTATACTGCTGATCGCTTTGGATGGTATTGTTAGTAGGGTATGCATTTCTGATGTGGCTTCTACTTTTTAATTCTTTTTTGATCTGTTTTTGAACAGGTGATTATAAACAGCACAATCACACCCAACATGACCTTCACTAAAACATCGCAGAAGTTCGGCCAGTGGGCGGACAGCAGAGCAAATACTGTGTTTGGTTTGGGCTTTCCCTCTGAGCAGCAGCTGACAAAGGTAACAGGTCTCCCTGAATTTCTGCAATGTCTTGTTTCTTTTTAGTGAAAAGTTGAATTTACCAATCTGACTCCTTCTGAGCTGCATGCTCCTGCAAGTCCTTTTCATCTGTGCAAGTTGCCCATCTCCTATAGCTACCTGATGTCCCTATATACAGAGGCAGGCAGTATTGCAAACTTTGTAGTCAAAATTATAAATTAAACGTGACCACTGATGATGGTACTAGTGTGGTGATCTTGACAGTATCTTGCCCAGTGTGGCTGGAAGCATTTGTGTTCGCTTCTCACTGGCCTATGTGTTCATTTCAGTTCAAAGTGGCACCAAAAGCAAAGGGAACCACTGATGTGCCAGGATTGTTGGCATTAGGGATGTCTAAGGTGTCTGAAGGAAGAGAGTTGCTGTGCCAGCCCCAGAAATGTGCATTTTGATGACTTGCTACCGTTGGTAGCTAACTGAGGTGAAGGAACTGCCAGTCCCCAAGGCTTGCTAGTGCCCTCATTTTGCATATACCCCTGTTGGTGAAGCCATGCTCAGAGGAGGCTTGGTGAACTGATCCAGGTTAAACTAATACTGCATTTTTGGCATTTGATCTCTATGGTGTGATTTGCAGCCTTGACTCAAAGCTGCTTTGTCACAGACCTGAGGAGGTGACAGTGAGTCCTGGCAGTGATTGGAGGACAAGTAGCCAGGGAGGTCTGATGCCTGGTTTGCTGGCAGAGCTGCCTCTTTCAGAGGACAGACCTGTCCATGGGTTTGGTATTAACGCAACACTTCCCTGGAGCAGGCACTGGCTACAACAGCAAGCTTGTAAAGTCTAGAGCTGCCTCTTGTAATGAATAACCAGCAGTTTAAAATACATCCTCTGTCGTAAGATTAGTGGTCTTGCCAAGTGCTTATCAAGTAGCTGAGATGTTTGTTCATTTAGTTGAAAAAACCCCTACTTATCTAACACATAGTTGACCCCCGAAGCACGGCTACTTGGCACTAGGTGGTGTTGGTTAACTCAACATTGTGTCCTTGGCCATGGCACCCAGTCTCTCGTGTTGCTCTCCTCTTGTGTGCTTTGATAAGAAAAGAATCAGGAGAACAAGATGTTTCTTGTAGTGTCTAAAATACCAAAGACAGACCATTGCAATAGGAAGACTTTTCCATCAACTGAGTTGTTGTAGGAATTTGGTTTCATAAGTTTGTCTTACTGAGGTTTTGCCATTTCCAGAGCATTGCATTTTTTTGCAAGTATTTCTTAATGGTAAAGCATATTTTACTTTTCATGTTCAATTATTTTTTGAGTTGGGATATTCATAAAGGTGCCATGGCAATAATCTACTCTTCTAGTATTCTAAGGCCACCCAATCAATCACAAGCAAAACTTTTTTTAAAATGGGATGCTAGTGATGGTTGTGTTTTATGATGCTTACTCAACTGCAGAGGATGCCTCATTTCACCTGTGCATATTCTCCACTCCTGCAGCAAAGAGACGTTCATAGTAGCTAACAAGTAGTATGGGAACATGGGAGGATTAAGGTGGACCTAGGGGAATAATTTGTTTTGAGTAACACATAAAGATGATACAATGCAACCTTTGGACACCAAATGAAAGAGTTAGCACCACTGGATAGTAATTTTTAATCTCGGGTTACTGAAGTCACACCTCTGCAACAATGACAGGAGACCTCATGATACCTCAGTGCTGGCTGGCATTAAACATGCACCATGCCCCATATAGAGCAGGTGATGCTGAGGCTGACTCAGGAGATGAGAGGTATAACAAGGCATGAGGAACATCTGGAGGCCCTTGCACCCTAATTTGAGAGTTTTTACTCATATTCTCCAAAACTATCTGAACACTTACTTAGAATATATTTAATGTTGGTATCAGAAAGCATTTCTTCAAAGTTCATGTGGCCAGACAAAACCAACGTGAAAAACATGTCATGTGGGCACAAGGGCCTTGACACCAGCTGTGTTTCTCTCCAGATCACTTTGCACATCTGTTTGCACTGCACAATCTGCAGAAGAGCACACTGCTGATAATACAGGCTTCTACTTGCAGGAAAAGCTTTACAAACCAGCAGAAAGACTTTCTGGTCAGAATATTGAAGAGGAGCACTTCTGAAAATGGCTTGTGGTGATCTATTTAAAAAAAAAATCTGACAGTTGTCTAGCTGGAAAATTCAAGAAAACATGGATTATTGCCACCATGCAAAGCCAGGGGACAAAGATATCCCTTACTGTCCATGCTCCTCAGTTTAATTATTGAAGCATTAGTAAGAAAGATCAGAGATGGTGGAGAGATTACAGATATACAAGTGTATTGGGAATAATAAAATCAAGTTTCATTTTTGTTGATATCATTATGTTCTTGTAAAAGATATAAATTAAAGCTTGCCAGTTTCACTAGAAATAATTGAAGCTTTTAGTCAGGAATTGGAAGGACACACTAAAACTCCACTAAACCAGAGATCAATAGCCCTGGCTTTAAATAAATAAATAAAGCTGAAAAATGTCTGCTGAAAACAAGGAATACTAATAAGACAGGAGAAGAGGTTAGCACGCCTAAAAACTGCATTTTTCAGTATATTGGTTGGCCTAATAAAAGATGTTGCCTCTTTCTAATGCCTTGCTTCTCTTGAGATACTTAAGCATTAATCCATACCTATAGGGAAAAGCAATTCAAATTAAACATGAGCCATTAATGAAAACTGCATTCGGCGACCTAGTAACCTAATTACCATTCACATTGATTGGGAGAATCCCAGGGCTTAAAGTTGATGTCCTACTCTGGGTCCTTTTCACCTCTTGCAGGACTCGCTGACCCTCATTTCACCTCTTCCCACCCTGTGCCTTAAAAAAGTCTCAAGACATTAATCAGACATTGCTACAGCCACATCGGAACAGGAATCAGAAGAGAGTTAGTGGTGTGGGTGGTGTGCTGAAGAGGCAGGGCTGGTGCTGTAAAGGTGGTGATGTGTTCTGCACATGAAGCGGTTAAGTAAGATTTCTGCTGCCATTCAGAATGCTTGGAGGCAGACACGCTATCTGAGGAGCTGTAGTCAAGGGCATAGGGACAAAGATTTATACAGGTGAGAAACTCAGTAAACCCAGACTGTGCATCATAAAGCAACTGCATCCAGCATCTGGGAAGCACTGGACCTTATTTCTATACCTGCATGCCCGTTATGTGTGCAGGGTTTGCCAGATGCTGTTGGAGCAGAGCCTGCCCCTGCCCCCAGCACGCAGTGTAGCCCCTTTCTCGGGTCCAACCAGTATCAGTGCTAGCAGTGCACTGGCTGTGCTAAAGCAAATTACTGGCCAATTTCTGGAGTAAATATTCTTGTTTGCTGCCAATCTGCTTGGTACTGAGGGCTCATCCAGCGAAAACCATGGGCAAAGTGGCGTGTGCATTGTGGGTCACGGCACAGTGATGCTCCCCAAGAGGAGCATCGCATCACCCAGCCTTCTGCAAACCCAGAGGGTGTTGAAATATTTATGAGGCTGCTTTGGGTGGGAGCAGCTGTTTCATCTGATACTGGCACAATTTGTCAGTAGGAGACAAAATATAATGCCAGATCAGGAGCTTAAAATTTACACATACAGAATGGTGCTTTTTAATGTATAAAATGTAAAGGAGGTCTATTTAAATATATATATATTTCTCTAGGTGACAAGCTGGCCACAAATTTGAACAGCCTTTAAATAATTTGCACAATTCACAGTAGCATCCTTGAGTCCCCGTTAAGTTTCACTGACCAAGACTCACAATCAAACAGTGCTCAGTGGCCTTAGACTAAAAGGCTTTTGAAGTGTTGGTAGCAGCAAATCTTTTCCATGTTGCAGCTTAGTCTCACAGCTTCCTGGGACATGGGAAGACACATCATATAATCCATGATTGACTATTGGAGTGATGCTTAGTTGGTGTTTCTCCTACTCCAGTCTTTTTTTTGTCCTAATTTTGGGGAACTTTGCCTATGGATAAGGGCAAGGTAAGATGAAGGGAGTAAAAATGGAAGGAGAAAGAACATGATGATTTTTTAGTTGGTGTTGGGTATTTATACAAGCGTTGCCCCTCAAGACCACATTTACCAAGTTTTCATTTACTAAACAGATTATTTCACTTTCTCACTAGGAATTTCCCATTTAAAAAGCAGTCCCTATTGTTGTAATGGTTTGATATCTCAAAGTCAACTTAGATCTTGGAGGTGGCACGTGATTTTGTAGCGTCAATTACTTGCCTATTATTTATGTTTAGGACAGAAATCAGTTACTGGAGAGAAAGCATCTCTGTCATTTCTGCCAGTGCTTAGGCAGTGTGGCCCATGCCATCACTCTCAGAGACAGCCTCGGGATCTGGGTAGCTGCAGAAACGCCTGGTCTGCTGCTGTAGCAATTAGTGTTGGTAATGCTGCATAAGCTTGGGCTGTCACCACCCTGGTGCTGCACCCAGAAGAGTAATCAAGTGAAAGGCTTTAATTTCATAACAAGCCAAGTGATGCTCTGTAGCTTTCAAAAATAGACTGTTAGTAAAATCTAGCAGGCGTTCATTAGCTAAGAATAAAAGAGACAGCAGCAGAACTCTTTATGGACTGACTGTTTCCAAGTGTATGGGGTAAAGGAAAACCAGAGACAATCTTTCACTTACTGTTTCTGTAACAACCATCTTTACATTTGTAACAATAATAAGAATGGAGGATAATATTTTGACTCTTAAAGCTAAAGATCTGTCACTAAGATGGTGAAAAATTCAGTTATTTGTACCTGTTTCTAAAAGCAAATGTGTTAAATTACATGGGTTGGTAAACTAGAGACATGACTGAAATCTATTGTGCAGTGAGATCATTATCGCTTTATACTGAAGATTAGCTTTACTCAGTCATATACAATTTTTTGTTACATAAATGTGGAAAATGTCTTTTTCTTCTCAGACCATATAATTTCCCACAGCAGTTTCCTGTGTGCTTTATGAAGATACCTGCAAAAATAAAATTTGATGGATCACTTCTTGGCCACAGAGATTTATTGTAAAAGGCAGACTCAAAGCAGCCCTCTACTGCTTGTGAGAAACTCGAGTATAGAACTTGCCATTATTTTAGAAAGAATCAGTTTGTTACAGCTGTTTTGTCACAGCAGGAGACATGTGTAAAGTTGGAGTTAAATCACTTAAGATGAAAATGTAAAGTAGTTGTTCCTAATGATCTTTATGGTGCTACAAAGGTAATCAAGTCATTTGTGTGTGTAGTGACTGCACACGCCATCCGAGAGCACATACTTTGCATATGCAATTTCAGCTGTTGTATAGAAAACAGCTGGATTCGAGAGCTCAATCTTCATTCATAAGCATCGTCACAGAATGTAGTCTACACCCAAAATGTCACTTGGTTTTGGGAATGCGCTCATCCGTGGGATTTAAGAATTATGTATGTGTGTTTGATGGAAATTTCCATTTGTATGTGTTCTATAAAACACAGGTGCCTCCACGTATAAATCCAGATTTCTCTTAAACCAGATCAATTTGTTTTATCAGTTTTTATAGTCCTGGTATTTTATCGAGACACAGCATGCTACATACCTGCTATAAATCTAGAAGTTAGAAGATAAGATTAGTAAGTGCATAATGATTCTTCCCATTCCTTGGCTATAAAATTAGATTTTTTTCATGTTTTTATTTACAACTTTGTCATAAGTATTCTGAATTATCTAAGAATATAATGGCAATCCTTTCATTCACAAACTGTGCAATAAAATACACATGTTTATATTTTTACTTTGAATATGTCTTTCCTTTCTAGCACTTTGAGCTGCTCAAGACACAAGCAAGCAAGGCCAAGCTGTTTTACCAGAAAGACAAAATTACCAATTCTTATACTAGATATATCTTAATTTAAAAAAAAAAATTATGTATCATGCCTTTTCTTCCATCTTTGTAATCCTCCATTTAAAATTTTAAACACTGTTTAAAGTGATTAAAGCCCTGCAACCCTGACTGGCTGTGATAATACTTGTATTTCAGAAGTGCCAGACTGACTCTGGAGCAGATGTCCTACAGCAACTTGTAAAGATTGGAACCGTTAATTTTCATCTTTATCTGTCCTTTCCCCTGTCTCCCCCAGTTTGATATAACCCTCTTACAGAAAGCACTCAAGCTTCTCCCTGGAGTATGCTACCTTTATTTTTGCCAGCAATAAGGAAACTAGACCAGAAAATCCATGTTTTCATATGGCCCCATCATATATCCAGATATACCTTATTCTTACTTTTTCAGTCTTGATAATCCTTTGTTTGCATCCTGCAGATGAGTTCATTTGCATTCTTTAATTTAATTGACTTGCTCTTAGGAATAGAAGACAATGATAATTTTTTTATCCAAACATATGCCTTTTATACTTTCAACTTCAATAGACTGTCAACAGCAAGAGAAACAGAGGAGGAGGAGGAAATAAACAAACCCAAATCAAACCAGGAGACAGTAATAGCTCTTTTTCTCCATGATTTTTACTGTGATCTACAGAGCTACAGAAATTTCCCTCTTTTAGAAACACCTCCATTCTTTTTGAAAGAACCTCCCTACCAAAGAAGTAAGATGTTTTTTCTTGCCAAAAATTTGAAATTACTGAAATTAGTTGTTCACTTTTAGAGATCTATGAACCGTATAAAGAGGGTAATCGGAACAATTTAATAGGTGATAAATCATTTTAATCATTATCTTTCATGGGTTTTTTTCAGTTTGCAGAGAAATTCCAAGAAGTAAAAGAAGCTGCCAAACTAGCAAGAGACAGATCTCAAGAGAAAATCGAAACCTCAAGCAATCATTCCCAGGTTTGTAATTTAGCTTTAATGTCTGTATGCATACAGGATAAATATTTTAATAAAGTTAAATTTTCTGATGGACTGTACCAGCTTCTGGCAGCAAGTCTGAAGTATATAGAATGAAGATTGCCAAAGGTGCTTTTTGGCTGCTTGGACATTAGCATTGTCAGAGGAATACTTTTCATCCATCCATGCTCCCTGTCTTCATTTAAATCTACTTTTTTCCAGCAGATCTTGAGCTGCTCTATAATAACACGGGAAACTGTTCATCCTTTGATTTGTGCTGTTGCACATAGTTTGGGCCACTGGGAAGTAAGTCAGTGTAGTGCTTCAGCAGGCAGTAAATGAGATTCATCAAGATTCTTCCTTTGGTTGTCTGTCTAATCTGCTTCTGTAGGACCTTGGTTTGCCCATGGAGAGACTGACTTTGTGGCCATTTCCATTGCCTAGGTGGGACTGCTGGAGAGCTGTGGTGTGGGAGCAGAGGCAGTGCTTTAGCGACTGCTTGGAAGAACCTTGTGTTGCATATTTGTACAATACACTTTCAAGACATCACCCCTCTATATAATAGCACCTATATACAAATCTCTGTGTCCAGGGAGTTATGAGTTTCTTACAAACTGAAGAAATTGAGTGTTGTCCAATTCTCTGTAAATTTGGTTATAATTTCATGCTCATTGAATTAGGTAAGAATGAACCCTGCTCAGCAGGCATTCTTGGCCTGGGCTAAGTTTGGAAGAAAGTTAGATAATTTTGATCAGAGAAGAATTCAGATGCACGATCAGAAAAAGGCAGCTGAATGCTCTTAGTCTTGTAACTAACCACCTTTGTGGGGTCCTCAAATGTCAATCTGAGAGACTGACTTTGGGCACTCATTTTTTAAAGACTTTGGTCATGACCTTTATGGTTCACTTTGTTCTCTGTTGGTGATCAGCACCAAGCAGTGTATGAATGGTATGTTTTTAGAGGAGCAATATCTTATTTTTTTATTATTTTTGGTTTGGACTTTGTGCACTGTATTGTTTCATTATCTTAAAAAACCAAAACAACCTTTAGAAAACATAAGCCTCGTCAGTTAAAACACTTAAAATCATTTTTTTTAACACTTTAAACTTGCATTTTGTGTATCATTATCATTTTTCCATTCTTTTTACACAGACCACCTTTGCAGCCAAGATGTGAAGGGTGTGTGGTTGTAACCACAGTTCTGCCAGGAGAGCATAGGCAGCCTAGGTCTCACCATGGGGGGTGTGGGATTAACATTACAAAGAAACTGGTGTTGTGGTGTTGCAGAAGATGCAGGGGAAACCCAGTGTTCATATGTGTGTTGTGCTGCAGGAATCTGGACGTGAAACACCATCCTCCACTAGAGCATCTAGTGTGAATGGGACAGACGATGAGAAGGCATCACACGGTCCTGCTGAGGCACATCTCAAGTCTGAGAATGAGAAATTAAAAATCGCTTTAGCCCAAAGGTGAAGCTCCTTTAATACCTAAGTTGCATTGGAATAGCATGCTGTAATTATCTGATAGCTAATGATATTAACAGAAATTATTAATGTAATTGCATTAATTTACAATGATGTAGCAGAATGGATGAATGAGCAGATTTCAGCAAGTACCTCCCGGTATCCAGTTGAGAGATATTTACCATTTAGATTTTTTCCTGATCTAGTTTGTAAAGAAATAAGATCTCTTTTATGCTGCTGATGCCACCTCTTATAACCGCCTTTGTTTGCGAAGTTTTAGAGCTACAGAAATAATATTAAAGCCATGGGGGAGCAATTGCTACTGATAATGTGTGAAGCCAATCTCTCTTCCTCTTTGAATTTGCTACATTTACTTTGATGAAAATAGATATGAATATTTAAAATTGTAAAAGAGAATGAACTCAACCATACAAAGTTGAAGTGAGAAATATCATTTAACCTGGCTGCTTAGGAGTCTTAGGGGAATGTTTCTAAAGCTATGGACAATGTCCCTTGAAGTCACACTTTTTGCTGCTTGTTTTGATAAATTATTTGAAAATATTGGTAAGAATAATTTGCAGCTGTAGTGAAAATACAGGTATTGGAAAATGCAAAGTTACAACACCAAAATAGAATAATTCTCTACTGGGATCTTGTCTTTTCTGCCTCTTGTATGTGAATATATCTGTGAATAGAAAGAAAATCTAACAGGATCAAGCTACTCTTAAAAAGCTATTTAAAAAATAAAGCAGCAGCACCATAAGCAGTGTTACCCAGTGAGCAATTCTAAGGTTGCATATATTATATTTGAAGTGCATCATCTCTCTTTATTGACATTTCAATAGCGTAACCTATTTCAAATCATAACATTTCCTCATTCTTCCTTCTGAAGATACCTCCACAGGGAAGTAGCAACTAGTATGTAGTGAGTTTCAAAGTCTTCCTTCCATTCATTCTCTAATCTTGTGCTCTAAGCTGCAGCTTGAAGCTTTGGGGAATGAGAAGCTGAATTCCTCAGCATTATGGAACACTTTTGTATTTAAGGCCAAGCATTAAAAAAAAGGAAAAATAAATATAGACAGTGTCAACCTCTTGACACCCTCTGTTCTGCATTGGTGTACCACCTGTGAATGTGCAGCATCCCTCAGTTGCAGGGGCACAGTGTCCCCAGGCCGCGGTGCAGCGGGTGCAGCAGCTCAGATGTGGCTGTGCAGCTCTGGAGGTGAGCACAGACCATGCACAGCACCAGGCCTGCAGATGGTGGAGATCCCAGCTGTCTGCTTAACCCCACTGTCTTCTTTGACAGCAGGACTGTTGTTCCAGACACACAGGTCGCTTGCTGGACTTGATAGATCCCTTTGTTTTGGCAGAGACAGTCAAATTAAGGCTTATGTTCTCCTTGGGCAGGCAATGGCTAAAGGCAGTTACATACATCTGAGTAATCTTGATCTTATATGAATAAATTATTGGTAAACACACACCATGGGTGGAGAAGTTTGCAGTCAGGTAAGGAATAACGATATGCAGGATTATAAGGTGAGGCTGCCTAATGACACCCTGTTTTTCCCAGTTCATCCAACGTGAAGAAGTGGGAGACGGAGCTGCAGACGCTGCGGGAGAGCAATGCCCGGCTGAGCACGGCGCTGCAGGAGTCCGCGGCCAGCATCGAGCACTGGAAGAAGCAGTTCTCAGCCTGCAAGGATGAAAACGACCAGCTCAGGGTCAAGGTAGCAGAGCATGCCCACAGGAGAGTGTCTCTTCCAGTTAGCTGCTCCTGCCATTGCTCTTTCTCTTGGATTTCTGCTGCTGTGTCCTTGTGTGTGTTAGGAGGCAGATTTTGTCTTTGAAAGGCAGCTGCTCCCTCTGCACGCAGCAGGCAGGGAAGTTCAAAGGGCTGGGGATCGGTGGCAGGACTGGTGTTGCTGCATCATGTGAAGCCTCCCCGCCTCTTGCTATGGGATACTTGGTGTCAACAAGGGTTGAAGGCCTGGGTGATAAAACAGGAAGGTTTTAGAAGTGGAATTACTATTGCATATCCCTTTCAAAGCTCGCTTAAATGCTGCCAGATGATGAATAAGCAGAAGGCCTGGTTATGGCCTGGTTACCCACAGGAAACCAGGCTGGGAACCACTTAATTTTAGAAGCAAATCCCAACAGCAGGCAGGGGAACAAGGATGTGAGATAGGTCCTCAGCACTGCAGGCTGCAAGCTGGGTCCTCCAGCGGTAACACTGGGCACATCTCGTCCAGAAACCTGCCAAGATGCATCATCAAAAGCCTTTTCCTTTCTGTTACTGAGCACAACATTTCTCGGTAGTGCAAGACTGAGGTGAGCAGCAGCTACAGCAGAGAACAATTCAGAAGTTTAAATATTTAAAGCCTCAGTTTAGAGTAGTCATTGGTACTGGCCCTCAAATAATACTGTGCTATCTGTAACAACCCCGCATGGGGTTGGCACCAACCTGGGCACGGGGGAGCCTGGTTTCCATGAGCACTGCTTGCAGGGATAATTTCACTCTATTCATCCTAAATGTCCTTGGAAAAGCTGGATCCTTTTTGTACTCGCTTAGATGGATCTCTGGGACATTTGGAGTAGAGATCAGATTGTATCAGTCAAGTGAGGATCTTTTTTTGGTTTAGTGTTTGCTTTCAAAGAGGGAAGGAATTTCTTATCTTTTTGTATGTCAGTAGGCTGAAAATAGTATTTCAGCATTGGAGGTGGCCTGGATTGTCTGTCAGCACTGAAAATCCACGTGGAGCAACCTTTTCACAAGGCAGATGCTCTCTATTCACATGTATTTTAGGTGTGCATGGTTGTAATTCAGAGATCAAATCAGAGCTGCATGAACTGATGTTACATTAACAAATTAATATTAGTTGTTACATGATTTGGGTTCTTATATCCAGTCTATTTGGATAAGGGAGAATTGCGAGACTGGAACAGTATGTTGTAAGAAAATATCATAATTTGTAGTGTAATTTTTTTACTTTTCTATACTGTAGCAGAGGAAAGTTGCTTTCATTAAAGTTAACTGATGAAACATGCCACATCTCAGTACCTGTAGCCTAGTTATGAAGAGATTATCAAAATACTGTCTTAATACAGCTGCATGTCATCATGCTGGTGACTAGCCAGGCTGTGAAGCAGCACTGTCTATGCAATGTGCTGCCTTTTTCTATGCAGAGAGGTTTTCTGAGCTTTTCCCCCAAGTAGTTTCCTCACTCAGCGCTCACACTGCACCACTGCAGGCACCCTGGGAAGTTCCTTCCCCTTTATTAATTGGGTCAGAATTTTTTGCATATTGCTCTACCTTCAAATGAGGGAAGTTATAATCCCAAAGCACCACAAAGCTGAGAATTAAAGTACATACTTTAATGAGCTGGCCCGTCAGCCCGTGGGAAGTGCATCTCCTGGGAACCAAATCCAGAGCTGGCAGGAGGAGGTGTGAAGCGAGCAAAGCACATCCCTGGGCGAGAGAACAAAGCTGCATACACTGCTCTGAGCTGGTTCTCCCCCCAAAGTTTTGATGTTGTGTCCCTCTGCTCCAGCTAGAACAATAAGCAACCCCTGAGGAGGCAAACCTGGGAGCGCTGGAGAGATTTATTCTCCTTGCTGTGTTAAGAAAACCCATCCCTTAGAGTCTTGTGTTGTTTCCAAAGAAGTGAAATGCAGATTTTATCCCCAGCCCCACTTATTTTAGCAGCTCAGTGTTTTCTGCGTTCCTGAGTACTTAAGTGAGATATTGTGCTAGAGAGAATAAACACAATCCCAGGGCTTCCTAGTGGATGTGTAAATTGGCTCTTTGTAAGGAAAAAAGCAATAATTTGGTTGCCATGAATCAAGTGCTATGATTTAGGAAACAGATCCCCCACAAATTAAAATTGTCCATGCTGCCCTCTGCTCAGTGGAACCATGCCCATTTACATCAGCTGTGTTCTGGCCCAGATTGAAGAACTGGAGGAACAGTGCAATGAAATAAATAAAGAGAAGGAAAGAAACGCGCAGCTGAGTAGACGTCTCCAGGAACTGGAAACAGAACTTCAAGACAAAGAGCTGGTAAGTGCCCTGAAGACAGAAATGGCAAGCTGTAGAGCTTGAGTGGGTCTGTCTGCTTCTCACTTGGGGTATAGATTTATGGACTGGCTCACCTACAACCAGAAGCAGCCTGAAGTCTCAGGGTGTTGCCTGTTTCTAGATTTTCCATGTACAGCTCCTTAGCAATGGTTTGATAGAGTTTGTCAGTCTCAGTTTCATGATGTGTTATGAACTGTGATAGCACACTTTAATTTGGCAGTTTTTAACAAACATGATACTTCTATGTATATAACACTTTACTCCTACTAGAAGAGCTGGAGGGGTGAAACTTGTTGCCCAAAGCCAGAGAGATGTTTGCTGGAATGACTTAGTTTGCGAGTCCCCATGCCCTGTATTCTATAGGCATCAGGACCATCATTCAAAAGAGGTACCTGGTGTTTCTGTAGCAAGTCATGTTTCTTCATCCAGATGGCTCACAGTCTTCAGCTTTGCCATTTTATGGTCTCCCTCTGATCGCAGGACTAATGCCAAGAGTGAGAAATTCAGATTAATTTAGAGTACCCCAGTTTGTCATTTTTGACATACAGGGTGTTCATTTTTCTAAGGAGAATGGTCTTGATGGCTTGGAGGCCCTGAACAGTGGGGAAAATAATGGGATCTTTGGTTTTTTCCTTCATTACAGTGACCAAATGATCTGTGCTGGCTGAAAAGAAAAAGCTGTCAGCAGGTGCAGTAAAGTTTGCCATGTGCCATTACAGCATCTCTGCTGGTGCTCTTAAAAGCAGTGTTGTTAAGGGGTTTTAAGATGGCACAAGGACATAGTTTAAGGAGATGGATTTTGATGCACTGTTATAGATATAATATATTTTTCAGCCCCGTATTTCAAAGGAAAATGTCATGCTTTCTTCCCAACCTTTCTGTGGTAATAGCATGTATAATAACCCTTCCTCTCTGTTAGCTTTTTCCTCCAGGTTCACATTTTTATGGTACCAAATGAACCAGAAAATTGATTGACTTGTGAATATTACACGCCTGTCTTCCATTTACACTGACAATATACTAACTTGTTTTCATACTGCATACTTACATTAGCAGGTTCTTGATTAGGTCTAAACCACCCATGTGTAACCTTTTTGTGGTCTGCAATTCAAACCAGCTTGAAGCCTGCTCGTGGATGTGGCCGTGTAAGAGGAGCTGCAGATACCCTCTTCGTGTAGGAAATGAGGAGAGAGAAATGTAAAGACATGGGAACCAAGACAGAACTATCTAGTGAAATATTTCTATTTTTATATATATCATATGCCATATACCATATATATAGTGTGTATATATAGATACACACACTGTATTATACTATACATAGAAATTATACAGTATAGTAGTTATATATATGGTAAGTATACATATAATATATATGTTTATATTTTGAGATGTGATCTAATAGGCTTTATTTATGTATATACAGATATATATACACAGGAGCTCATATCTCAAAACAAAGGGCAAGTTACCCTTTCTTTCCTCTCTATGAGGAGCTGGAACATTGCCTGGGTATAGTTACTCTTACATTGGTTAAATTCTTCAGTGCAGCTCACAAAAACATCTGTAGTATTATATGATTTGTCTTCTTATATTAATGTAAACTGTTGCTGCAAAATGTGAGGAAGAGTTAGAGTTTGTATATATATATATATATAAAATTTTATGTGTGTGTATATATATAAAATTATATGTATATATATATAATTTGTAAAAAATAATTTAAAAATTATTTATGTAAAGCTGCTTTTGGTAAACCTCAGAAAAAAGCAGCATGCTCTCCAGGATACACTGGATTCTTGTGAAATTTGGATGAGACTGAAAATGCTGAGTATGGAGGTACTTAGAACAAGGTAATTGGTAGGACTGGAAGAAAAATATTGTTGTCTGGTTTTGTGGAAAAGCTTGACTTACAGATTCTGTTGCACTCATGCTGTGAGTTCACCTGTTAGGGAAAAAAAATCACCTTTCATAGCCAAGAATGTGTTTTTGCTGTCCTGTGGCAGTACAGCTCAGAGAGGACATACCCCTGCTTACTCTTGAGACTGTCACCTACATGGGAAGTTTCTAGAGGAGGATCTTGCACTTTCTTCAAGTCACAGAATTTCTCTTTGACCTGCAAATGTGCTTTTCAGATGCTCTCACAATGCTGCTGCGAAATGTACAGGCTTTCTTTGAGTCCTTCCCTACTACCCACGTTGGTGGCGTTCATTCGAGGTGTCAGTGTATTCCAGTTGTCTTAATTTCCATCAGAGACATGGATTCCTATCAAGTCACATTGCTCTTTTCATGAACTCCTTTCAGCTAGTCCTCTCAATTTGGATAGTGATGCCAGAACCAAATACAAATTTCAGAGTGGGGTTTCTTGGAGCTGTAGAGTGGAGGCCAGTCTATTACAGCTGTGCTCTGTAATGATACCTCTATATAAACAGCTTATCGTGCAATTGGCCTTTTTTTCCTGCCATATATGATTGAAAATTCACGTCTGATTTGCTCTTTGCTACCATCTATAAATTGCTTGTAGCATTACAGCCCTTCAGATTTTTCTGTTATTGAATATATCTATCTTTTGCATAGGTATGCACTTCAGGTTAAGATTTCATTAGTATAATTAATGGCATTCATGCTAGAGATTGGGTTACACTGTCATTTCAGAAATACAAAGTAAAATTGTAGTAAAAAAAATGTATTCTAGTAGAAAATGAGCCTGTGTTTTAGAAGGCAGGCTTGCTATTTTGATTATTTTACATCCAAGTACTGTGCAGAATACAATAAGATAAGCAAAGCCATTTCATATTCTCAAATTTTCATTATGTTTTAAATTGAAGCTTTCACTATTTTTTTCTTTTATGTTTTCAAAGGAACTGGAAGAGCTCCGAAAGCAGGGTGAAATTATACCACAGCTAATGTCAGAATGTGAATCTGTATCTGAACAATTACAGGTACAGTTTAGTAGTGAAATTCATTTTAAAATAGTTGATATATTTACTTTCTTTCTCATAACTCTATGCTTTTCTCTGTTCAGACTTCAGTGTTTGAAGGCAAAAGAGCTCATTTGTATAAACAAAAAATGCTAATTACATGCAGAATACACCGTGCCCTTCTCAACACAGGAGTGATTAAATAGCTCCATTTCTTTGCCTTGCTGTTTGCAGAAATTGGTTTGCCTGGGATCGTGTTGCATCTGTCTCCTGCAGATTCCAGGCTATTCTGTATCCCATATTTCTGCTGCTCTGGTCTTGTGGAGCCACCCCATAGCCACGTGTGGTGAGCAGCGCTCCAAGATGCCGCAGTGGCACCAGGGAGGGATTTTTGGGAAGAGGCAGATGAGCGTAGCTGCACACCACCAGGGAGGAGGGTTCACCTGAGGATGCCTTTGTGTGCCACGTCACTCCTTGACAGCAGCACGTGGCTCCCTGCAGCTCGGGTTGGCACATGAAGCTCCTCTGCTGGGAGGTGCTCGCTCAGACTGGAGCTCGCTGGGCTGTGGGAGCCCTGCCCGAGCCAGTGGCCTTTGGGTATCACTTGTTCAAGTCGGGGCTTGTGTAAATGCAAAAAATTAATACATGAAGGGAGATCAAATATAAGCAGTCTCGTCAATGGAAAAAAAAAATAGATCAAGCAAGTAAGCCATTGCTCTGATAATCTAAAATAGTTTAGGAGGCTACTGAGAAGTGCAGATGCTGAAAATGGTTTAAATATGAATTTTGTTTGATTCAGTATGGTAAAGTGTGTTGTCTCTGGCTTTTGGTGCCATGTGCTTACTCGTAAAATGGAGCACAATAAGCAAAAGAGCTAATGCGAGGGGCAAATAATAGAACAAACTGCAGCAAGGAAAGTGTTATGTGTCTGCCCCATTCCTTGCCTGAGTGTTCACACAAAGTGGAACTTAAAAAAACTACCAATAAACCCAAAAGTGCTGAATAAAGCAATATTACTCCTCAGGCAGTGTTTTCTAAGCTTGTTTTTCAAGGTTAAACCACCATAGATAATTCTGTATGTAATTGGTGGCACAGTGTCTAATTCTGCAACTGTAGCAATGACAGAAATATATGCACAGTGCATAATTTAAATCCAGCTGAATTTTAAGATACCGACCAAATGACAAAATCTGATGCAAAGCATCTTTTCCAGTTAATCTGTGTCCTTTCCTGCGTGGGCTTTTTCCTTTTAATCTGACTAGTACATGTCACTTGCTCTCAGAGGTGCTTGTGTTAATCAGTTTGCAGAAGTCGAAGCAAACTTTTACAGCCCAGCTGTCATTTGTTGCTTTACCCTGTTAAACGCTGTTCATCCTTCTTCTCTGAGATTCATCTTATTGTCTCTTTTGTCTTTAAGGCTGCTGAGAAAAAGAACACAGATCTTGAAGAGAAAGTCAGAACACTAAGGACAGAAGTTGAAGAGAGCAAACATAGGCAGACCAACCTTAAAACTGAATTAAAGAATTTTTTAGAAGTACTAGACGGGAAGATAGATGAATTACATGATTTCCGACAAGGACTGTCTAAACTTGGGGTTGACAATTAGATGGCAATAGATCTTTTTGTAATCTAGGGTCTGGATGTTTGTTGTTTTGTTGATCCCAAATGTGTGTTTTACAAAATATAACTAGAATGTTCCACTTGTTTGCATTGGTTTTGTACATAGAGGCTGAAAATTTGCTGTGGGGGGTTTCGGGATTTTTTGTTTTGTTTTGTTTATTTTCCAAACCAATCATGCTGCTCACTGAATTCTGTTGAGATTAGAAACTTTCTATATTGCTGCTCTGGCTTCGTGGAGTTGGGAACAGGTAGAGGGTTCTGTCTCAGGAATCTGGAACTAGATCTACCTTAAAATGAATATGCAGTTAGTTGTTGCAGGGAAATTTATATCTTTCTTAAGGGCTGTTGCAACCATAGAAACAGAAAACAAGTCTTTTTCTTGTCCGGACTATCAGCACTCCTAGCAACATCCACTTTTCTTCTTGGTGGAGCAGAGAGAAGATTAGCTGGAGCTCCTGCAGTTTGTAAAATGTGCCGGTGATGAGTTGCAGTCAAGTGAATCACTTTACACAGATGCCAGTTTCTTTAGGGACCATGTCAATCAGGCCTAATTCATTGAAAAAAATCCAGTGGATTTCAGATAACCTTCAATATAGGCTGCATGTGCTTACCTGGACCCATACAGCACAAAGTCAATGATGCAGAAATTAATTTTAGCTCTTCAAGTCATGCATCTTACCCAGTAGTAGAGGACAGCTTATCTTGCTCAGCAAGATCATCTCTCTTTGGCCTTCAATTTTGAACCCACATAGTTCCATCATTGTGTGTATCTCTGAAAAATGCCCAACTTGAGTCTTGAGACCAGGTATTTATTTTTTAAAGTGATATTTGCTGGTTTGTACACAAGGCACACGCACCTCTGTGCAACTTGATTGCTGTCGATTAACTTCTGCAGTAGTGAAAAAGGAGATGTTGATCTGAAAAGCAATATAAGTTTACTTGAAGGTGTTGCTCAGAAGCAAGTTTCTGCCCAGAAGACTGACAGGGTCATGACAGCATAAAATCAAAATCTTTTCCTATGATTTCTGCATTCTCACCTCATGTATCTTTGACAGTAGTGTGGGAATTAGTCACCAAGTTAGACAGTCCAAAAAAAAAAAACCCCACAACCTGAAAGGCAGAAATGTTGTGTTCTCAAGCAGGTTATTCAGCAGCTCTAAATATGTTTTGAGAAATGCAAGGTCATGCGCTGGAGTCCAGTGAGAAGGGAGTTCACTTCATCACAGACAGACATGTAAGAAGGGAGAATTCAGCCCAAGTTTTGCTCTTGCCCCAAGGGCTGCCTTTAGCTTCTTTCCCTTCTTTCTCCATAACCTGGTTTGAGAGTCTGTTTGCACGGGATTAATTCAGGAAAGAAAGAACTTTTCTCTATGGGACGTTATTATTTGCTTGATTCAGGCAAAAGTTTGGTTAAGCACCGTGTTAGTGCATTCCAGCACTGACTGATCCGAAATGGCTGAGCTTTTGTTTTATTTAGGGGCTAAAGGTGGGTTATAGATGAAACATGCATCAAATACTTTTTGCACCTGGATATATAATCCCCATGCTGGAGATAGGTTCTGTCTGCAATTTTCCCTTCAATTTCCATTTCATCTGTAGCTGTTGCATTATCTTCATTGCCTGTTTTTCATACTGGACTTTGTGTATTTTTGCTTTTACTCCTTTCGAACAACGGATGTGAAGCAGGGACCTTTCATAACCATTATGACCATTTAAGTCTCTTTTAAAAAAATTGCTGTAGGCTGTTGATATTTAAAAAAATAAAAATCAGGTACATAGCATGTAGGCGTGTGAAAATGAGACTTCGCCAGTGTGGAAGATTCAACAGTTGCATAATGTGGGCTTAGATCAGGCTTCTCAAAAATGAAAATGACGTCAGAAATTGTGTGTGGTTGTGCACATAATCTCCATTTTTAGTCTTTTTATTTGATAGCAAGTCAGACAGACACCATTATTTAGTAGGCAGCTCATCCTGCTTCTCCTTGAGAGTTCCCAAACTGCAGCCAGTCCCTGCATCAACTGGGAACCAGGGGAGAACACAAGTAAGAGCTGCCAGCAATGCGGGTGCTCAGGGCCCTCCTCATCACAGTGGATTGTTGCTTTTGCATCGAGGGCCCTGCTCCATCTTCTGTTTCCTTTTTTCTGTTGAGCAATCTTAGGGCTTCCTTTTTGGTTTTAATATAAAATAAGATTTTAAACACCATTATAGGTAGCAGGATGAAAAAGACTCTGTGAAAAAATTATTTTATTTGGTTTAATCCAGATCTTTTTTTGCACGTTAGTCAGGTCTATCTCCGATCCAGTTCATGAGGAATGTATTAAGCCACTCTTAAATTGGAGGAAAAGTGTTTCTGTGGGATTGCATTGATTTAACAGATGGAGTTTAATGCTGGTGCATTAAACCAGTGTGTAGCTCTGATATGGGTGGTTATTTCTGGGTGCTTCATGCCCACCAGAGGAATGATGGGAGTGTCCTTAAAGAAATCCCTGCCCTGTCTCTTCTAGTCTTGCCCCAAGTGTATGTTTTTCTTATCTGCTATTGCTCTGAGGTTGAGTTGTTAGGCATGCTTGTACACACTGTGGGAGAATCCATCCTTCAGGTATCCAAGGTCTTACTATAATTACTTTATTTCTGCCTTTTTCCTTCCCAACAGCAGTAAGTTGAGAGCTTCTATGTATATTCACTGAAAAATCTGCCCAAACTCCATCTCTTTTAACCTTTTCCTCTCTTTCTCTGTGTTTTTCCACTTTGAAAGTGGTGCATGCTCTCAGGAGTGTCTGGACACCAGCTGCAGCTCCCCTCTCCAGCCTGGCCTTGTCCCTGCCCCGGGGCTGGAGCCCTGTGTGCCTGCTGAGTGGGGACCATCAGTGTCACACATTGTTCATTCCTTGACGCTCTGTGGTGGCCCAGCAATAACACCTGTGTGCCAACTGAGCCCCCACGCTGCTCCTCAGGGACCTGTCCTGGCGTTGAAATGCCTCCTGCCTTCCAGCAGGAGCAGTGGGGTGAGCAACCTTCCCCCACCAAAGTGCCCACGCTGTCCTATGGATGCATTTCTTCCTCCTTTTGGGCATGTTGGGGATTCAGCCCTTCCCTGTGGCCACCCTGAGCCACTTGCTACGGGATGGCCTCAAACACTGCCAGGGCCAAGAAATGCTCACCCCTGTCCAAGAGAGGGGCTGCAGAGCTTGGTTTTGCTTGTTATAAAGATAGAGTGCAGGGCAAACCCTGCTTTTCCCATGCTATCACCAATGAAGAAGGTCATCGCTCCATTTCCATCAAGCCTGACTGGAAGTGTCTTTATACAAGATTGTATCTCACCTTGGGCAATTGTGGATTCCCTTTCTGGACACAGTTTTCTCCCTCTAAGAAGTGGTTGATGGCAGGATCTAGCCTACCTCAGTTACATGGTCGAGTGTTAACAAAAGCCTTGTGCTGGTCACTGCCCATGCTGATACCTGCTGGCTGCATTGCTCTGGATCCCACCGACCTGCCCAACCTGCCAGGCTGGCCCTGGTGGCATCAAAAAGTTGGTGGCTCTGAGAAGAAAAATCTGTGCTGGCCTCTTTTGACACTGGGTTAGAGAGTGTCTAACTGTCTTCTGGGCTTTCCAGTGAAATGTTCCTTTGAGCTGGTGTTAGAGCTGCTGAATAACAGTGGTTGGTTTGGGGTTTTTTGTTGGTCAAAATGAGAAATAAACAGGTTTACTTTGTATTAGCACAAAACCTAAAAATATTCAGTGATATAAAAATACATGGAAATAATTATCTTGAAGGGGCAAGAATGTTCCATTAGATATGTTGTTTCACATTTTGGAAAATGACCTTAGCCTCACCTTTGGAATAAATTATTTCAAAAAGAAAAACTGAAACATTGTTTCTTACCTCAAAATAAGATAGATTAACCTTTTGCCTTTTTTCTATTTGGCTGAATATTTATTTGCTGATTTTGACTCAACTTCACGAGTAGTTTTGTTTGGCCTAAAAGTGCATTCTCAGCAAAATTAGTACTTCCAGTGTTCTTCTGTCTACATCTAATTGGTGTCTCCTTCACTAAGTGAGCTCACTGGAAGAAAACTGTCTTTTCTGTAAGGAATTCAGTGCCACCTCTTACTTTCTATATCTTAGTGTTCAGAAGAGGCACTTTTAAATAATAGTTATTCACTGAGTGCATCTGTGCCTAGAAAACAAAGTTATTTAGACAATGCTGTTTTTTCTAGACAAATACCTGATCTTGTTTTTGAATGAGTGATTTAGGGTAACACTTTTTAAAGCTGCTCAATGAGTGGGAAGGGTTTCTGCTGTTCCTGCCACTGCCATCACTTTCGAAGAGCTTCAGCAAAAGCATTTGTGGTGGTCAGGCAGGTGCTCACCCTGCACTCATCCTGTGTTTGCCTGGTGGCTCACCAGGCACACAGAGCCCATGTCTTTCTCTCAGCAGGGCACAAATTCTCCAAGGCTTCTCCACTCTATGCTATTTAGGGTTTTTTTTTCCCCAAGCTTTCATTTTCTCCCTTATTAATTTCCTGCTACCTTTGACTGCTTTGTAAATGACTGAAGGAAAATTCCCTGTTACTGCCACTGCCTTGTAGTGGAGGGAGCTTCTCAGCTACATGCTCTTCGTTGGGCTCTTCTAAATAGTTATCTCTGCAAAACCCTTCAAAGCATCAGTGGCTTGTAAGGAATAAAGTGCTGTCTTCCTGAGCCTATGGATTAGCACAGATAAAACCACCCAGGGTGGAACGCCCTGCTCATCTCAGTGCAAGACCGATGCTGGAGCCGCAGGGAAGGAGTGTGAGGGGGAAGCAGCAGCAGCAAATTTTGATGATCATTTCAGCAGAAGCTTCAGTGAGAGATGTGCTCTGCCCACAAACCGTGGATGTGCTAAAGTCTAGGAAGGCCGTGCTGATCTGTCAGCTCACCTGCCTTTGTCCGGGCAGATCTGGGCTTGTCAAGCCTGTAACTATCACAGAGTCCTCAGCATATCACAGGGGTGGCAACGTGAGGGATGGAAGGTGAATGTCCACGCATGCAGCTGAGCAGCATGAGAGCATTGCAGCAATGGCATTGGTTTATGGTCAGACAGTGTCAAACAAAGATAGGAAAAGCTGTTGCCATCCTATGCAGTCTCAGCGGTACCAGAGACCTGGAGAGACCTTGCAGAAGGGCAGGTTCAGCTTTCAGGGGGCTGCGAGGCAGCGGGGACTCCCAGGATGGGCTGAGGGGGTCTGATTGTGGGCACAATTTAGCAACAGTAAGGCACAGAGCTACCTAAGTTAATTTTTCTTTCCATGGATCACGTTAAACAAGCATCTGTGTGTCAAGCAAAGCAATACATAGCCACAAGACATTTAATCCAGCCACACCTCAAGATGGAGAGCCCCAGCTGGCCCACACAGGCTGGGGCTTTAGGCTTATTATTAGAACATAAGCTTGACCATTACATGAAGTTTGCATGTCTTAAATGCCGTTCTCTGCGGTAAACACTAAGGTACCTGAAGTGACATAGAGTCAGGAGGTGAATGAGAAGTGTGATGAAGGTGCTTCCCAAGCGAGGGCTCTCCCGCAGGCTGCAAGCAGAGCTGGTCCTGGCTGGGAGGGCTCTGCTCGCATCCCTGGGGGATGTCAGATGTCTAACCTGTTTGACTTCCTACTGTGTTTTGTCTTAGCTATTTTTTCTTTTTCTTTTTTTTTCTTTTTAAACAGAGCCTAAACATACCGTCTTCGGATGAAGGTGCCTATACCTCCAAAAATTTTATATGCATGTTTTGAAATAGATTTCTTTTTCCTTTCTGATCATTTAGATACCTAATAATAATGGTACATACAAGAAAGGCACTTGAGAAAAATCTGTCTGCTGTTGTTTCTTTGGTTGGGTTGATTTTGGTTTGGTTTTTTTCTTAAACACTGGTCAGCAATAATTATTTTAGCCATATACTAGCTAAAAAAGACCTACAATGTGAGATTTGTGAACTAAGCTTCTAAGTTTGCAGTACGTTGATTAACTTGGATATGTGATGAGGGAGCTATGCTCAATAAAGAGTATTTTGCAGCATTTAGATGTTTTCATTTAATTGCCTAATAGTGATCATGAACATAATATTCTATAAAACTCATCATGAATGACGAACAAAGCACATTGTTTTTTAACATGAATATAACCCTTGTAGTTGAAAGTTCTGAGAGTGTTTTAGTGTGGTCTGCTATACCAAAATATTTAGATTATTATGAGATTTTAGTACTACAGATAAACATACACCCTGTTTTTACTGTTTCGAGTAAAGTTTAGTGAATGATTGACAATTTGTTGATAAACAACTGTGGGAAAACACTGCAGTGCTCTAAATGTATATTTTTATTTGGGTTTGTTATATTTAGTATACAGTTCAATGAAAACTGAAGTGTTTACTACAGTTGGATCATTGTAAAAACATCTCTTACCTCGTCATTTTGTCTGCTGTGAAAAAAGTACTTTCCTCTTCTTTTTTTCTTTTTTTTTTTTTTTTTAAATTGACCATAGACAGTCATTTAGACTTCTAGTAGCAGTAAATGCTGGGTTTTATATATATATAAAAGGAAAACTTGATTTTTTTCTTTATGAACTTATATAACTCTGTGTTTTTTATCTGATTTTATTGTAACATAAAGTTGTTTTATGTAAAAATATATAGTTTAATTACAATCTTTTGTGTCTCTGTCTTCATTGACTTCAGAAAATGAGTGTTCTTGTGGCTGCAAATCTGAACTCAACGTAGTGCTGTCCTTTGATAAAGAGGATGTATTTTGATCTACACGTATGGTATAGTGCCTTGGATAATCTTAAAAACTCTTTTTCAGGAAGCGATGTTTTAAAATGTTTGTCTTGCCTCTCACTTTACACTGTTAGCACCTCCAGAGGGGAGTGCAGGCTTGAGATAGGTACGTACATAAAACTGGAAAAGGAGTATCTAGAAATATTTTGGCACTAAATTTTGGACTCGGCACATGCTGAGGAAGGCCTGGCACTAGGAGAAGATTGGACCCTCTTTGGGGAATGCTCAGGACTTAAAACCCTCTTGTGACTCCTGTGACTGATGCAGCAGCCCCTGGTAGCAGCTAGAGCTGGTATTTTCTCAGGAGGACCCACCCAGGACTCAGCAGTAACCCTGTGTTGAAATCAGAGGTGTTTTGACACCAACCTCCTGCATTAGCATAGAGCAGTTAATGAGAGCCCTGTCAGAAAAGCCAGGTTCCCAAGGTCTGTGCTGGTGAACAGCGACACGCTCCACACAGAACAGCCCAGCCCTGGTAAGGGGTAATGCTGAGGTTCATCTACCAAGAACAGGCAATAATCCTCTCAGCATTGTCATATTCATCATACAGCAGCAAGGTTAGCTGCCTTGGCACCAAATCAGGCTTCCCCAAAGGCAGTCAAAGGTTTGAAGACTGCTAAATGGCTGAGGCTCATCATGCCTTTGTTACTGTGGGGTACAAAGCTGCAAACGTCAGCTTTGGGGTGAGCGAGAAACGTCTGTCCCTGACCTTCTACCAGGAGCCATCAATAGCTCTGACAAGCAGCTCAGCAAATTCTGGCAGCCCCTGAATAACCAGTAGCTATAAAAGCAGCTTATATATATTCTAGTAAAATACAAGTAATGGTGGCTAATTCTTAGCAAAAAAAAAAAAAGAAAAATCTTTGGATTTGCATAATATAAAGCTTAGTATGCTAGCAGCACCTGTGTGTACACCCATCACCTGCAGTTACCAGGAACATTTTCCTCCTACCAAGCAAGCTGCTGATCCTGCAGTGTGTGTTTCCATGTACCAGCCTTAGCCCCCCCTTTCCAGCCGTGCCTGGGGCAGTGCCCTGTGTGCTGGTCGGCACAGGCCCATCTAACACCTCTGCAGGGTAATCAGCTCATTAAGTGCAGGACATATGTTTAGCAGCGAGAGTCAGTGCCCTGTGTGAAGGGCTGTTCCTGTCGGCTGGTTGTAACACAGGTGACCAGTGTTCCAAAAGAAACAGCCTGGTCGGGAGCTGGGATGAGTGATGCTGCCAGCAGGGCCCTTGCTGCTGCCTGTCTGTGATCCCTTAATTGTCATGTTTGACTGAATTCACACCAGAAAGCCTTGGGACCCTCCTCAATGGCACTTACGCTTCTGCAGTTACGCACTAAACAGTGGGTAGATCTGTATCCTGAGCGGTGAGGTACCATCCGGGGATGTCTAATGAAAATGTGAAGTGAAGTTTGAGTTTAATGTTTGACACCTCAGCAGATGAATGACCCTATATGTACTCTTTTTGGTTAGCTTGTATTCCTTCAATAACATGGGAAAAGCTAGGCCCTAATTTCCTTCCTTTTGGAGGAAAAAAACCCCACCACGCCAGCCCAGGAGACGCCTGTATAAAAGCAGCGTAGTGGATGAGCTCCCTGAGCAGGAACAGTCTTGCTCTCTGTAACACGTGTAATTGGTGACAGGGCTAAACTTACATAAAATTCAACATTATTCCGTCCCACGTACTCCAAATGCTTTTTATGTTCTGCACTTTTTATCTAAAGACATGTCTGCACCTACAAGGGAAGAAAAGAGGATATGTTAATTATATATTACTCTCTTCACTGTCTCCCCACTTCCTAGAAGACTTGAGCATTTATTATACACACAGAAATGTACCTACATTTTCTTTTTTCTTTTTGTCTCCTAAAAAGTATCCAAAAGCTTGTAAATAACTGTAATGATTTGCAACATTGAATACATACATAATCAGCATTGCCAACCAGAGCAGAACAGCAGCACCAGTGAGCCTAATACATAATGGCCTGACTTTCCCCTGTGAACAAATGAATTATATATGTTAGATACAAAAATATGGCAGTGGCAGCTGAAAAAAGTAAAGCCAGGCAATGAATGTAGCTTGGACTCTGACCTGCAGTGGTGGTGCAGCCGTGCTCCAGTCACTGAACCAACTGGGGCAAAGTCCAATTGTCCTTCAAAAGTGGAAAAAAAGTACCCTGTTGGGTGAACTGCCAGGTTTGAGTTCAGCGAGCAACACTAAAACATGGCCATCCAAAGACTTGTAGCTCTGCAGAGGCCGTGTCAGTACCTGCAACACCACTTTCCATTTTATCATCTGACACGAGTCACTGCAGCACCACCACGTAGCTGTCCCAGGCTGTGAACATCTGAGACCTGGTGAATTTTAAAAGCTTGGCTAACCTTTGCAAGACAAACATTTCCAGTCTCATTGCAATAATGCATTGCTGGGAACACCTGACACATCATCGCAGTCGAGCGATACTTAACTCTGACCTCTGCCTGAAAATTGTTCAAAGACAGATCTCCGTGCTATGAAATTCCCTCTGGATCTTAACTCCTTCCTTTAAGATTGAATATATTTCAATAACTTTTCAGAACTGTTAGATCTCCTCAGAACCACTGTCTGAAATGACCTCTAGATGGAAAACTGTGGGCTTCCATTTGGGTTGAAAATAAGAACATTTTGTGTGCTAATATGGGGCCCAGTGTCCGGCTTTAAGGCTGGTCCCCAGGGGCACAGCAGTTAGAAACATTTTACTGACTCAGTCCTGCTCGAGCAGAGCTTTGGAAACCGACTGTTCTCCATCAGAAAAAAATGCATGTCTTCATAAACCTGTGCATCCTTGTGTTGATGTGTGGCAGTGGTTTGTGTGCAGGATCCCAGAGCTAAAGCCCACACAGCTTTCTGGGACCGTGCTTCCCTGCATGGCTGGATGCTGCAGGCTGAGTGAGGGCATAATACCCTGAACAACATTTCTTCACAATAGTTTGCATTTAATTAGTCAAATTTATGAGCAGATACATCTATTGGTACATGAAGCACATTGATTTGGGTATTTTTGTTTTCCTTTCATGTCCTCTTCATTCATTAATACTGGCAGACTATGAAAAAGAAATCTGTGACTGCTGTAATCAAGAGAGATTGAGCTCTTGCTTTTCTCCCAACTTTCCATCATTGAATATGATTTGTTGCATATGCCCTGGATTGTGCTTAATGTATGCTGGCTGGAGGGAATTCAGACATTCAGGGAATTATAAATAATGCCAGCACAGGCAACCTTTCTGCACTATCATGTCACACTGAAGTGTATCAGTTCTCAAATCTATTTTCTTCTAGACTTTTGCCATTTATTTCATTGCTACCATTAGCCATGACTTTCATTTTTCTGTGGCTGCAGGTTTGCATTGTTCATTAGCCTGGAGAAGAATGAAGCAAAATGAGATCCCACAGTTCCCTGACAAGCAAAGAACCCAGGAAAGAAACAAAGAATTTATGTCTTTCAAACCCCACTTATCTATAGCAGTGCTGGGTGCATTTGTAAAGATAATCCACGGCTCTGAAACCCGAGACACTGCAGTGATTCACTTTCTCCTTACACTGCAGAGGTCCCACGGTCACCAGCACAGTCATTTCAGTGGGAGGGGAATGGCTTTAGGACAGGGATGGGAGAGAGACACTTGAATGCTGGTTAAAAAGCACGAAGGAAAAGAAGCAGCAATGCATTGCTCTGCAGCCTGGCCCCTCTAAATCACAGCATTTAACATTTTGTATGCCTCATTGGTTCCGGTGAAAGAAAGCCAGGGTTTGTATCCTGGTCCCTTCCTAAGGTGAGATGCAGCATCCCTTGGCAATCCCCAGCTTCAGCTGCCCTACTTCTGTGTCTCGTAACTGGGTACTGGAGATAGAAGGTGAAACTGCTGACCTGCAGAGGGTTTGGAACAAACTGTGGACAATTTTTTTTGGATATGGTTGCTGTAATGGATTTGATTTTTTTTATACTTTCTGAATAAGCAAAAATTGCTGATGACTGTTAGCTCCTCTTTAGAAAAGAAATATAAAGACGTGGATAGGCCATTACCGATGTACAAGTCTTTGTTTCCATGTGTGATAAATACATATAAAACCCAGCATTAGCACTGATGCCATCGAGAAGCACAAATTAATTAATCTGGGCTGCCCTTGTTTTACAGACTGGCTTATTTTGTGCAAAATGTGGAGCACTAACAACATCCTCATCCTTAAGTCTCCTTGGGTCACACCAGGTGACTGCAGTGAAGCCTGGAGGGCTCAACAGACCTGTGTGTTGAGAGAAAACGTTGCCTGTCACTAGATGCCTGCTCCACCTCTGCTCCAGATGTCTCCTTGCCCATTTAAAGCTCTTTATAGACATAGAGGTGACTGCAGCCCTGCTAAACTGCCGTTTGTATCTGTTACTGACAGTCATCCCGTGGGGATGGAGCCTGGTCCACAGAGCCAGCCATTTCTTCCGCTGGGTATGGCAAGGGAGCCCCTGCTCTTAGGGGAGCAGGCAGCAGCCTCACATGCAGGCAGAGGCACTGGCGCTCACCAGTGAGCAGTGCTGGGAGGGGACAGGAGTGTCACACACAGCCTGGGCTCCCCTGCGTGCAGCCCTTTTCCCTGCAGCAGATGCTGCCCGGAGTGTTTGTACGTGCAAAGTGCCCCTTTCAGCAGAGCAGACAAGATGCACTGCTGCCTCACCACTCCGTCTGCCCGCACCCTCACACACACTTTTCGGTAGTTTTATACCAGAATAGCAGAGCTGATGGCTTGGCAGGGAGGGGCTGGAGCAGAGCTCGCCATGTAGGCTCAGGGAAGCGTAGGCACTTGATCCTGCTCTGCTGTCGCTTCTGCTTCACAGGAAGAGACCGTGGGAAGGGCAGTGACTCACTTGCTGATGAATAGTGATTCGAGCTCATCTCCAGGAGCGGGACAGATTTATTTCATCACCCCTGGCGTCTGCACTGCCCACTGTCATGGTGCCGAGACGCGTGGATACCATGCTGGAGCTGGCTGCCTTTCAACTCCTCCTCAGTGAGAAGAGGATGGAGACTGGGGGTGGCTCAGAGGCTGCTGCTGGTTCACAGAGAAATACCTTTTGGTTCTGCAAAGACACCCATGGGATGGTGTTTAGACTATTGCCTTGAGATAGAAGGCAGCTGCAGCTGTCTTTGTGACACTAAGAGTGATTAACTGACTCTTTCAAACGGGGGTAAACTCAGTATCCCAGTAGGACACTGAGTTTCTTCCCCAAGCTGCAGCCTGGCCAGCATTTCCCCAGAGTACTCACCCGTTGGCTACTAGCAGGGCAGTGCTGAGTGTTGCTGCAGATCAGGAGGTGCCTGTGCTCCCTTTCCATCAGGACACCTTTGTGCCAGGGCTGGCCCCAGGCCACAGCCACACAACCCCGCTGAGCTGCAGCCAGCTGACTGGGAAGGCTGTTTTTTGCTCCTGTCCTCAGTGCTTTGCTGGGTATCTGGGGCAGGAGGGGGAAATTGAGCAATTGTAGTCTTGCTAAATATATATTCTGAGCATTTTGTGTCTCGTTTTTAATGCTAGAGCAGTGGCATGCTAAAGATGGCTTGTTTTACAAAGCGTTTTCACAAGTAGCTGAGCTGTTAATGTCACTGCTACCTGAGCAGATTTAATTGTGCTGCTTCTTGCTCTCAGCTTAGCATGACATGCTGGGAATGAAAATCGCATACCTTTTTGCCAGGAAAGGAAAAAAAAGCCACATTCTGGAGCAGTTTTGAGTGTGTGTTTTCCCCAGGGATTCATTCACATATTGTTCTGAGCAGCTTTTGCTGCCAAGGTTTGCTGTGGCATTTATTAAAAGATGCCTTTAATACCATTCACCTTTTATCATCACCACGGGTTTAATTGAAACGATGTGTCCCTCTTCCCTACCAATATCACGTTATTATGGTGTGTAGGGCACAGATGTGCTTTCAGGTGCAAACAGGAAGTTTTGGAATTAAAACCATGCTTTTCAAGTGAGGGCATGCACAGCTGTAAATCTCATTTTCTCCAGGGGAGCACACTCTTATCTACCAACCTCTTCTTTCTAAAGGAGGACTGGGGAAAAAAAAAACATTTCCCTGCTTTTTGTTAGTCCTAATGAATGCCTTCATACTGATTCTCTTTGTCTCTCTTACTCCTGGTGCCCTAGCATACGTATGCCTCTTTTAATTTAATGGCTAAAAGAAGGAAGTGGACATGATCAAAGGATGGAGCGTGGGTGCTGGCCTGTTAACCTTCCTGAGCACTGCTTCAAGTCAGGCATGGTCAGTAGTTCCCATAGATCCCCTACCTCCCCCCCCCCCACCCCCCCCACCCCCCCCCGCCC
>VYZX01004102.1:335383-403726 GCA_013401335.1 Brachypteracias leptosomus
CCCCCCCCCCCCCCCAGGATTTCTGTGGCCTCTTGGATATGAGGAGTGGCAAGAGCTGGTGGTGGCTTCTCAGTGGAGCCAACTTAAACCTTGATTTTTGTTAGAAATTTAGTGGGTATTTTTTTCTTGGTTTTAATAGGAAGGCAGAGAAAGAAACATCTGCAGCATTCAAGTCCAGTTGGCTCTCAGGGGCTGCTCGTGCAGCACACCAGCTCATCCAACCTTGCATCTTAGAAAACAGCCAGGGAGAAAAGGAGGAGCATGTGATTTGAATGGGGACAGGCTTTGGAGTTTTTAACACAACCTGATAGTAAGTGAAGTACTTTCATAACACGCATACAGCTTTCTGTATACCGCAATGCCTGCAGTTCCCTCACTGGTGGTGAGGAAGAGGCATCTCCCAGCACTGGACACGTCCCTTGTGCAAAGAGGAATAACTCCATGTCCTGCTGATGAGGACAGTCCATAGAGGAGGAGAGGGTATCTTTGTGCAAGCACATTATATAAATCAGCATCAATTTCCAAACCTTGTTAGATTAATTCAGAGAGATTCAATGAACGTGCTTGAGTGAGGTGATGTACTTGCTCAAGCCCCTGTGAAATCAGTCTGGATCACTTCAGGGTGTTCACACTCGAGACTTGATTTGCTTGGTTCTGTACCACTTTGGAGGAAAAAAAAAAGTCATTATCCATCTGGTGAGTCAGCGCTGTGTGCTGAATTGCAGGGTTAGTTATGGAAGAGCTTCATAATTCCCCAAAAACGTCATGTCACCAGGACTGCTGACAAATCCACAGCTGCATTGGCATCACCAGCTCCGGCCCCAGTGCTCCGTGTGCCGGGTAATGCTGCCGCGACTCCGCTCTTGCTGTGATCAAAGAGACAGGATTTCAAAGCAAAATTCTTTTAGTCAGACCAAGTAGTCTTTGAATATATTAACTTTAAACCTCCCTAAAAATACTGGCAGCTGCTGTCTGGACTGCCCACATCATAGTTAAGAGAGATGACAAGCCACAGCTATACTGATTTACAGAAATTGATCTCTTTACCTCATTAACTGGCTTTCCAGCAAATCTGTGCATTATTAACTCTTTAAGGCCAGACAACTGTATTTTTTCAGTTTAAACAAATCAATTTCTGCAGCTGGATAGTTAGGGCAGACTATTTCAATCAAGGAATTAATTTACTAGCCCAGGGCAAGATAGTTTAAGTGTATTAAATGTCAAATAGCTGTCATGGCAGTTTTGCAGGTTAGTATTAACCTAGACCAGTAGAGCTGGTCATCACGGAGCCAATCCACCTCGCCAGTTTCTCCCATTTTGTCCATCAGCCTTTGCACGTTGCTGAAAGTGCGCAGCCCCAGGAGCTGCACTCACCCTGCTGGAGCATGCCCAGGTGGGAAGGTGCTTGCTCAAGCCCGAGTTCAAATCCAGTTTTAATACCCCTCTCGACACTTGCATGTGGCTTCTCTCGAGTACCCTATCAACCCAGAGCAAATCAGCCTCGTGATACTGTGGCCATTTCCTACCCTCCATTCCCTCCTCAGCCTGGTGCCGGTGGCACATGACAGGTCATAGTCACGGAAAGCCACAAGGAAAATTGGAGGGTGAATTAGTAAGGGGTTTTTTTTCAGTCTTCTTACATTTGAGCATCTCTCAGAAAATGAGCTGTGGCTTCCCCCGTGGAGCAAACGGAGCCTCAAGGCAGTACGTTGACAAGCTCACTTGCATCAGCTGGCCAGGGGCTGCAAACCTCTCCCTGCCGCAGCGCGTCAGCAGCACCAGCAACACCTCAGGGTGTCTTTGTCTAACCTGCTTTTAAAGATTTCCAGTGACAGAAACCCCAGTACCTTCCCAGGCAAGCTGTCCCTGCACCTCGCTGCTCTCACTGTTGTTTGGTTTTCCTACTGTTAACATGAATCCTTCCGGCTATAATTTAAGCCCCTTATCTTCCTGAGAACATGAAGAACAAATTACTCCCCTCCTCTTTGCAGCAGCCTCTTATGTGTTTGGAAACTGCTCTCTTGCCTTCTCTCCTTTAGGCTAATGCCAGTGCTTTTGGTGTTTTGCCTGGACATGTTTGTGATGTTCAGGGGTGTTGGTGCTCTGGTAGCTGCCTCCTGTCAGGAGCTGTGCCCGTGGGCACAGAAGGCCCCCACCACCAGCTCCTGGTGCTGCGGCTGTGCAAGGCCTGCTCTGCATCCCAGGAGCCCTATTCCCCTTAGGACACATCTCTGCTGAGCAGCATCTTTTAGATTTTGGTAGTGAGCCAGGTGGTGAGGAAATTTGCTAGAGGTGAAACCTTCCACACCAACCAGAAAACTGCTGCAGCACATTTGCCACAGAGAAGGCCTGTTGGCCATACAGCAAATGAAGTGGGCTTCAGAAAACAGGTTGGTTCAGACAGTATCTGAGTGGGCTTTTAAGGACATTTTCCAGCGTGGGATGTAGATGGCTCTGTTGAATACCTGAGGTCAGACCCCAGCTGAGCTTCAGGCACAGTTGCAAAAGAAATCTCTAGGCAGGAGAAATCAGTCACTCAGCCAGCCTCTCCTGAGTGAAATTGCTGCTGTTAAACACACAAAAGCTGTAAGGTTTGTTGGAGAAATTGCAACTCACTTATTCTCTGCATAAACTGCTGCATTTAACTTCCTACCCCTGTAGCTGAGAATTCAACTATAGCAACAAAACAGCACAGAGCTCTGCCCTGAACTCTGAGCTGCCATTTGGCAGGAGGTACCAGCTATGAGAAGGCAGCCGAGCCCCTATGTCCTTTTGCTCAGCTTTAAATAACCACACCAATAAAGGGCATGACCTGCAAGAGGGCAGCTCTCAGCCCCAGCACCCTTTGGCCTCCTCACACCACTCCCTGCCAGTGGCTGAGCACCTCTTCTGCCCAGGGTATCCTTGGGGAAGAGATCTCCACTCTGAAAGGACCGGATTTTGTCCTCAGTTCCAGTCCATGGGAAGCATTCAGCATTTAGGATTCTAAGTCTGAATGTGCAATAAACTTGCCCCGTCCCCTCCAGTTCAGCATGGCCCTTGTGCCCAGGTGGAGCTGAGGGGCAGGCAGGGCAGTGTGGGCACCGAACCCACCAGTTCCCCTCTGCAGGCATCACACCAGAAGGGTTGAGTAAGAACCAACCTGTGCTGCTGCTGCTTTTGTCTCCATTTGGTTTGATGGTAGGGGACAAAAGAAAAGTCTTTTTTTTCTGACTTCCAAATGGCAGTAGGTGCAGAAACAGTAAAAAATGAACCCCCAGCTGCTGCTGCTGCTTCTTGCAAGAAGACCGTTGCATACATATTTATTGTCCTGATTAAACAGATCTGCTACTCTATGGTAAAACAGAGAATTAAAGCACCGTATTTGCAATTGTGTTACCAAATTACAATTCATAAATATTTGAGAAAATAAGGGCATTTACATATGCCATTAGTGAGAGAGCACAGTTGCTGTATGGCTGCTACTTGCTATCAAAAACCAGAGTACCACAGTGCAAGCAATGCCCACTTCCCAGCAGTAGCCTAAAATGACAGCATACTGAATCCACTTCTGTCAGGATATATTTTTATTAAGGGTCAGTATAAACTTCAAAAGAAACTTTGAATCATTTTTGCCACTTTCTATCCAGAATAGAAACCATCTCTTTCTTGAATGTAGCTGAATTTTTAAATAGTCAGATTCCAGGCACAATGCAAATGCCTGCCATTTATAAGGCTATTGGGTAATTTAAATTCATGAGTAGCTACAAACATGTATTGATGTTCTCCGTGGAGAAATGCAGCTCTGTATTACAGGGCTAGATCCCATAAAATATTATATACAATATCTTGGCTCTTTCTTTCATGCCAACAGTTCATTGTAAATATAGATGTATGAAAAAAATTTAGCATGTAAAAATTATCTACATTAGCTTCCAGCTAAAAGGTAGACTTTTCAGTAATTACTACAGTAGTGTTTTTTCAAACTTGATATTAATTTTCCCAATTAGCATTACCAAGCCCATTCTTAAGTGCACACATTTTAACATAATGATAAATGGAGTATCCATGTAGTTATTTGAGAGCGAGCTGTATTAGATGAGCAAAATGTTAAAGAATTTTGTAGACAATGGAGGTAGGAATGAGAGGTTCCAGATTATGCTAAGTTTTCTGGTCTGCCTCTATCACCACGGATTTGATTCTGCTTTTACCTGACAAAACAGATTTTCAGTTAGTTTTTCACTCCTCAAACTTTGTTGTGATACACAACCTAAATAATATATGTTTCAATCCAGCATTTCAGCTGTCTTCATATATGGTGAAAACTCTACGCGGTTGAACCAGAAACACCTCTTTGTGCAAACATAATTTGGAGTGCCATTACAGCTCCTACAGGAAATTAACAGGATTCTTTCACATTACAAGACATTTTGGACTATGAGAACATACCCAATCACACTGTGCTTTCATTTTGAGAAGGACAGTCTTCTCCAACATGCAAAATGAGACACACACTCAGTTCCAGTCAGTGAGTCTGTTACTCTGAATTGGTTAGCTGTCCCATTCTCCATTATTCTGATCATTGTTCTCCTCTTCTTCAGAATCAGCAGACACTTTCTTAATTCTCTGGATGACTGCCTTAATGCTTTTCTCTAGCTCATTAGTGGTGCCTTTACTGACATCTTTCTCAGTATCTCGATTCACTTTCCTTAGTTTAACTCCTTGCCTTATGGCAGAGAGGATGTCATCTTTTGCAGAGGCATATGGATTTGGCTGTTCCACTTTGCGGAGATGAACTTCACCACGTTTTAAGGAAGCCAAAACCTCATCCATGGAACCTGCAACAGATAAACCTATTGTTACCAGAAGAAAAAACAAGACAACCACACTTAGAGGTATAAAACCCTACCCATGTATTCAAGGTTCTTCCTTTCATCTTTGCTAGAAATGGGAAAAAGAATGGTCTGTGCTGGCACGGAGTCTTTCAAGCTTCTGCAGCATCAGGCTCTGGAACTGCTTTTAAAAAGCAGTTAAAGCTTTTTTATCTTGAACTGATAATCCAACGCCTCTTACGCAAGACTGTGCTCTACGGAAGAAATTATGCACAAAGGATGCTGCTTCTTTTTCATTACAACTTTATGGGCTTTCAAAAAAATTTCACTGAACCAAAAAATCTCTTGTATTCTGTAGTAGAACCAACCTACCACTCCTCCCAGCTTGCTCAGATGCCTGCTGAGACTGTCAATTGCATTTTTGCTCAGCCAAGAGAAAAATGAAAAGACTTGAGTAGAGGGCTTGAAACTGCACCACTGAAGTCAGTGGGAGCCAGATCATGCCCTACACAGGCAGCTCTTTTCTGGATGGACTTAAAAAATAATTCCCATTTTACAACATGATTTAAATCTCAGGTGTATGTTTCTGAACTTCAGACCATAAAGGATGCCATACTGAGAGAGCTTCCACTCGTTCTCCTGATACACTCTGTAATCTGCATTTTACTCCTTCTGTGGGATTCCTTGTTGCTAGCTTCAGATCATCAGTTAGAGAGGTGTTTCCCTGGACAGCAGTCGACTCCTACCTCCATAAGTCCAGACCATCTGTGCCTCACAGCTCCAAGTATTTCTGCCATGCGCAGTGCACATGAGGTTGTTACATGATTAACATCCAGCACTTGTAACGTAATGTTCTGCTCAATCCTGTGGTACCTTCAGAGACTGAGATGCCAGGAACAGATCAAGCAAAGATCTACCAAGTTGTCTTACAAAGTCTTCAAATAAGAAAGTCTTAAGTCTATTAATCAATGGGCTGCCTGCTAAAAGACTAGTCAGACTAACAAACTACCAAAGAAGTTCCCCCTGGAACATATGTTAACACATTATAGACAATACTTTCAACACCTGAACATGAGCCTTTCCTGGCTTTTCACCTACAAAGACCTGAGTAGTCCACGTGTAACTAAAACCAACCTGTTTATGAAGCTGTTTCAGTAAATTCCTGTGGCAGCATTTTATCAATTACTATAAAGCAATTAACATGATGATTTTCTTAATGAAATAGGTGTAAAAAACTGATCAGATCTCTCCAATAAACAAAAAAGGATGTTTTGCATCCAAAAATAATGAAAGGACATCAATTTTAGGCTGTGAATGGTAGCAGTTATGAGCTACTAGCAAGGCTGTTCCAGTAGCAGACTACTCTGGTGTACAACTCTGGCTGCTAATAAGCTTCTCAAGAGTATCTGTGCCAGTAATAAGTTCCCAGACTGAAGTCCACGCACTGGATGCACAGTAGTTTGTCATCCAAACATGTCTCAGCCTTTCAGCTGCTTGAATATTCCCCACACCTTGCAAGAACTGAAAATGCTGAACCTTCCTTGGTACTTTTGCCTGTGGTTTTCCTCTTAACTGAGAGGTTACAAAGACTGCTTAGATGTATTGTGAGTAGTCTGAAAAGGAAAAGGAATGTATCACATTTAAAGACATGCCTCCTTCCAGTACAGCCTTCACTGAGGAAAATAAAAAGTTGTTGCCTTCCAACTTAGATCAATCTCCCTGACATAGTCAAAATACCTGCTTGCTTTAGAGATAAAAATAAGCCTGTTAGCAGGACCGAACCAGTGCAGCCTTGGGAGGCTGCTGAGCTCTATTCTCATTCAAACTACTGTTTCAATTGCTGACTTCAATTACACCTGCATGATCTTGCTAACAAAGCAGAGGTGTAATAAAGCAGAATTTTTGCCCTATGAATGTTAGCATGTCAAAGCTACCCATCTGCCTTCAAGTCCTGGTTGAATTCTGCATGAATTCTCGTAAGAAACCTCTATTTAGAAACCAAGCAAATTTTAAGTGGACACAAGTTGTGCATACCTTAGAAATGCAAGCCACCCAACTGTGAGCTCTGTAGTAGATAAATCAAAAACACTAAAATGTAGCCTTAGTACAACCACAAATTTATCCACAGTGGTATCCTGACTGGACAGGTGATTAATCCTCAATTACAACACCACATTTGGTTCAAAAGTTGTAAAATTGTGGCAAGAAAAAACTGTTAACAATTTCTTCTGACACTTTCCTCTCTATTTCAGCAGTAGAATTTTCAGCATCATGAGAAATGCAGGTCCTGAACTAAGATCTCTACAGACCTAGGAGTGCTGTGATTAAGCATGGTTTAAACTAACTTATAAGGTTGTACTTAATAAATGTAGGATTCCAGCAGAGATTCAAGTTCGAATGTCTTAAAAGATTAACCTGTCCCCTTTGACAGTACTTCCCCAAAACCACTGAGTCACACACTCTGAACATCAGGGCCCTGTGAAGCGTATCAAATGGGATCCATGAATCATTGCTACTCATTTCACATCCGGAGATGTGGTCAGTGTTACGTACGTGGTTTCTTAGACTAAGCTTCCCAAGAGCTTCATTCTCTTGAGTAAGACTGCACACTACTCCTGTTGAGAACCAGGGGGAGGAAGAACAGAAAAATACAGGAAATGAAGAAAAAAACCAACCCACCAGTCAATGTGAGCCTTCTTACCTATGCAATTATTCATAGACCTCCTGGATGAGTCATCCTGTTTGCGCTTTGCAGGGTTTTCTGTGGGGCTACTGGAGATAAGAGGGAGTGGCTTATCCTCTGTTGCTGATGGTGTCTTTAACTGGAGAGGTAAGGGGGGAGGTGGAGGAGGAGGGGGTAAAGGAGGAGGGCATGAAGGAGGTGGTGGTGGTGAGGATGGAGAGACCATCAGTCCCTCACTGTGCTTTCGTTGTTCTGTGCCACCATCAGTAACAAAAATCCGGACAGGGATATCTGCTGGGGTAGTCTGATGTGGAGCTTTTGGTTCTTCAGCTTCTATCAGCAGTATGCTCTTTGGCTGCTCTGGAGCTGCCCTTGCACTTGACAAAGATGAAGGGGACAGTACTGCAGCCTGCTGAGTGATGCTTCGTGGCAACTTGGGACTGAGAGGCTGGGGACAAGATGTTTTCAGAACAACATGAGCCGGACACTTCTGAAAAACATCATAAGGCAGAAGGTCACATCTCTACTAGACTGGCCAAAACATCAACTCCAAAGAGACAAAAAGACACAGAGTACAAACATGTCCCACTCACCCATGCAAGGAGAAAACTCAACCCTGAACAGATTTAAATGAGTACCAGGGTATTTCTTTCAAAGCCATTTCCTCACTTTTATTCTTTGAAACAGGTTCTGCACCTGGAAACTATATCCTTAGTAGATTTAATCCTCTTGACTCATTACACACAATCCTATTTTAGGCTATTCAAATGGTTGTCTCTGGTTTGGATTGTGCTCACACGTGTGGCTACTTTCTGACATAATGTTTTGACATCATTTGGGACTACTGTAGCTCACAGTACTTGCCTCCCTGAATGTTTTCAGCCTCTCCAGTGTTTTCTGACGTTCCTGGCTTATCCAAGCTTTTTTCTTTTTCTCCTCCTCTTTTTGCTTGTCTCTCTTCTGCATTAAAACACAAGTAAGTGAGTTTTAGTGTGTGAAAACAAGCAGCTGCCAGATTCTCCAAGGCTGCTATCAGTACTCACTATCTGTATGCTGTGATGCTGCTGGAAGCGTTTTTTGCTCTCTTCTGCCTGTTGCAGTCTCTGACGATGGCTTGCTTCACATTGGTCCTGAGAGAAGAGCAAAATTCATGCAACCATTGGTTAGTTCACATTTACTGTGCAACATCTGTGCCATTAACTCCTGTGCACAAGCCCCTAAACAACAACCAAGGCTGAGAGCTTGGCTGTGCCAAGAAGGATGGCTAAGCTCAACTAGTGGCAGATGTAAGACCCTGAAGGTGAAGTCTGTGGGATTCCTTCATAGCTAAAGCCAATGGGATCTTTTGTTCTCATAATTAGTGATAAGGTTTTTCATGCTGCAGAGAAAATATACCCAGATGTGAACTGATCCCTGTCTTACACTTAGGCTAAGAAAAAGAGAAGAAAAAAAGAAGAAAAAAGCAGAAACAAGCTCTGAAAAAATTTCACCCAGGTACCAGCTGGAGGGAAGTTATGAAAAGACATGAGGAAGACAACAAGAGAGAAGCTAGCAGGGCATTATGGAAGTACAAGGCTACTTTTCTCCCATCCCTCATTTGCCATAGCTCAGAAGTACAAAAGCCAGGGAAGCAAAGGTATGGGAAGCACAATGAATGCCTAACAGAGATACCTGTTAGTAACAAAGTGCTGCAGAGAAGCTGCAGGCTTCAGTATTTTCTCTGGGAGTCGCTATTTGTCACTGTACAGAGGGGGATTATCCACATGGCTGGGTAAGCATTTGCAAATCATCTGGCATTTGGCTTTAGTGTTATATAACCAATAGACAGCAATTAAGTGAATGAAAACAGAAGCAAAGGAAGTGTCTGCTGAGGAAGCAATTGCAAGCAAGAGACAATGATGGCTCACGAAATGTTTCCAATGTCATTCCCATTTTGTCCAGGCTAATGAGGGGTAAAAGGTCAAACAGGCTGGAGCTTAAACTCTGTTCTCTGCCCCAACAGGACTGTGCAGGTGTAAGGTAAGCTCAGCTCACTGGGAAGGTTCATGAGAGTCAACTGTGATCTCACTTGTGTCTTCCTAGTGTACTGCTCTGAATGGGAAACAATGGAAAGAACTGCTCTTTGCATAGCACTGCAAGGCTGGAGAGAGAACTGCAGCAGTTAAATCTTCCCTTCCCACCCATTCAAAGGTAAGGTATCACTGTGTGGATTGTTCCACCACTGCAGCTTCCTTCATTGCAGTCCAGGTTTCCTCCTGTACTGCAGCTGCTTTGTAACAGGCTGCCAGGGCAAGGCTCCAGCTGGCCACAGCAGAGCTCTAGTAAGGTTCAGCTGACAGGGGAGCACCTCCCGGGTCACCCCTTTAAGTTTGTGCTCTCTTAATAAGATAGAGGCACCTGCACCACACACTGGAGTGTAAAGCTGGCTTAAAAATCACATCGTCCCTCTTTCTGTTTGGAGGTCTTGGCCCTGAGTCACGTATCATCTTGTATGTTCCACCCAGAGCTTCCCTAACTGTCTCCTGTCCATCCCTCGTGAGTCAAGACATGAGCTAACAAAAATGCACATCTCCAGGACTGCATTTACTTTTTTGTTCCTGAGGTAGGCTCTCCTCGCACAGACAGTCCCACGCTTTGTCTCCAACTGCTTAGTCTTCTGCCTCAGCATCGTCATTTCTGACGAGTTAGCGTAATGTTGTCCCATTGTCTGTTCAATGGCCTTGAGCTCCTCAGGATTTTCACATGTATCATAGTAAACAACTTCATCCTGTTTCTCTAAAAAGGCATTTGGCATTTTTTAAAAAAACTAAAAATTGCCAGTTATTTAAACATTTAAAGAACTTATGACATTTTAAGAGCCATTGAAGGCAGTTAGTTATTAGAGAGTGTAATGCTCCAGAGCTGAGCTTGGTCCTTCAAAGCCTTACGCAAGCATGTCATGTTACCCACAGGGCTGCTTTGCAGGCTCAAATTTATGCTGTTAGCATTTATTGTTATTTAGCTTCCTCTTTCAAATGTTTCTCTGTGCTTTAACTCCTACCTTCACCAACTGGTCTTCCTGGAAAATTGAAGATTGTTCTGATCAACACTGGGTGACTTAATTTACTATTTACCAGGTTTTAATTATGCAACAAGCAGGAGTAATGTTGACTTCACAGTGTACACAATCAGAGAATTCATAAGCACAAATAAGCAGAAACAAGTCTGGTGCCTAATTTGGTCATAAATATGTTATGAAGAAACACTTAAACTGGAATACAGCAGTACTCAAGTACCATCTAGCTATAATCACCTCTTTTTGTCGTTACAGCCTGTATTTTGTAATTTCTACATATTAAAAGATTTGTGATACATTTCAGGACCCATTTCAGCAGGTCATGATATCCACAGTTTCTATGCATAGATCTTGTAACTACGAGAGCAGTTAAGTATTTTCCATCTAAGTTATTTCATATGCTAAACAGTGCATGCACATATCACAGCTGCTGTCAAGAGCTACCAGTGTCGCTAGTTTTTTTTTAACTTGTGTTATCAAATTAGTGTCTAATTAGTCAGAAGACAAAATATCAGATGGTGCCACAGCAATGCTTTCCAACGATGCTTTCTATTATTGAGACCTGAGCAGTGATAATCCTCTTTTTTAAGTGAAAGCAGAGCAGGCTCTATCACTCATGTGCTCCTGAATACATGCTTAAATATTTGTTTATTTTTACCTTTAATCTGCCTCCTTAATGTGTCCAACTGTACAATAAGCAGTATCTCTTCATGTTTCAATACTTCAAACTGTATATTATATAATTCCAGCTGTGTTTCATAATAATGTATTTCCAGCTCCTCCACTACAGCTAAGTTCTCTTCTTGTTCACTGAGATTCTCCATCTGTAGAGTCCCAAATAGACAATAAAAAGCATTAATAATATACACACATTTCAGAGGTTAATATCACAAACACTAACATGACACTTGAACTGTAAAAGTGTGTATCTTAACCTTTGCTAAGTGTTCTCATATGCACAGGAACAATTTTTAAAAACTGGAGATGTGCATTTTTCCACAACTTAAAACCATGTTGAAAACCTAAGCTATTTCATAGACAAAGACTTTGAAAGACTATTCCCATGAGCACTTCAGTAGGTTTTCATCAGCCCTTCACAAAACAGTGATAGAAAAGAAGGATTTGCAAAGTCTTACATTCTTCTGAATGACAGCTCTCTTCTGTTTCAGGCACAACTCTCTTGCCCTCAGATGCTGAAGGGTTTCTTTAGCTAACATACATTTCAGATTTTCTAGTCGTGGCAAAGCAGATGCCCAGGTGGTTCTACCAAATCTTTCCTTATCTTGTTCCATCTGTTTGTGCATTGCTGCAGAATAAAACATTGCAACAAGATATGAGAAATGCAGTGAATTAATAGCCTTCTGCATTTCTACTGTAGCTGCAGTACTAAAAAATGCTGATGCTAACGAACAATTTCTGAAGCTTCTTTAGAAACTACAAGACTAAAAGGTTGATTTTTTTATTTTATGTAAGTAAAATATTTCATCGTACCATGGAAACAAGCCTTAGCAGTCACACAGCAATCTTACTCAGTTAACATGCTGAAATCCTTGAGGCTTGCATATCAAGCATTAAAAGCGTGCACGGCTTTTGTTCAGAGGTTTACAGCTGTAAGTCTCAGGCCTTGGCAATGTTTGTGTGCAAGCCAAATGCAAGCTGTAAACCAAACTAGCTAAAAGATATACATCTTAAGTGAATAAAATGCTTCTTTCTTAAGCTGGACACTGAAGTGCTGGGGCCTGAACCATAGGCCCTGAACCAAAGTTGACCTATAGATGAACCTTACAACCAAACAATATTTCTAATATGCGTAGTATTGGTCATACATGCAATATATTATCCATCTATATTTTGCTATTTTAGTATGAATATACTTAGATGCCAACTTAAAAAGCTTTGCTGTAACACTTATTTTGTAACAGTAATCAGTAGAAGAATTTTTCCCATCTAGAGGTATGCTGCAAGACTGTGAGAACAGACACCCAGCTATCCAGAGAAATGTGTGATTAAGATCAAACTATATAAAGATATTCCTCTGGGCTCCTCCCTTTGCCCTGGCCAGGTTTTGGGTGGAATCCAACAGGTAAACAAATACCAGATGTTCTGCTTTTGGAGTTTTTGAAGGTTGCTTATGCGACTGGAGTTGTTTATTCAACTGTACAAAAGCTGGACCCTCTTGCCTGAGCCTTGGTGTCTGGCAATTGGCAAAACAGACACTCATCCTAACCCCAGAGTCTGCAGAGAGACCAGCAAAGGTGGTAAGAGGAGCTCTCAGTCCTTAAGCCAAGTATTTATGCAACCTTTTGCGTAAATCACTCTGATTACCTGCCAGAGCCTTTACAGTTTCCTTGAAGTAGCTCACAGTGATATCCTGAATGGAGCACACAGCATTCTCAGCTCGCTTAGTCCACTCCTCCGCGTCTTTCTGCAAAGCTGCTACTCTTTTAGGCCCCAGATGATCATACTGCAACGATTTCTGTAAGGAGACAAAATTCTCAGTCACCAACTGGTTCCCACAGTGGTGCAGCCTGCATTATGCTGTACCTGGAGAGATGTGGGGCAAGGCAGAGCACGGTGGCAAACGCAACCTTCCCCTCACCTGTCACAAAGTGAATCACTACTCATGCCTACATATTGCCTTGTTCCTCATTCTCTAGGCTATCTCAGAACCTCTGTTCCCCCATCATGACTACAAGCTTAACTTTGGATTAATTTCTTAAAATATTTTTAAAATACCATCTTAAAAAATCATGTCCAACACAAGTGTTTTTAGTTGTTGCTAAAAGTAACTCAAAACCACTCTTCTATGTGCAATGTTCTCTTCTATTTTTCCCCACGTGTTGACAGCACATTGCACTGTCAGGTTCTCCAGCTTGGCAGCTCTTTCACACAGGAACAGGGATATAGAAAAGAAACATAAGAGAGTATTTTCAAGTCCACAAAGTGTAAATGGGTACAAGACTAGCATTCAAATATTTATTTTTTAAGAATTAGATTTCAAATGAGCCTAAATATCCCTTAGAGGTGGGGTTTTTTATACATAAACCTTGTTTCATCAATTCAAATTTTCACTTTAATTTTCAGTACAGCATAGTGGATATTTTCTCTTCATAGACCTTCAGCATCCAAGAAACTTAGTCTAACCTTAAAACTGTTCTGCTCTTTTTGAGAACATGAACACCCATTTTAACAGACTAATCAAGGAAAAATCAAAGTAGTAGATGGATGTTTTTTCCAGGGGCATCACAACTTTCAGTAAGTGCTTCCAGTTTTAAGATACATGTAAAATTAAATGGACACAGTAACAAGTGACATGTTTTAATCCATACTTCTAGCAGGTTGTAGCAGTGACAGAAAACTGCTTTGTGTGGCAAGGTCTCCTCTGCCTTCTGCTCTACCACCACTGCAACAGAGTTAATCTGGTGCATCAGTATTGCTGGGGGATGGCATTCTCAACATCACAAACCAATCCCACTGAAGGTGGCACAATGAAGGCTACTTGGATCTCTGCAAATTCAGCCTACCAGTGAGTAAACCCCAGAGAGGTGGAGCTTAGGGATGTTTTCCTTTGAATTCCTCAAAACAGAGGGAAGTAGGATGCTGGTGGGAAGACAGCTGCAGTTCTATTCAAGCCAATACCATGGACTGGTATCCTCAGAGTGGTTCTGCCCTAACTGAATTTCTCAGTCATGTCTGGTGCCTTAGCAGGGTGAAAAAATGTAGGTACAGACAGAAGCAGGGAATGGTAAGTGATTTGAGCCCAAACTGCTCCAAAAGCAGCTGGTGCCCTCTGTATAACTTGGTCTTTCACTTTGTGAAGGCAGACCTACCAGGATTTCCAGCTTGTACAGTGTCGCCAGCTCTCGCATATCTCTGAAGGGCTGCAGTAAATACTGGTAGAATTGTGTTGCCATGGTGACCAAATCCTGATAAGCTTCGTCTTCTTCTTCATAAACCTTCATCAAAGCCACCATTGTGTCAGCGTTTTTATGCTGCTGAAGAACCTAGTGGGATAAAAGGTAAATCAGACTCAGCTGCTTTGCATTCGTAAGTGCTGACTGCTAACAGGCTTGGGTGGAAGGGACCTGCTCTTTGTCCTTCCATGAAGAGACAAGACCTCCCACTACACAGGAGCTGCACGCCAGGCGTCCAGCAGCCACCCCTAGCTGGAAATATCTTGAATGCCACACTGTTAAAGACACTACCTGCTGCGTATTGCATTGGGAAACTGTGAGAAATATCACACCTAGGGCTCCCACCACAGAAATCCTAATAGCTGTGTGCAGGTGACTTGGTTGCTGCTTTTTATAAACATACATGGGAAACTGGAGAGCTCTGTGTACTGGAACTTGTCCTTAAGGTATTCTTAAACTAGCTCCTGCATTGCTTCCACAGTTACTCAATGTCTGCTAATATGAAATGAGTTTCTGCATACAGAATTTCTGACTTTTGAGTACAGAAGAATCAGATTGCCATTTAAAATTAAGAATTTAAGAATTAAAATTCAGAAACAGATTTCTACTCCTGATATACCTCACAGTTAAGTTCCTTTAACATTTGTATGATTTATGATAGTTTATTCTAATCTCAGTTCTAGTGATATTACACATTGTGATTTTCAATTCTCCCATGGAACAACCAGCTTTCTTGTACAATAGTCCTCTTTTAAGGTCTTTATTTGCTTCTATGACAAAATATAAAGTTGGAAACTTTCCTCAATTGCATTTGTTTACTGGCACCACTCAAAGCTTCAAAGATTTTTGTTTGACGGCAGCTAGCAGAGACCATGGTGTGCTCTATGTGCCAACACAGCGTGAGCTAGCTGAGAGAACACAGCTAAGTTCCAACAAGAAATACAGTCGTTCCTGGAAGGACAGTGTTTGTTCTACAGCTCTGTAAGGAGGGAAGGGAACAGGGGGTATTTGATGCTACAACGAGGAAAAGCATAAGAAAAATAAGCTTGACTGTGTTGCAACCAAAAAGTACTAAAATTAAACCATCACCTTTGCTCTTGCCAGCTGAGTCTGGGTAAGACAGGAGGAGCAAAGTTCCCAGCTGTGGAGGCATTTCCCCAGGGAAAATCTCGGGAAGCCACCTCAAAGGCATTTCCCACCCATCCTCCCTCCAGGCCTGGCACAGGCAGAACAAGAGGATCTGAACTGCAACGTTTCTGATCATCCCCAAAATCCTGCTGCCTCTTAGACTTTCCCAGGAACTCATGGTGGCTCAGACACGCTCCGAGGGCCCATCTGCAACAACTTAGCAGCCTGGTTTTTTGCCATGATGGAAGCTAAACAGAAACAAAATAGTTCACTTTCTGGTTACCATCCTCAAAGCAAGCAGTGAGGGTCACGCTGCTCCTAGAGGATGTTTGCACTGAGCAGAGGGGAAGTATTAGTGAAATATTAGAGTCAACTCATGAGACAATTATTCATCACAAGCGTTTAGCATTTTTTTTGAGGGCAACATTTTGTCTGCTTTAGAGTAAAACCCTTGTTTTTACACAACCCAATATTATTTTCACAGAATTCTGATTCACCATTAGGCTGATTCCTCTGGTTGTTTTAACAGTATTGCTCCTGGTGAAGTGCTAGGGCCTGAGCTATAGGCCCTGAACCAAAGTTGAACCCTGCAACCAAATAATATCTTGTAGCAACTAGCAGAAGGTTTTTCTCTGTCTGGAGGTGTGCTGCAGGGCCCTGGGACCCAACGCCCAGCCTCACTGAGAGATATGTGGCCAAGACCAAAGGAGAGAGACACTCCTTTTGGGTTCCTCCCTAGGCCTTGGTCAGGCCTTGGGCAGAATCCAACAGGGAGAATAACACCAAATGTTCCACATTTGAAGTTCCAAAAGTCATCTATACAACTAAGGTTGTTTATTCAACTGTGTAAGAGTTGGACCCTCTTGCAGTGACTTGGGAAGCCTCCCCTAGGAGTGGACGCCCTGTGTAGGACTTCCCAATGGCTGGGACAGGTTCCCCAAATCCTCGCTGCAACCGGGGCTCCCCAGTGACTGTGGGGCTGTAGTTACTTTACCCTGATTATTCCTCCTGCTGCTGCTGGTAACCACATCACTGCAATGCTGTATTACTTGGGAATAGACAGTAAAATAAGTCTGTGCTTTTTGTGGGTGTCTGTGTTCTTTCTCTTGGCCCTGTCAATTGGAAAACACTTGGATCTTTCCCTTTGTCTTTCACACAAGTAAAATAGTAGTATTTACACAACACTACTCTCCATCTGGTACCAGTGTCTTCTATGTTCTTCAGAATTAATTTCGTGGCCCAGAGGATGAAGTATTTGAGAAGGACATGGATGTGAAATGGGAAGAAGGATGCTCTGATACTTAAGGCTAGTTTAAGTATCAGAAGATGCAGATTTTATTTCTTGAATCTTGTGTAATTTGGTCTAGACTGCCATATAATGAATTTAAATCACCATTTTGCCTGCAAATACAATACTCCAAAGCACTTTTAGCCATATCTAAAGTACAGTTGGAAACAGCAGAATAACTGGCACTGAGTTATACTTAACCACCAACCCCCAAACTGCCACATGGCTGTACATGCTTGTGCAGCTTGCAAGAGAGTGTGGTGGCTAGAATGTTTCTGAACAGGCTGCAAACTGTTGCTGTTACAGAAATGTAGCTTTTGTATACAACACTGCACAAGAAGTTCATGTAAACTAAGGTTGTCTAAAGGTTAAGAAAAAGTGTCTTTCTGAAACAAGTTGCTACAGCTGTTAAATACCAAAATAGGAAACAGAAGGCTAAAGCCAACTGTCAACTGTTCTCCAAAGCAAGATCATTTTCATAAAATACCTTTCAGGTTACTTTACCAGGAAATAGACTGCAAAAAAACTATAGCAGCAACACACTGGGGAGCTTAAAGTATCTGTAACTCTTGTTTTAACACACCCATGTCCTAATTGCAACCATGTTACTAGATACCATTCTTTAAATTCATGCTTACTAAAAGAGGGAAAAAAATAACCCAGCAACATACATCAAGAAGAAATCAGTACTAAAGGGAGAAAGGGCTAACAACTATCATTAGGCCTGAATTTGATACTTAAAACAGGATAACACAATTTCTCTGACTACAAAACACCAATTTGCATAAGTCCATAGCTAAGTTTGGTTTTAATAAAAATCTTGGCATTACTGCAAACAGACAGCCTAAGACCTTCAGAGGCAAGTTAGAAAATGAGAGCATGATTGTGCTGCCCCTTTCAGCTACCATTTCACCCATTGCACAACACTGCTGGTTATTTTTAGCAATGTGTTTTTGTAGGAATACTTGCAGCTTAATGAAGCACCCCAGTGTCTTATACTGACTGCCCACCCAGAGCTGTCTTATTCCCCACTCCATGAAGTATCACTTACAAAGACTGATGAAGCATTTGAGAAAGTTGACTTAGCCATTTCTAGACAATCAAAGTATTTCTAAACAATCAAAAAAGCGCTTGTGTAAGCACTAATTTGAACATTGGACAACACTATGAGCAAGATTACACTAGTGACTTAGTCCCTTCTGCTCACATTACCCAAACGTGACCTAAGTGACTGAAGCTCTCGCAGCAGAGGCTGCCAGCCTCATGTGTGCACGAGGTGAGCAAGAGGTGCTAAAGCTGAGGCCCAGACAAGTGCAGCTGCGAGCTAACACCGAGGGAAACCCTTTTCTGCCTGCAGAGAGTGGTCCTGCTGCGCTCCCAACCCGCAGGGACAACCTCAGGCAAGCAGGCCCAGGCCAGAGGTGCCTGCAGGCCCCCTCAGCGAAGCTGGCCCAGGCCACCGGCCCTCTCAGGCCCCGCCGGCGCTGCGGGGCGACACTTCGCCCTCACCCTCCCCCCGCCCTACCCCGGGGCCCGTACCAGCCGCAGGGCTTCCTTGGCCCGGGCCAGGTGGCCGCGCAGGGCATTCTCGTGGAGCTCGTGGAGACTCTCGAAGTACTCGTCGTCGTGGCAGCGGTCGGCGGCGAAGAGGGCGTCCAGCACCACGCGGCCGCCGCAGAGCTCCAGGGCCCAGCCCAGGTAGAGCTCCAGCTCCCGGCACAGCTCCTGCACCTCAGCCTCGCCCGGCGCCGGGCCGCCGGGGAACAGCACGGCCCAGAGCCCGCCGGCGGCGACACCGGGCAGCGTGGGGGGCAGCGCGGGGAAGGCAGGCTCCAGGCGCGGACAGACGGCTGCCAGTTGCCTATGGACTCCGCGCAGGGCCGGAGCCGAGAAGAGGCCGGCCCAGCTCTGCGGGGCCTGCGCCGCCGCCTCCGCCCGCCCGTGGCAGGTGACGGCGAACGCGGCCTCCACGGCGTTCCAGGCCACGAGGAAGCGGAGCCGCGGCGGCCGGGTCTCGGCGAAGGCGGTGCCGCGCACAGCCACCCACCCCTCCAGGCTGTCGGGCTGCGACTCCATAATGGCGACCCCGCACAACGCCCGCGGAGCGAAACAGAAACCGACCCGCCTTAAAGGCGGAGCGCGCACCGGCGGAGGGGGCGGGACCCTCGCATTGCGTCACCGGCAGCGCGCGGGCCCATTGGCGGACGCTGCCCGGGGGTGGGGCCGGTCGGGGCGCAAGGCACGAGTGAAGGCCTCGAGTGTGCAGAAAGGGCCGTTTTCCGTGAAACCAGCGGCTGTTCCCGTGACGAGCGGTGGCGGCGGGCGCAGGGCACGCAGCCCGAGGGAAGGGGCACGGGCACCACCACGAGCGGCCCGCTCCGCTGGAGCCGCCGACATTTCCCGCGGCCCGAGGCCGCCGGCTGAGGCTGCCATGTGCGAGCCGTTCTTTCCTCCCAGCCACCGTTCCCGTGGGCCTGGCGACATGTCACAAGTTGTTCCCTCCTCCGAAACCAGCACCCCACGGCCCTTCCCCACGCTTCAGCATGGAGACTGGGCTGCCCTGTGCCGGCAGGGAGCCCTGGGAGCGGCGAGAGGCCCCAGACCCCGGTGCCCGCCATGTGCCCAGAGGCTGTTCCCGCAGCCCACCTTGCAGTTAAATGCTGCTTGTCCTTAAATCAAACCCAGTCCTAAGCTCGCCATACTTATTACACCACCTAAACACTGCCTCAGGGGCCTCTGAGGGGAGCAGAGAGCAAAGGGGTTTTATATAGCACATACCTCTTTTCCAGGGCTCGCGTGCAAGGCTGAATTTAATTCATGGTAAACAATGTGCATTCCTTGGAAGCAGCGCTGACATTACTAATTTTTCAATAATTAAGGCTTGCAAGATAGCGTGGCTTGACAGTATAAGGACAAAAAATAAGTTCTAGTTTAAAAAATTAATAAAATCTGACAGCATAAATGTTAACATTCCAGCAGAGGCTACACATCATTTATGTGAAACCATTTCTGCTCTGATCGCACAGATGATAGAGGCGCTGTCAGCAGTAATGAGTTCATGACTACATGGGTAATTAACTTGTAATTCTGTACCAAAACAGCAAACAAATGCACTGCTAGAAATGTGAGGAAATTACACCAAGTTTTTAATTGGAAAAGGAGGAAAAAGCAGAGCTGTATCAAGAACTGAAGTGCTGGGGCCTAAACCATATGCCCTGAAGCAAAGATAACCTATGGATAAACCCCACAACCAAATGATATCTTTTGTAGCAGTAACCAGTAGAAGGTTTTTCTCTGTCTGGAGGTGTGCTACAGGACCCAACACCCGGCCTTGCTGAGAGAGATGTGGCCCAGACCAAAAGAGAGAGAAACACTCTCATGGATTCCTCCCCAGGCCCTGGCCAGGCCTTGGGTGGAATCCAACAGGGAGGATGGCACGAGATGTTCTGCATTTGGGATTCTGAAGGTTGCTTGTTCAACTAAGGTTGTTTATTCAACTGTTTAGAAGCTGGACCCTCTTGCAGTGACTTGGAAGCCTCCCCTAGGAGTGGACGCCCTGTGCAGGACTTCCCAATGGCTGGGACAGGTTCCCCAAATCCTCGCTTCAACCGGGGCTCCCCAGTGGCTGCGGGCTGTAGTTACTTTACCCTGATTATTCCCACTGCTGCTAACCATATCGTTTCATTTCTGTATCATCTTGAAATAGACAGTAAAATAAGCCTATGCCTTTTGTGGGTGTCTCTGTTCTTTCTGTTGGCCCCGTCAATTGTCAGAACAAGATCAAATCAACATTTCCCTGTGGTCTGTCCCCTGAGCTCAAGACATATATAATGCGATGTTCTCAAACATGCTTAAAAATCTCGTGCCAGCAAGGCTGGCTCAGTAGCACGTTCACAAGCACAGGATTAGGTGTGCTGGACAACTGTGGCTTTGAGTGGATACATAAAGCTCAAGTGCTATAGTAATCAATAATCAGTGGTAATACGCAGCCTGGTTTTTATCAGGTGAACCTCTACTAAGTGTACAGCAAAGGGTTACATTCCTGTGGAAACCCTCTCTAGCTGGGCTATTAGCCACCACTTTCCTCACTATAATTAGCTTTCCAGAGGTCTAGCCTACACACGCAGGGTGGGGATGTATGTATAAGTAAATGCAACATTATGATTACTGATTTTTTTCTAAATTCTGAATTTTAATATATTTTTCCACAATCTGATCTTGACTCCAACTCCACCCTGTAGTAAAGCTTCTGCTAATTTAATAGAGAGAAGGACTTTGCAAAGCAGAGATCAGATACTTCCATATAATGGAATGCCATAAGCATGTGTCCAGCCGTTTGTGTGGGATGCATGTTTTGTGTATCCCACACATGATACTGTGCCCAGCAGCACAGCCGTGGAAATCACACCAAGAGTCAATGACTGCACTCTGCAGGGTTATTAATGCCACCTCTGAAAGTGAGAGGGTGCTCTGGCTTTAGCGAGGGCTCTCTCTAATTGTTCCAAGTACTTCAGATCCAGGAATCAACCTTCAGAGCCTTTTTTCAGTGTATGACATTCGGGTGACACTGGTGACACTCAAATAGCAGGCTGCTGAAGGACAGCCAGGGCACATCTATATTTGTTCCATTGCTCACTGCTGGCATGTCCCTATCTGAGCGCAGCGGCAGGCTAGGGTTACAGCAATAAGTCTTCCAACTGCAGTCACAGGAAAGTGGCAGGGAATTGCTTTCATGTGAATTAATTTTCACTAGGGAAATAAATGTGAAGTTTGATGCCATCTGAGCTATCAGAAGAATTTATGACGTCTTAGGATAGAAGGCAAGTTTGTAGGTAGTAAAATTCTTTGTTATATATTTTCGATAATTGATGGTCATGGACTTAAACATTCTTCACTGTAATTGTATCTCTGCCTGTAAACTGAGCAAACACTGAGCAATCATTTGAAAATCTTATTTAGGCAGCAGGGTTCCAGACAAGCTTAATTATGCTAATTTTAATTTATGTAATTTAATTTCATTTTGGTAGGAAAAATACTTGTTAATTCACTTTTCTAGTTAGTAGTAGCTTCTAAAGCAAGCCTCATTGTTATAATTATGGAGGAGCAAGTCTTTGCAGGAGCCAGACAACATTTTCTGGTATGTATCAAGACCTTTTCTTTGTTTAATATGTTGGAATTTGCATGATTTATTTTATCACCTTTAGAATAAATAGTATTTCTGCCTAACTTCAGTGCTTTTGTCTGTAGTAAAATATTGCTAGCTGTAGAATCCACATGCATGTCTGCAGTGCTAGAAGACGAATGGTGAACTTGTGTGTGTGTTTTCTCACAGGTCCGGTAGGCTGGACTGTTTTCAGTCATTGATAAAACCAGAGAATGGGAAGTTTCTTACCATTTTTGACTAGTTCAAGAAGTTGTTTTCTAATAAGACATGAACTATGTTGACTTTGTTAGCTAAGTCATCCTCAGGAATATTTGTAAAATATTAATGAAATAAATTTGAGGTGATAGCAAGTACTCAAAATGACAAAGACCATAAAAGGCAGTCTCAAAGCAAAGTTTATGTGAAAGCTTCTGACTGAACTTTTAGCTTTTTTTCTGTAAGAAAGCTGGTTTAAAGATTTCTTATTCTTCGCTTAGCTAGGACTAGATGTAACTATAGGCTCAGTAATATTCAGCTGAAATCTTTCCATGAACTCTTTTGGTTGTAGTAGTAAACTGCTGATAAAATTGACCTGAGTAGTTCTGTAGCTGTGATTTTGTTTGTGCTGGTGAACAGGGGAGGGCTGCAGGGATGTTCCAGCTCTAACAGAGCATTGTCTCTGTACTAGCATCACTTCACGTGCTGTTGTTAATAAAGGATGGTTGGAAAGAAGGGGCTGGGGGAATTCGGTGTTAAAATTGCTTTTGCACCCTTAACGTTGTCCCACGTGCATGTGCTTTATCATGTAGCTTTGCATTACCCAGCCACATGCTCTTTTCACACCTCCCTCAGTGCACAGAATGGACAAAGTGTGCAAGCTCCAGAGCAGAGTGGACTTCTCTCAGTTCAGAGGTCAATGACTTGTCTTGCTTCCTAGTTACTGTAAGCTTTATCATGGAGGTCATCCTAGATCTTTTTTCTGAGCTTCACTTATGTTAAAATACATATTTTCACAGCACCCCCAAAGGGCAGTATTTTTCCCTGTTTTTAAGAGAGGACCTGAGACCTGCACTGAGAATCATTTTTAAAAGAAACCTCAAGTTTCATTATCAAGAATGTCAACTTGAAAAACCCAGAACAACATTTTTCAGGGCATTTACTAGTGTGTTATGTGGCATCAGTGGTCACAAAAGAGGGCATCCTACAGTATGGAAACACTACTAGTACTAACTACGGACTACTCCACAGTTTGGAAATGAGACATCAGGGTCACAGATAAGCCACTCAGAAAACACAGGATACACACCAGAGACAGCTCTCTGCTGTGCTCTGCATAGAGATGAGAAAAAACAAGCCTCCCATGGCTTCACTTTAGAAGCTTCACTTAGGAAGTGGCTTTGGTCTTTCCCATGCCTACCTCCAGGCCCTGAGCAGTCCTCAGCCAAACATACTCCATCTAAGTATTTTTAAGCAAGAAAAGCTCATGCTTGATATCCAAGTATGTAGTTAAGGATCTTTCTTATCTTTTACAGGTTTGAGACTCGCTGTCTCAAAAGCCTCACTGAGGATACCAATGTCATCTAGATCTGGTAGCACAAGACAGTATGAAACTGGTGACCAGTCGCTTGGTCGTTCAGCTTCCCCACCAGTCCCAGAGTCTAGTGAGACCGAGGCTGAAGGCTTGATATTTTATCACATGGATCTTTATGGATCAAATGAGAGGTTTGATATCTTTCCTGAAGAGCTATCTGGTCAAGGAGACAGATCTCTGGGGGATATGAGAAGGGAATCTGCATCGAGTGGCGAAAAATTCCAGCACTCACAAGAAGCTGGATATGACTTGGAAAAAGAGGTTGCAGAATTGGCTAAGATGTATGGAATTGATGAAGATAGAGAAAAAGAGCTTGAGCTTCTTGGAGGACGTCTGGAGATGGTGGAGAGCAGATGGCCACCTACTCGCTCAGGAAAAGCAGGATCACAACGCCCCATATTTAATGCACCAAAAATCAGCTCTCCAGTGAAAGATCAAAGTCAAAGCACAAAGGAACAGGGATTTCCTGGTGAGGCTTCTCAAGATGAAGATCAGAGCAAAGCCAGAGCAGAGGATGAGCCTGAGAGCCACATATGGTCCAGAGAGGGGCTTAGCAGCGGCAGCATATCAGATGAGTGGAACAGTCAGGCTATCAGTGAGGAGGAGGAAGCAGCAGATGTTTTTTGTTCTACCTGCAAAATACCAATTCGAGCTTTTGACAAACTGTTTGGTGAGCACAAGGATCACGAGGTGGCTCAGCTCCCCAGCGCCATGGAAAGTGAAAAGGTAAGAGCAATACAAGTCTATTGTGGTGCCTCTAAACCAGTGTTCAGTCATGCTAACGATCATGCTGGGTGTTTTGGTAGGAGGAGATTCATAAAAACATGTGCAAGTTGGAAGAGCAGATTGCTCAGACAGAAAACTTTGCCAGTCACTTGGAAGATATCTTCATCACTGTAGAGGTAAGGCATTTTTTCTTGGGCTAACTTTGTGGTACTGGGGTTAGAACAGTTTTGACAGTGCAAGTAAGCCAAACTGAAGCAGTAACTCAAGGCACCTACTGTATTTTCTCTGCTGCATGTGGCACACACAGACATTGGTGCCTGAGCAGTGGGCAGCTGCTGGCAATAAAGCCTTGCCTGCTCCTTAAATCTTCTTTCCTAACGCTCTCTCCAGCAGCGAGTGAGGATACTGGCATCAGCTGCTCAGCTCCCTCAGTGCAAATCCATGGATCCCACTGGGTTACCATGGTTTCTCTCATGGAAGGATGTGTTTGACTGTGTTGGTGGAAAGATTTGTGAATTATGGCTAGGATATATCCCTAGTTGTGCTCCAGGGCTTAAGTTGGAGACAGTTGCATCGCATCATTGCTTTCACTATAATTTCTGATGCTCCTATGTCTGAAACTAAATCCATCAGTCTCTTGTGCGGGTCGGGCTGAGTGATTAGAATAAACCCCTAAAAATGCAAATTAGTCAAATTACAGCTTCTGTGCACTGGCATTGCATCTGTGGCAAGGAGAATTTTATGCAGACCTGAGTATGATTTTTCTCTGGCTGACTTATGGAGGACACCAAGGAACAAACCCCCAAATGCCTTGCAGGAAAACTTTGGGAGGCAGGAGCAGAACTTCGAGGTGCATTACAACGATGCAGTGCAAGTGCTTGCTCAGAAATACGAAGAACAGTTGGAAGCACTTGGGGAGGAGAAGAGGCAGAAGCTGGAAGCTTTATATGGGCAGCTGGTCAGTTGTGGGGAATATCTTGACACCTGCAAGGAGCTGACAGAAAAAACCCAGGAGCTTTTACTGGAAAACGACAAAGCTGATTTTATGAAGGTAAAGAACTTTAACTGGCAAGGCCCCTCCTAAATTGCTCTTTGCTGCTTGCAAGTAGTCCCCAGCTGAGAGGTCCCAAGTGGCTTTATTGCTAGAGAGCATTTGGGGTGCTTGGTCCACGCTGCTGTCACTGCTCCAGGTGCTTGGCATGGTGGCATTGACTTAGGGGGGCAACAAAATGAGGCCAAAATGGAGAAGCAGCAGCAGCAGAAGTTTGTAACTTGGAGGCTCAATGATTTGTGAGTCTTGCTGGGGTTCAGAGAGAAGCTCTCTCTCTAAAAAACTTATCTCAGGAAACCCTGGAAGCACTTAGTGTTCATTACCTCATGCAGGCTCAGCTCTCTTGCTCTATTCTGGGCTTACAGCAGACAGGCTGATGCAACCACTTTGGAAGATGTTTCTTTTTCTTGCTCGTTTGTTGGAAAGTTCAGTTGAACAGGAGGCTCCAAACCAAATACATCAGGAGCTCCTGTAAAGTGATGGATGAATCCCACTGTTGAGGAGGTGTCAAGAAGTTATTTTTCTTTAGCAGGTAGAAAAATAATTGGAAAAAAATGAGAATTTTCACTGCTGATGAGTGATTGCTCTAATCTGAGTTGTCCTGTGACTCAGGTGGATGGGAGTATTTCTATAGCACAGCTACAGTAACTTCTGAACCGGGCAGTAAACAAATCTCCTAACATCTCCAGTCTGCTCCAGTGGATCAGCTTGCTGCATCACTCCAACCTGATGAGTTCTTTGCATGAACTGGCTTTTCCCATTCCTCTGCATCTCTGGAATAACCTTATTTTCCTCCTTGGCTCATAAACAGTTTTACATCACCCCTAGGAACCATTATTCACCATGAAGTGAATAGCTTATGGTCATGAGCTCTCAGCTGCTTAGGTTTCTCCAGGGATTGTACGTCTGTCTTCCACTAATGTGGACTGCTCAGGCTCCCTCCAATGCAGAAAATTTCACTAAATTCTTTTCACCAGCTGCTGTTGTTTTTTGTTTGTGAAGCATCTGTTGGCACTTTGGACAACTGAGGAAGGATACAGTCTAGAGTCTAGATGGGTAGATGCTGGTCACTGCCTGATACTGTGTGTTGTCTTACTGTAAATTCAGCGAAGATCCGTCCATTTGAGTGGACAGTTGGGCACAGCTTTGTTCTCAGAGCTGGGTGAGAGCCAGTTAGTTCACTCTAGGGCTGCATTTGGGACAACTCATGTAAAAACTCCGTGAGTCAACAGCATAATGTAGTCTGGCTCTGGACTAACACAAGAAATGTAGAAAAATATCATTCCTGTCCTTAACACTTCCTCTTTTTTTTTCTACAGGCAGCAGTAACCATGGTTGAGAGGTAGTATCACAGCCTGGAATTTTGTGTCACATTTCTTCCTGCTAATTGGACCTGGTTTTGGAGACACTTGCATGTTCTGGACTCTGTTCAGGCACACAGATGTTATCTAAGCTACTAGAGCTATTGAAATTTTTAGTATTTCTGGTTTAAACTGCAGCAGGAAAAGTTGCTCTAAGAAGTTTAACACTTGAAACTAGTTTTGATCCAATTTCAAAAAACTCAAAAGGAGAGTTAGGGCATAAATAAATCACTATTTTCAGCTTAGTCATAAGGAACTAATTTCACTGACTGAGAAACAGGATTGCTAAAGATCTTGAAAGAAATGCTCTGGATATAAATCTGACTAAAACTGAGCTCCCTAAATAGATTAGTAAAAGACTTATTTATGCATTAATGTAGAGGGGTAGAAAGCCAAGCTGTGAGAGCTCAGAACAGTTACTGAGGGATCTTGGAGCAATTGGAAGAAGTCTTAAGGCACACTAAATCCATTGCAAAAAATAAACATTTAAATTGTCATCGTTTATGAAAACACAGAGAAAAGATATCCCTTTGTTTCAAATTTACAGCACCTAGAACCACGAGGTCCTGAATTAGTGTCATAAATCCAGACTAATGAAAGTCATGGAGCTGATAACCTGCTTCCCACAGAGGGATGCTGGGCTCAGTGGGAGCGTGGTGTGCAGCAGCCAGCTCACCACATCACGGGGCACACAGAGCCTGCTCCCTCAGTCCCATCAGCATCCAGCTCTGTTCAAAATCTTGAGGCACTGACCTGATGCTTGACCATCTATCTCCAAGCAAAGGGCATGGGGAGGCTGACTTTGTACAGCTATGAAAACATTGTTTTAAGGAATAGCTGTTATTTCAGAGTTTGCTGTTCTTTTCCTCTTACCAATGGGTGTAATAGAAAGGTATCTCCAGCACTATGGTACTTCTAATTACACTTTTTTTTCCCCTACAATTACAGGCTGGAAGAATTCTTAAAGAAAGAAGTAGATTTAAAGCTTTCAACACTGCCAGACTTTGAAGAGCGGGTCATAGATTTCTCTGAAGTTGAGCAATTAATGAACTCCATTAATACTATTCCAGGTACTCTTCCTGTGTGATCATTATTTCAGACCTATTTACATTTAATTGGGGATATGTGTTAAACAGAAGTCCATTGCTTCTTTCAAGGGAGAACTGTAAAGGCAGAATTACCTTCTCCCTAGTTTCCTCTCTACATTTTTTTTGTTTGCCTATATAAAGAGACACTGGAAGCTATTTTTTTATTTGTATTTTTTTAATTTTTTCCTGTATAAAATTACCAGAATTACCAAGTTCCCTGCTTTTGTCCCTAGAAGACACCCAAAGACTACTCTCTTCTGTTGAGGTGTCAGGCATGCCTAGTTGGCAATAACTTGTCTCACCTTGCAGTTGCTTGAACAAAGTAGAGAGGGACATCAGATTGCTTTAAACATCCTGCACAGCTTCTCTCAATAACCAGACTTAGTGGCTTATTCCTCTATGTAACAAACATTTTTCCTGTTATCCACAGGAAACAGAGCAAAACCCAAGCAAATCTCTAATAATTAAAAAAACTAAAAAACCAAAAGATTTTAAGTCTTTTCTGGCACACCACAAATGGTCAGAAAGAACAATATGCATTTTTATGCCCACACATTGTGTTTTCTTAAAGCAAAAGAGCATTTACTACTTGTTTGCTTGTGCTGCTGACCCCACACTGTACAGCTTTTCCCTCATCTCTCTCATCTTTCCCCCAGAGGCTCCTGCAGGGCTGGCCCAGAGCAGTGCAGTGCGTGACAGACGCTGCTCCTGCAGGGCTGCACTAGCTGGCTGGGGACAGCAGCCCTCAGAGGCAGGGGAGGTCAAGTTTACAGAGAAGGGTTAGGCTGAGGCTTAGGTATTTTGTGGTTTTGATTTTGATTTGAAGCAAGACTAGTTCATACACCAGTGATATTATCTGCAACTATTTGTAGGGTCAGGTCCTAAGTTTTCTCCATGTAGGAAGAATATGACCCTACTCAATGCCTAGGCTTTGTGCAAACGCTTTTGTGAGAGGAGAGGTGTTTGCCTGTGAACAAGAGACCACGCTTACACACTCAAAAACTGACCTGCTTTCCCCTCTGCAGCTCCTTGTGCCCCTGTGATCACTCCTCAGGCTCCTAATGCAGCAACTGGCACCTCACTGAGAGTTTGCTGGGGCCTCTTCTCAGATGACACTGTTGAGTGCTACCAACTGTCCTATAAACCAGTGAGCAACGAGAGGCACAGTGATGAACAAGCAGGTAAGGAGGCCTGGACCTGAGGGGACACCTCAGTCCTTCATTGGCAAAACCAGCTGGTTCCAAAGTGCCTCTGGATTTGCTGTGGCAACCAATACACCTTTGGTGCACTCCCTCCACTACCAAAACAGTCAGATCTGCCTCCACATTTCCTGCTTCTGGCTTTGTCACTCTTCCCCTGCCAGGTCTGCCACACTGCCAGCTGCTGCAGGACCCATCACAGGAGCAATGTCAGGACAGGGCAGCAGCTGGGGCAGCAGGCACAGGAAGGGGACAGTGCATGGAGTCAGGTCTCAACAGGAGCATTTCCTTTCCTGGAGGGTGGGTGTGCTGCATCCACTGCAAAGCAGTGTTTCTATAGAGAGCAAATCGTCACATTATCTGCACACCCAGTGAAACCCCCCCAGTCATTTTAGTTTATCTCAGTGCTAACAACAGGCTGTAACTCCCCATCACCCACCCGCACAAAAAAAGAACCACAAAACCATCCCAAAATGCCCCAGCCTCATGACAAAACTGCCTTTGCCAAAAATATTCTTGCAGAACCTTTTACTGAAAACATCCAGTCACTTCTCCAGCAAAAGTAGCAGCCAGTAGGGTGCCAAATGGCCAGTTCAGAAAGAAAAGCTGAACCTATTCAAAGTTAAGAATGAAAAATGAGTAGTGAAATAGCTTCAGCTGTCTCACTGCTGTGATGAGCTGACCAGACAACATCCCTGGAGTGGGAACATGCAGGGTCTTTTTAGAAAAAAATTCAGTGACAGGTGGGTCATCTTTCTTTCTGGGCTTTCTTTCCTGAGTGATGTGGCTCCTTCAGAAGCTGATGCATTATCTGAGTTATGCCTTCTTAGAGGAAGGCCTGGTGAAACTGCCTGACAGCTAATCAGAGTACAGAGCACAAGGAGCTCTCTTGAACTCGGCGCACAAAACAATGAGCCTCAGCTCCATTATTTGAGGCAGCTTTGGGGAAGAGTGAGTAGCTGTGTAAAGTCACTGTACGTCTTTGTTGTTTTCATTTCAGAGCATACGCTAAAAGTCAAAGAAACGTACTGCACCATTACTGATCTGTTGCCGAATACACAGTATGAATTTTGGGTCAGTGCTTTAAATGCCTCTGGTATCAGTCCACCAAGTGAAAGAGCAGTTTATGTAACAGGTAAAAACATTTTATTCATATGACTATGTGACCTTCATAGTGAAATTCACAGTCATCTCTGAATTTTATGCCAGTAATGCTTTCTGTGTGCTTTGTTTCTTCTGATGTAAGTCTACTGACTGTATGGGAATTTCCTACTTTTGTTTGGAGAGCCTCTCAGGCCAATTTTCCCTGTTTTAGAGTTGAAGAAACAGAAGCACAGAGACAAAATAACTTATTTAAAGGTGAGACTGTAGAAAAGCTGGGAATAAGGCTCAAATATCCCAGTTCTGCCAGGTGGATGCCAGCCCTCCTTTTGTTGGCCTGTAGGTATTTTGTGGATTCACCTGCTATGCTGCCCTTTGTAACTGCAGTTCAGTCAAGCACATTTTGTGAAATCCTGACATCAAATTGAGCAAGTCAGAATGAGACCTTCAAGCACTCATTGCAGATGTCTTTGACATCCTAGGGCAGAGAAGAGATGCACCTTTTTGACAAAGATAAAATCAATGATAGGAATAAAATGGTTGTGTAATCAGTCTCTACGATACTTCTCTGATGAATTCTCTTGGGATCTTTATAGTCCAAATTAAGTCTTTGAATAGTACTGTTAATCACCCTGCCTGCTCTTTGTTGGCCACTGGGGAAGCAGGTTTCTTTAAGTATACAGTATTAGTAAACAACTTTGTAATATTTTTTAAAGTCTTCAACACATTTGTTGCACAAATCTTCAAGCAATAGCTTTGAATTGTTCTTTTGTCTGTTTTTTAGCTCCTTCACCACCTACCATAAAGACTAAAAAGATCCGCAGCTGTGAAAATGCAGCCCTGGTGTGCTGGGAATCTACAGACATTAACCCTGTGGAGTCCTACACGGTTGAACTGTCCAAGCTGACAGATGAAGAAGATGGTGATAATATTACTGAGTGAGTCACTATTCTATCGAGTCCAGGCCCTATAGAGATGAAACTAACTCAAGTCACGTGGCATCAAATAGCACTAAGAAAGGACACACGAGCCTTTGGTGAATTTACCTTTTTATACAATTAATTTCACTAAGACAAATGTTTATATGTTAGTCGAAAATGACTATAGAGGGTATGGGAAAAGAGCAGAAGCAAATGTAAAAATCTGCATAGTTGTTTTGCCAATTGACAGGACCAACAGAAAGAACAGAGACACCCACAAAAGTGGGTCTATTTCAAGATGATACAGAAATGAAATGATATGATTAGCAGTGGGAATAGCAGGGTAAAGTAACTATAGTCCTCAGTCGCTCTTGCCCCCACGCTACTGACATCTGCACAACATAAAGTGTTGTTGATGGGTTACAAGAGAAGCTGATAATGTAATTTCTTCTTTGTTGTTCAGAAAAATAATCTCAAAGACCTACCTTTGTTCTCTACCCTATTGTTTTCCATGGATTTATTTTCTGTAGATCTATTGTTGGGATTCCTAACTGTGAAGTCCTAATTCACCTCCAGCCATCACAAAGCTATCACATCTGTGTCAGAGCCCTAAACCTGGGTGGTTCCAGTGAAAGAAGTGAACCTGTCCTGATACACACCACAGGTACTGTACAGCTCGGAACAACTCCAGCAGCCTATTGTAGCATCTATTATCTCAACTGAAAGATTCCTGCTGGTTTCAATGGCCTCTGGAGCAGGTCCTAATCTCTTACATCTAATTACACACCTGGTAACCTTTTGGGAATGAAAAAAACCCACCACTTTTTGTAATAATAAATGCATTGCTTTAGCTCTGTAATTTAAAATTATTTATGTCCAGTACATTTGTTACTTGAAAGTTACAAATTTCTAAACATTTAAAAAGACAATATCAACCCAACACCCCCCGATGTTGCCAGCTTGCTAGGTACAGACACACCAACTAAGAAAGTTGTAATGCAATTTTACTTTACTTCAGAGATTACCTTGCAATGATGCTGCTGCTGCTGGAGAGTATGGCAGAGAGTCAGTCAGCACTTTCCAGAGTCATTTGGATATGCAAAATCTTCCTCTCTCTATATTAGAACATCTCCAGCTTGGCTAGGGAAGCCCTGAGGGCTGGGTGCCTTTATTCATCAGCAAAAAAAGCAGTCCAGCTTTCAGCTGCAAGCTTTGCATTTGGTAACAGACACAGCATTATCATCTCTGCCCTCAGAGCCACACTGGGACCTTCTCCCCAAAAGGGAAGTGAGAAGCCCTTTCCCCTCCCATCTAATCAAAGCTCATTTTACTGAGTTACAGGTAGACACCTGTTTTCATCCTCACCACTGCTATGATGATGCTGCAACTTCACTGGGCTGTCTCAAACCTCCCACATCACTCACTGATGCATTCACACCATACCTGTCTCTTCTGCCCTTACCTTCTATGAGAGATATGCAAATTGTGCTTGTTCAGCAAGCTCACCACACACCCATTAATCCACAAAAGGCTACATTTCAGTAAGAAACCTGTCTGCTGCACGTCAGTGACACCACAGAAAAGAAATGGTCATTCTTAAATTGCTGGAGACGAGTTACCGTTGTCTGTGTGTATTTCAACTGTTTAAATCAAACTCAGTATTTGAATTTGCTAATGCTGCTTGCAGAGTATGTTTGCCTTCAGCAGCACATGCCTACAATTGCCCTGTCATTGTTTGTATTGTATTTGCATTGAAGTAACTTGCAGTTTGATTATAATGATTTCTTTTGGGATTAACATGGAGATATTCATCTTCTGAGTCAACATTATGCAAACAGCTGATGCAAATTGATCTGTCAGCTGCAAGCACTCACCTCCAACCCTGGGAATGACCTTTGATTCTTCCTGACTGGGGTAGATACACAAACACCCCCTACAAACGGCAGCTGTGACGCACGTGGCTGCTCGTCAGGGCACAGTGGGCCAGGCCTGCTCTGTGAAGTCTCTGAAGGGAGAAAGGCCAAAGTCCTTTGATCCTGGCCTGGCTTAGCTGACTTACCTCTCTGAGGGCTGATCTGGTGAGGAGGTGCTGAAGCATGAGGGATGCTGCGTGTGGCACCTTTGTAGGGATCACTTCTCTTCAAACTGTGCCCAGCATTTATGTGGAAGAATGAGGCCACACAGAGGCCTTTAAGCCACACCTTCTCCTTTCAGTGATTAAAAATAGATCACTTCAGTTCTGAGGAAGATGACTTGAAACCAAACAGCCCATTGCAGGGAGGACCTCTCATCTTTGAATAGCTACTTCCTGGGCAATGTCTGCAGCTTTGAGCCCAGGCTGGGTTCAAAACCAGGCTAAGGCCCCTTTTCCACGTTTCACAAAGCTATAATTAAACACTATTAAGTGATAAAACAGCCATTTATTTGAAAAACTTCAAATTGATAACCTTGTCTACTCAATGTCAGCCACAGATTCCTTCCAGAGCACTGGTTAATTTTTTGTGGATCCAAACATTTCACCACACCATTGCTGCAAATCCTAATGCCACATGGAGTTGCTGAGTTATCCTCAAGATGTTCTCTCTTGCAGGCACCTACTTCTGCCTTAACGAGGACACAGCCCATCCTCTGCTGGCAATTCTAGATGATGGATTTACAATTGCATGTGATGAACTGGAAAACCCAGAGTGTGATCTGCCCGTCTATGATAACAGCTTCACAAGGTATCCAGAAGAATTTCAGTTGCAACTGAAATATGTGGTTTGCAGCTGCTTCGCCCACAACATACCCCTACCTTGAATTTAAACCCACTATAAGGGTTTACTGGTATTGCAGCTCTCCTCACCTTCAAAACAGGCACCAACCAAGTGAAACTTCCAGGCTGTATGTGTGTGTATAATGTATAGGGGGGTTTTCCATCCTGGATTTTGCATAAGTGACTATGGTTGTCTTCAGTTTCAGACAACTGCAAACTTCTTTGTCAGTCCTTTAAAAATATGGGATTATTAATCCTTTAAAAAATCACATTTATTTTAAGGTATTTCAAGTTGGGCTCCTAAGAGAACTATTCAGTTTGAAATGGTAGGCTTTCCCCATAGCTCCTTGGAGGGTAAAACTCCATATCCATTTATCCAGGCCCATTGTTTCACTGGGGTTATTGTTCCTGAGCACCACTACTGAACTTCCTCTGCCTTGCTGCTCTTTTCTGAGAATTTCTAGACTGACTAATACATATTATCTACAAGATCTTGCTTTGCACTGACAGCTATTGAATTCCAAAACTTTCTTCTCATTTAATTCTTTACAGAGACAAAAAAACCCCAGAAAAATGTCACAAGAAAAAAAAATCCAACCCCATATACTCTTAATACAGCACTAGTGGGATTTTTTGTTTTAAAGGCATTATTTTTAGGTTCTCTTAACTACAGTGATCCAGCATTACACACTTCCAAGACTTGAGGAGCTGCTACTCTCTGCTGTCCCTTCCTCTGCAAGCTGCCAAGGTGATAGGGCCTCGAGAGCGCCCCTTGGAGGTGTGGGGCCTGTTTCTGTATTGCTCTGTCCAATTGAAACCACTTATGCAGAATTTGTGCACTACAGCAAATGTTACAGAATGGAGAAAAAACCCCCCATATCAGTGCTTTGGGCACCTGACTCTCTTCTTTGAAAGAGGTTTGTGCAGTTCAAAGCACATTTGGTCTGTTTGGGTTTTTTAAAGAGATGCCAGGAAGTGCCTAATGGGGCTTTCAGAAGTGCTCATTAATTTTGTGAATTTAAATCTCTCTCTAGCTGCTCTTTGGAACTTAACCATCACTTGGAAGTTAATGCAAGTTCATAAAGAGGATTACAGATGCAGCAAGCCACAATTACATACAAAACTGCTTACACACATCGGGCATATTGAGCTAAATTTGAACATTTGAAATCTCTTTCTGAAAGATCTCGCTGATACTTGGGACTACAGATCTTCCTTTCAAAAAATAATTAGACCCTTTGCCATTGAAGTGAGAGACTGAGCTTGCCAAAATGCATGTTCCAGAACCAAGGAAACAACATATAACCAGGACAGGCATCTGCAGACACAGAATAATACAAGCCCACAACTTAGTCCCTCCATGAAAGTGCAATGTTACTAGAGGGCTTGGTACAAAAGTGCCAGGAGATAGACCATTCTCTTCATTACAGTCATCATAAGCCTAAATGGGATTTCATCCCACTTCCACAGGGTGCTTTTATGTTTCACATAACCAGCCAGAGCTGGCACTCATCTCATTCTGAACTCTGAGGCTGAGTTTCTGATGTCACTGTGAACTTTCAGCAGCCTCTTTCATGCCAAGATACTGTAGGACAAAAAAAAAAGGAAAAGCTCCCCAGCTGAAATGACTAACACTCCCACTACAGGGAAATGACACTGCAGACTCCTCTTTGTAGAGTTTGTGTGATTGTTGAAGGTCTAATGTGTTTTCTAACCACAGCAGCTCCTACCATCTGACTCAGGTTTGCCTTGGTGGCTTTGCAGCTCTCATTACTACAGTAATACTTTGTTCACAGATGTTTACCCATCCATTTTGCATCATTATTCTCAAGCTGTAGCAATGCAGCCTCTCTGAGTCCTGATTTCAGCAGCCTATGAGCTATTCCCAAGCCATCTACATGCACTTGCAATGAACTGTACACTTGCTTTAAGTGATTGCTGCTGAGGTGGCACAGAGTACAGCTGCCTTGCTGTGCATGCCTGTCCTTACACACCAGGCCCTCTGAATGCTGAGTGCAGCTCTTTCTCAGCATCACCTAGAGGCACACCAGCTCAGCATCTGCCAGCAGCATCCTCTGCTGTTGTAATTTACAACTTTAGACAACCCTGTGTGTGCACAACTCCCCAGCCAAAACTGAAGGTGCATTTTGAAACCTGCTGTACCCTGTGATGCAGCAATTACAGCTAATGTTTACTATTCCTGAGGAAAAGCTGGGGTGTAGTCTTGCAGGATTCACATTGCCCTCTTAAATCAGGTTAGATGTTTCAGAAGCATGGGTTATTTTCAGTTCTTGCTGGTCTCTCCAAACACATCATAGGCAGGTCTCCTCCTACCCAGCTGCCCCAGGAGTTTCATGCTGTTAGAGTGCTCAGCTCCTGATGGCAAGTGACATTTAAAGCTCTAGGCTGTTTGGGAAGAAAATACAAAATCTGTAGCCCTTTACCCTGCTATAGTAGGGTTCACCAGAGCACTCTCTCTTCTAGAAAATAATAAATTTCCAAGAAAACCCAGGCAGCATAGGATGCTGTTCTCCCTATTTCTGGAAGTGCCCAGGGCACTCATTTATACAAAGCTACTCACAAGTAAAAACAGGGCAAGTATCACAAAGAAACCCACAAGTTCTGTATCAGGTCCCCAGCATGTAGAAGACTTTGCTGTAGTCAAAAACCTTTGCTGTACTGCTAAGGACACAGCAAAAGTGGCTTTTGTTTATTGGTATGTAATGTCCCAGTACATTACACACCTAAAGATTGTAAAAAACATTGCAGAGAGTCCCTGCCAAGGCACATATTCCTGTCTGTCTCCCACAGGTGTATTGGGATTCTGGGCAGTCTGATCCCATTTCCAGGAAAGCATTACTGGGAGGTGAAAGTTGAGGAAGATACAGAGTACAGAATCGGTGTGGCTTTTGAAAACACTCCAAGACATGGTTACCTGGGGGGAAACAACTCATCCTGGTGCATGAGGCATATCATCACACCATCAAGGTAAGGGCTGTGGAGGCTACAGGTCTCCTACAGGCACAGCTCCTCCATGTACACCTGCAGGCAGTGCAGCAGAGAGCTCCTGCTTGCAGGGGGTAGCCAGAGATCTTATGTCAAACCCAGACCAAGCACTTAACCTCTGACATTTTACCCTTGGCACTGTGAACTGGTGTTGCAAGGATACTGGAACCTTTAAGAAAATCCTCCTGCTTACTGACATTTTCACTTTGAAAACAGGCACTCCCAGGAACAAATCTGAACAAAATCTGCATTACAGAAGCTAGCTGTAAAAGCCTTGGTTTAGGTGACTAAAACCCCAGTGGGAAGACAGAGAGTAATAGATCCATGTAACCTAGAAACTATGTTATCTGGCTAAAACCAGTGGTATGCAACTGGTTTTGAACTCTCTCCTACTCAGGAAGTACCTAACAGCCATACCTGCATGCAGAAATGCAGATCCCCTCATGCCTCACCTGAAACTGCCGACCCTCCCTCAGACATCATTATATTAGGTAGTGTGCCTTTGACTCCCACATGAGAGTCAGGCAGCCTGAGAGGCATCTGTGATCAAGGAAACAAGGCACACCCCAGGTGTCCCCAGTATTGCCCACTGCCTGTCTGAATGCCTCACCACTCAGCCTGCAAGAGTTGCCAGGGTGCTGCCATGTCCCCTTCAACAGGGAGCCTGGACGGGATCAGAGTGTCCCCAGCATGCAGAGTCACTAAATGCTAAGGATGGCACAGCATGGGCCCAAATCTGCCTGTCCTGCTGCTTTGCCAACTGACAGGGCCAACAGAAAGAACACAGACACCCACAAAAAGCACAGACTTATTTTACTGTCTATTCCCAAGTAATACAGCATTGCAGTGATGTGGTTACCAGCAGCAGCAGGAGGAATAATCAGGGTAAAGTAACTACAGCCCCACAGTCACTGGGGAGCCCCGGTTGCAGCGAGGATTTGGGGAACCTGTCCCAGCCATTGGGAAGTCCTGCACAGGGCGGCCACTCGTAGGGGAGGCTTCCCAAGTCACTGCAAGAGGGTCCAGCCTCTACATAGTTGAATAAACAACCCTAGTTGAACAACCTTCAGAATCCCAAATGCAGAACATCTGGTGCCATCCTCCCCACCAGACTCCACCCAAAGCCTGCCCAAGGCCTGGAGATGAACCCAAAGGAGCATCTCCATCCACCCTGGTCCCAGCCACATCTCTCTCAGCAAGGCCAGGCACTGGTGGATTGAAAAATCCTCTGCTGGTTACTGCTACAAAATACATTGTTTGGTTGTGGGGTTCATCCATAGGTCCACTTTGGTTCAGGGCCCATGGCTCAGGCCCCAGCACTTCACCTGCCTGCAGGGAGGTTTTAGATGCAGCTCAGCTGGCTGAAGCACACGCTCCTCCCCAGGCGCCTGCTGCTCTCTGCTCCCAGCAGTTGTGCTGCTGCACTGCCATGGTCCTGAGCAGTGCTGGCTTTGCCTCCCACGCAGCAAGAAATGCTGCTTAATGAGGGAGACCAAACCCACTAAAGCTAATGACTCTCCCATACACTGCAGGCAGGCTAATGTGATTTCCTTGCTACATTGAGCTAAGAGGTACATTGAGGTTTGTTCTCATTCTTCTGGAGCAATCACAGAATCATAGAATGTTTTAGGATGAAAGGGACCTTTAAAGGTCATCTAGTCCAACCCCCCTGCAGTGAGCAGGGACATCTTTAACTAGAACAAATTGCTCAGAGCCCTGTCCAACCTGACCTTGAAAGTTTACAGGGATGGGGCTTCTACCACCTCTCTGGGCCACCTGGGCCAGTGTCTCACCACCCTAAGTGTAAAAATGTCTTCCTTATACCTAGTGTAAATCTACCCTCTTTTAGTTTAAAACCAGCACCCCTTGTCCTGTTGCAACAAGCCCTGCTAAAGATCATACCCATCTTTCTTATAGGTCCCCTTAAGTACTGAAAGGCCACAATGAACATGGACTTTAGAGAGAAAAGGGAGCTGGGCCATTGCTCAGTTTGAGTCAGTCATATCCATTTCTGTGGGGAAATTTTCTCAGGTTTGACTGGTGTGGGTGGTGGAGGTGGTTAATGGAGAAGCTGACCCTTATGAAATGCCAGATAACTCACTTCAGCTGAATAAATCTCAGTTCTGCTCAGAAATGCATATGTTCCCATAAAGTCTCCTATTCTAGCAGCAGTGTGCTACACTAGGGAGAGCTGTCTGAGTAACTGTTAAAGGACCTCAGCATTACTCAAACAGTGACTGCATAGGGAAGAAGAGGGCTACCCTCATGATAAAGCTGCTTACATACAGAGCACCTTCCTGGCCTCTAATAATCTACAGTCCAGGAATCACAATTAAAAGATACTGCCCTCTAATAAATGAGCATCAAGACTGGAACTTCCCCAACACCACCCTGGCTGAACAGGGAGGTCTTGCAGGAAAAGCAGCCAGAAACATCATTTAGAGTGGGGTTTGAAAAATAATGTCCAATAGTCTGGAGGACGCCCAGCCACACTGAGAGCCAGGCAGCCTCTGCCCAAGGGATTACACTCCATCACTGCTGCTCTGAAGGGGGGTGTGAGCAGTCCCTGCAACACTGGCAGGAAGGAGGGCTCAGTGCCTCAGGGAGCAAGTGAGCAGCATGGCAGGGCCTGGAAGGATAGGACTGAGTCATCTCACCCACTCCCTCCTTGGTAATGCCTACAGCCATCTAGGAGCAAAACTGAGATGACAAGTGTTGTGGGGCAGGCCAAACTGGCCTAGTAGAGCACAGCTGCTTCATGCAGGGACAACTCAGGCTAAACCTACTGGCAAGGGTGCACTCTCTGATTTACGGACACCAACAGTGCCCTGAGTGACTGAAAAAAACCAGAAAGACCCACGCTGTGCTCTGACCTCATCCATATCTAGGGCTACCTATCCATCTGCAGCCAGACAAGAGGCCTCTGACAGGGGTCAGACAGGCAGGTCTGAGCACTGCGGGACAAGGCTGGGTGGAAGCACAAAGCACACTGCCCAGCAAAGGGATTGGGGCAGGGAGCACAGGGCACACAGGGGGGGTGGGATTGGGGCAGGGAGCACAGGGCACACAGGAGGGATGGGGCTGTGAAGCAGCATACCCTGGAACACCCCTATGTGCAGCACAAAGCACTTCACAAAGCAGCCAGCGTGCCCTCAGACTTTTTTCTTTCTTGCCTACAGGCACAAGTACGAATTCCTGCACAGTGGGATGACACCAGACATCAGAATTACTGTCACACCCAGAAGGATTGGCATCCTGCTGGACTATGAAAACTGCAGACTGTCATTTTTCAATGCAGATATTGCCCAGCACCTTTACACATTCGACTCATACTTCCAGCATTATGTCCACCCCTGCTTTGCTTTGGAAACACCTGGTATCTTACAGATACTTACTGGAATTGCAATACCCCCATGGACTGCCCTCTCATAATCTGTTCTGCAACTACATCTATGTGTAACCTGCATTGAGCAATGCCCTCTTCCAGCATTAACTGCTCCATCACACTCCCTATAAACCAGGTCTCTCACAAGAAAGAGCAAAGCATCCCTGACCCAAACAGCTGCCAGGCCTGAGCCCTTGTAACAGTTTGTTCTCTTAGGCAGGATCTCAGCAAACCATTATAGTCACGAGATTCATCAGCATCCCAGAATTCTCCAGTTAGACACCATCCTTCTCACATGTGACACGTCACCAAGTGGCAATGGCAGCTGGACCACTGGTTCCCCCAGTACCCATCTGATGCCTAGGGAGCTCCCCTGTTCCAGAACAATCATTAATTTGACTCTTCTGCCTGCTGAAGAGCTAAAAATTCAAAGAAAAACAAAAATAGCAAAAGGCAGTATCGCTGTACAGCTGCTAGACAGAGCTGAACACTCTCCCCATGAAGCTGATCTCACAATCAAGTGTTCTTGTTGCTACATGAATCTGTGACACAAGATAATCAAACATGCCTCCCCTGTGTGAAGTGCTAGTGCCTACCATACACAGGGGGGCTTTCTGAAATACCCAAGCACACACTATGGTCTGAAATTCCAAAAGATACTTTTACAGAATGCCCATGCATTTATTCATTCATCTAGAGAAAACAAAAAGCAAACCAAGGCCTTCTGTGGTACCTGACTGCCCCTATAAAGAACTTGAAAGCATTTTTAGCTTGTTCTTTTTGGCCATGCCCACCTCCACTTGGGTATATCCTCCACACACAGAGATCAGTTCTACCCCTCAGCACTGAAGAATTCTCACCCCAGATGCTGTGTCCTTGAAGCTTTGTGTGTCCAGTGGGGGCTGGAAGTACTCTGGCCCAGCACTCAGCTGAAGAGTCCTTGTTTAGGTGTCATTTCCAGACACCAGGCAATCAGACAGACACTGTCTGTCAAGGTTTGTCTAGCTCATTCATGTATGTCAAAACTACCTGAATTCAATCAAGAGTCATTAACAGAGAAGCTTTTCCACAGATTTATTGCACATATATTACAAAAAGGTCCCTGTTTCAAGTTTCCATCCTAGGCAATAGTCAGTAAAAGGCAGCGGGCTCTGCAATACCCAAATAAACACAGCTGGCAGAACTGAAGAGATTTTAAGTAGAATCATGTGCCAAAAGCTTGTCTATTCTCCCCAAATAACTTAAAAAGTGTCCCCAAAACAGGCTTTGCAGGAACCATAAAACCAGGAGCTGAGTATGTCATTACAACAGTGATTAGTACCATCTTCTCCTGGGTTCTATTTTGCAAGCCTCAAAAGAAGATGGGTTTAGCAACATGGAGCCATTTCTTAGCCTATCAGGAATGCAGAGATGTCCAGGGCAGAAAGGGCTGTGATGGTCACTTTGTCACACCTCCTGTAAGGCAGCCCAGAGACTTTCAGTTGCCTTTTCTTGCAGTGAGTACAACTTGTGTCCACCAGAAACAGGTGACTCAGCCAGCAACCACTACCAATGCAGAGGGCAGGAGGTGCCATGTCAGCCCTGCTGACCCTGGCAAGGCCATACCAGAAAACAGCAGCTGAAGCACCAGGGTGGTGAGAAAGCACCACTCTTTGCTTAAAAATATATGCCTTGATTCAGGGTCCAAGAGCCACCCACTGGAACATGTTTTACCTCTTATCTGCCAAAAACTGAGAGCCACATTCTTCTCTTCAAGTAGATAGCTGAAAGAATAAAATATGCAAGTATGAGAGCAGCGGTATCAGGATGTCTGAACCTCCCCACAAAGCCTTCAATGCAGAAATACTGCTGGTGAACCCAACGATTCTGATGAAAGCAGATGCTCTGTTGTAAACAGTCCTACCAATTCCCACCAACAGCTTTCACCTCAACTGTTTAAACCATACCTGTATTCCTGCACCAGGATTCACCTCAGATGATGCAAGAATCCAACCCAAAAATATTCCTCACCTGGTGAACTGCCCTGGGAGTCCCCAGGACTTCACAATCCTCTCACAGGACTGCTGCAAGGACAGATTTTCTGAGCCAAATGCAAGGTGCTTGGACAGCCTTGGAGTTGGACTCTACAGGTACCAAACAGTTCCATCGCTACATTGCCAGCTTCATGAATCTGTTGGAGAACACAGGCCTGATGGCTGAGTATGGAGCAGCTGGCTCAGCAGCTCAGTGGTCATTGCCAGGCATGGTACGGGACAGCTAAGGCAGCAACAGGACTATCTGAAAAAAGAACAAGAAATAACTGGCTACTAGGTTAAGAACAATATGGGAAATGAGTTTGCATGTTTCTGTTTAATAAAAGCTTCACCTGTCAGCAATAACCCAACCATTTCCTCCCTTCAGAATCCCAACTCTGTCACTTAAATATTTATACAGCAAAGAAAAGGGCATAAACAACTTGATTTTTTTTTTTAAACCAGCTGTCACTCTGTCTCACTGCTGAACTAGATCATGTGAAAGGACAACAGTTAAAAATGAGTTGTTCTTGTCTGACAGTGAGTTCTGTCTTGCAAGATGTGTTTTTCCTAGTACCTGCTGGCATTTTTCTTCCTGTTCCTTTTCACTATGTGCATTTACTGCCACATAGCAAAATTCATCTTCTGTGAAGGACAGGAACTCATGCCTGAAGGTCTGGTATTGATCACCTGAACCCCACAGGCTGCCCTGATCTGCAGCAGTGATCTCTGCATCCCTGCAGTTTGCAGCAGCAGGAACTGCCAAAGGATGGGATACTCCCAACCACGCCTCACTCAGCAGCTAATTTTGCCAAGGCTGCCCAAAGGCCCTCGGGCTTAAAAGGAGATACTCTCAAACCCCTTTAGGGCAGCAAAAAGGATCACTTTTTTCAATTCCCTTCTATTCCCTCTTAAGATATTAGTACATGTTGTTACCACTGGAGGGCATCACACAAAACCCTTTCACAAGGTTATCAGGCTTGCACAAACCTCCCATGCCTAAACAGATAGTTAGTTTCCAAGCTGGTTACCATAATCCTTCAGCACATCCAGCGTTCCTCCTCATCCAGTCCTGGAGCTGGGAACAAAGGGACCCATGGGCCTGTGAGCAAAAACACATGGGTGAGTCTGAGGCAAAACAACATCCCTGAAATGTGGTTTAGTGTGTTCGATCCAAACCAAACGTTTTCTACAGAACTGACTTTTAACTTGCTCCCTCTAATTGTCATTAAAACCTTGTAGGTAGATGAAGTAGGTCCTGACTTTATCTCACAGGCAGGCCTTGCTCTTCCACCATTTAATTTAGGAGGATAGTATCAGTGGAGTCAATATAAAGTCACTGGCTCCACTTTCTTAGTCCTCCAGATTAATCTCCCTAAGAAACTCCTGAGAAGTCTCAGGAACTGATTGTGCTCTCCTACAGGAGAGTGCAGAGCCTAACCAGCCAGCTTGCCTTCCTGCCCTTAAACTCAGCTTTATCTTTGTACCTGCATGCTTCCATTTTCCAGCAGTGACCAGTATTGCTCATTAGCAATGCAGAGCTAAGCAGCCAGGGACCATGCAAAGGTGAGGCTCTGCTTCCCCATCAGCTCAGCACCTGCACTCCGCTGACTCACTGCACCGCCCTGGGACAGCCCGAGACACAACTCTTGACTTTTCATTAACTTTCCTCTCCGCTGCATTTATGCCGGTGTGCTCCCCTGCCAGTACACACTGGGACTCAGCTGTCCTGGCCCCAGCTTACTTAAATCTTCTCCAAGCAGGCTTATGCTTTACTTGCTCTGATGCAAATAGCGAGGCCACAAACTGACTCACGAACCAGCCGTGGGGGGGGCTGCACTTTCTGCCCAAAAGGTGCTTAGCCCACAGCTGGCGCTGACTAGAAATGTTTTATCTGCAGACGCAAAGCTGTGGCTTAAGCGCAGCACCAAAAGCCCACAGCAACAAAGAACGAGGGTTCAAGCTTCTTCCCAAACCCAAATCCACCGGCCACCCCTCCCCAGGCAGGACCGTTCTCGCTCCCGCCGGCGCTGCCCGGGCCAAGTGCGGCCTGCAGGCAGCCGGGCCCGGCGGGCATCCCCGGGAGCGAGGGGCCGGGCAGCGCTTACCTGCCGCTCCGGGAACGGGCCAAGGGCAGACGCGCCTCTCCACCAGCCCCGGCGGGGCAATGGCCGCGGGGGTTTCCACTCCAGATGCGCATCACGGCGGCAGAACCTGCGAGGCGATACTCGAGTCACGAGGGCGGCCGCAGGCGGGAGGCTAGGGTCTCCGGGAGCGGGAGGGCCGCGCCTCGGGGCGACACCGCTCAGGGGACGCGCTCCGCGGGAAGAAAGGCCCGGTCCGGCTCCACGGGGCTGCTGCTGCCGCTCACCCTCCCTACGCTGCCACCGGGGCGCTCCGCGGGGCCTTGGCCATTCCCAGGCGCCGAGGCGAGTTCGGCCGCAGCGAGGGCGGAGGAGCCGCTGCGCCGAGCGCGGCCGGGAGTCACGCGCTGCCACGAGGGCTCACCTCGTGCCGCCGCCATTTCTCGCAGGCGGAAGCCCTGAGCCGAGACCCCGCCCCACGGGGAGGGGCCGCCCAGCCCCGTTCCTGCACCCGGCACGGCGGGGGGCGGGCGGGCACTGGCCGCTGGGCGGGGCCGGATCTGTCTGTGCTTGAATAAATACGACCTTACAGGGGGGCGCTGGGCGTGTCTCCGGGCCGGGGTGGGGCGGCCAGTGTTTTTCTCCGGGTGAGAGCTCTGTCCCGAGAGCCGTTGGCCGTGCGGGGAGCGCTATGCCGTGATCCCCCCGCCGGCTGTGCCGGGAAATGGCGGCTGCGGCGGCGCCTGGGGCTCGGCGCGGAGGCGGCGGCTGGTTCGGGGCGGCACGGACACCCCAGCCGAGCCCGTCTCGACTTCAGGGACGCTGCGTTGCCCCGAGAAGTAGTGACCGAGCCCACCCCGCGCCGCACCTGGCCGCCGGCAACTGCAACAGGTCTTCCCAGCGATGCTCTGTCTATGGCTCACCTGTTGTTTCCAGCAGCAGACGCCCAAACGCCACCATCTTGAGCAACACCTGCTTATCTTGTCCGCCTCCTTCCACTCCGATAACAAGTACTTGATCCTGCAGATTTAAACATGTGAATAACATCCTGCTCCTGGGTCAGGCGAGAGATTTCCTTTCCCCTGGGCCCTGCTTGGGGCCCAGCTCTGGCAAAGCCACCAGCTCTGGACAGCCACAGCAGCCACTGGGTTTCCACCAGTAGGGCTGGGGCCATGAGAAAGGTGCTGAGTTGTCTTAACCCTTGGGACAGGTGGCCCACAGCTCTCATATCTGCTTGTGTGGATGCCCACCATCCAGGCTGGTCTGGGTCAAAAGTAGCAGTAGAGTCCCTCTATTTGGGGGTATTTTGCATCCAGTTGGATACACTCAAGTTTTCCCTCAATCATTAAAATTCCTTATGCTCCATCTACAGTGTTAGAAACCATGTGGCCAGGAAATGGCTGAGGCCACCCCAACACCTGCTGGAGTAAACCTATTTATTGTGCTTGTACAGTGAGAGTCACATATATTTCATGGCCTGTTGAAGTGTTGGGGCCTCAGCCATAGGCCCTGAACCAAAGTTGACCTATGGATGAACCCCACAACCAAACAATGTATTTTGTAGCAGTAACCAGCAGAAGATTTTTCTCTGGAGGTGTGCTGCAGGGCCCTGGGACCCAACACCCGGCCTTGCTGAGACATATGTGGCCAGGACCAAAAGAGATAAAGATACTCCTTTTGGGTTCCTCCCCAAGCCCTGGTCAGGCTTTGGCCAGAATCAAAAGGGAGAATAACACCAGATGTTCCACATTTGAGGTTCTGAAGATTGTTTATTCAACTAAGGTTGTCTCTCCAACTATATAAAAGCTGGACCCTCTTGCAGTGACTTGGGAAGCCTCCCCTACGAGTGGACGCACTGCACAGGACTTCCCAATGGCTGGGACAGGTTCCCCAAATCCTCGCTGCAACCGAGGCTCCCCAGTGACTGCAGGGCTGTAGTTACTTTGCTTATTCCTGCTGCTGCTGCAGTTGCTGACCATATCACTTGGGAATAGACAGTAACATAAGCCTACGCCTTTTGTGGGTGTCTGTGTTCTTTCTGTTGGCCCTATCAATTGGCAAAACACCTGTGTAATAAAAAGCTTGATGAAATGAATGTTGAATAGCCTTACCATTTATAATCTGAGATTGTAAAGCTTTCTTGTAGCAAGAGTCAGTAGCAGCCCTGCTTGCCTTCTCTCCCTTGGTGTGGTTTTTCCTCTTCCAGGAAAGCACCTGGTGCATTTAGTAGGGACCTAGACTTTGGAAGAGCTTCAGTATCCTCAGGGATATATCTTATATATATATATCTCCTTCATGTCTTACAGGTTGGCTCACCACCAGTCAGGCTGGCCAGCCCAACCTGAACCTTTATTTGCCCCTTTCTGCCGCAGTGCATGGTTAGGAGGGCTAGCTGTTCATGAAGCTGCAGCCTGCGCTCTCCTCCGGGCCAGCTGCACTCCCAGGTTTCATTGCACTCCTAATTCCTCAAGGCCTCCCAGGGCAGCCAAAGGCAGGAGAAGCAGCCATGGAAGGGAAAGCCGGGGAGTGGGTGGTTGCTAAGGCTCAACACAGAGGCAGCTGTCACAGGCTGCTGGGCATCATTCGTAACTTTTTATTCTTAGACAAAGTAAAGAAATAGCCAGAGGTAAAGAGCAGTAGCCATAAACCACCTCTGCAGTCTCCATATTCTGGAGGTAACAAAGCTCTGCTTGGCCTCAGCAAAAGAAAAGCAAATAGCTCATCAGACTCCTCTTCCAAGCAAAGTAAACACTTGCCTCCTGCCCTTGAAATGGCTTATCAAAGAGCAGTGTCTCATCAAAGCCTCTTTCAAACCTGGGCTAACCACTGTTTGTGCTATTATTAACTGGAGGTAATTTGGGAAGGGGAGGCTTTGATTCCTCTGCCATGAAGGCTATAAAGAAGAGAATGAAGTCATAGTATCGACCCATGATGCCATGGCATACAGATAAAAGCCTAGCTGTCTTTTTTGCCTGCAGAGATGCACTGTGACTTCAATGGCCTGACTTTGGGGTAGCTCAAGCCTGATTTATGAACTGCAGTTTTCCCCCCTGCGTCCCACAGAGCACAACCTTCCTCCCTCTCTAACGGGCAGGGAGAAAAAGTCACGTTGGTTTCTGTACATGGAAGCACATGGTCTACAGTGATTATTTATTAAGCCCAAAATTTCTGAGTGTGCTCAAAGAGATCACTTGTATTGACATACAGAAAAGGACACTTACAAAGCAGTCCAAATTCCTCACAACCCATCAGATGTAAAAGAAAACCTTTGTTCCTGGTGGAGAATTTCAAATTCAGCATCATTGTTGCAACCTGTTCTGTTGCTTTGCATTCCTCTGTCTGTGCACAAACCTTAAAGTTAATACCTGGCTCTTAAAAGAGTTAAATAAACCAAAAAGACAAAGGATAGACAGACAAAAAAAAAAAACCAAGCCAAATACATATACAAAGATCTGTTTAAATTAGAATGGATATTACTTCTTTTCTTTTGCTGCACATGGAAAAGCAACCATTGGCTTTTAGGCTGCGTGGTGGTCTCTTGGTCCCTCAGTGGCTTTCTCCACATCGCTAGTGTTTGTTGGCTGACACTGGGTCACCTCAGTTGCAAAGCTATGAGAGCAGGACTGTGCGGGGGGAGCTCTCTGTGCTTACAGCTCTAGTATCAAACCGAGTAACATCAAGCTCAGGGAGCAGCTGATCAGAAGAGGTGGAAATAGGTCTGAACTTTGCTCAGCCACAGCACTGTGGCATTTCAGGTACAGACTATAATAATGTGACCATGTATTTGCAACCAGTTTCAGGGCAGACTTCCTTCAGAAAGGCAAAATGATCCAAGAGGTGGATCTGTGGGTAGAAAATAACACCTAAGAGGCAGATTATGAACTGAGCTAAGCCAATGAAAATGAACTATAACTTCACAGAAATCAGTGCGTTAAGAAGGCTTTTTACTTGAAAGTCCTGAGGTGGGGCTACCAGTGGGCAGATGTTTCTCTATGGGATGCTAAGTGGGGGAAAAAACCCCAAAGTCCCCTTTTCAGATCACCTTCTAGAAACACTATTAACTCTTGCTACAACAAAAGCAACACAAATATCACTTGTCTAATACATACTGAGGCAGACTTAAATATGTCACTGATATTTACTTAAATATTGTTAGGCATGTACTCTGATGTGGTTCAAAGAACACTTATTTAAAATAGCTTATTTTAAAACAAGGTGGGTTTTTTTCTATCTTTTTTTGGTTTTGACATGATAGAGCAGCTAAAACTTTCTGCTTTCTGACCTTGGCTTGTCAGAGATTTGTCATTACAGGGGACAGCATATTTGCACTGAAACTGCCAGCATGGAATTTCAGGGGCTGGGAGAGGCTGCTCACTTTTAGGGCTTAGTTGTATGGTGAGGAGAATTTCATTCTGCTCTCACAATGTCCTGAAAACTGTCTATTCATTTAATTGGAGTCTTTCTCCCTTACTATCCCCAAAGGCTGTGTCTGATGGTAGGCATGCCATTCCCAGCCCAGTCTCGGTGGAGTGGCTGGGCATCTTGCCTGTTTCTGAGCACTTACATTCATGCTCTATCATTGCAGCCTTTCTTACTGACGGTAAACAGCGTCTGAAGAGCTGGCACCACCCACCGCTGGGGACAGGCGCTGGGACTCCGTGTGCACACGCCGATGGCATCGGCACTCCCGCCGGCCTCACGGGGGTCAGGACAAAGTGGGGAGGGAGGAGAGATTTCTGGCTTCTCAGGAGCTCTGAGCAGTATCTCTGTAAAGCAGCAGTGACAAATCATTATGAAACCATTATGTTTGCTAAATTTCTCCTCCCACTTTTTTTGAAACTTGATGTGATTCAAGCCAGAGCCCTCAGCAGCAGCCTGGCACCCTCAGGGCTAGGCCAAAGTTTTCCACGGGACAGATGCCAACAAGCTGCTGTGATTCCCTGCAACTTGTTTTATCCACCTGTGAAGGGGCTCTGTGGGTCCTCTTGTAAAACACTTAGGGACCTGTAAAGGAAAAATTTCATTTTCTGTAAAGAAAAAATATTGCAAGCAAAGTAACACAGTTTCTTTTTTTGGGCAGAAAGGGACATTTCTTGCTGGAGGTGCAAAGCAATATTCCTCACACATTCCACACTGCAGACACTAAGGGAATCTCATCAAACATATTCTGTTCCATGTTCAGGCTGAAGACAAAGCTGTGCCTCCTCCAAGGAACTACGGAGCTGCAGGATCACTAGGATGACATCATTGGTTATAAAACATGCTGCACGCTGGACTTGGCACTCAGCATGCTCAGGTTGAGCTAAGAGCTAATGTAATGAACTCTGGGCAAGGATTTACATCAAATACCACTCTGGAATATTAAAGACAGACAGGACCAACTTCTCACTTGAGTAATTACACACTGACTAAATTCCTCCTTTCATTTCAAAACCAGGCAATCACGTTTTCACTTCCTCTCTCAAACTGTGTGCATTGCTGTGTCAAGAGAAATGTGTGTGATAAAAGAATGAAGTAATTTCTGTTAATTAACACGGGCAGAACTAAGATTAGTTTTAGCTCTAGCAATGACTCTTGCCACTCGAGGGGGGGAGCAAGCAAACCAAGAAAGGAGATATTATAATTTCAACAAGTGTCCAGAGCTGCTTCTATTCGCTAACAACCTCAAGGGCAGAGGTGCCTTCGAACACTCCTAAACTTCAATTTGCATGTGAGACTACAACACAGAAGACCTTGCATTCACACTGCACACAATAGAAACAGAGCTCACAAGCTGTTAACTAAGCATAGTTAACTATGTTTGTATTTTCCTTCTGCCTGCAGGTACCAGTGTAAGGCTTACAGCCATAACTACAGATTAAAGGCTCACTTTAACTTGAATCAGAAAAAGAAGATTTTATTGTGGTAAAAGCTTTTGTAAGCAGCAAAGTCAGTTTGAAAGGCAGGATTTACTCCCAACATTTATGACTGAGGGAGATCCAGTGGAAGGGCTCCTAGCAAATGGGATCAGAAGAAAAATGGAAGACAGAAAAGCTAAGAGGGAAAAAGTGGAACATGAGAACACTGTTTCCTGGCTGGAGAAAGACTTACTGCTAAACTACAGGCAGAGCTTGATGGTCCAAGACCAAGGTGTTAGAAGCCTCAAACCCATTTTGCTAGTGGCTCTGTGTCCTCTGGCCTTTTTAAATCAGTTGCCTTTCTTGATAATGAGGATGTTAACACAGAGCTTTGCAGGGTTTGCAAAGCCGAGTTCACTAAGGTTTGGGAGGAGTTTCTTAAAGATGTTAAACAAGGGAGAAAAAGGAAAACATGAGACATTTTGCCCTAGTAACATTCAAAGCAGACACTGAGACAAAGCCTTCAGTGGGGTTGCACCACAGAAGTCCTTTGCCTATAGAGTGATAGCTTCAGCAGAACAAAAAATAGCTGAAGCACCTGAACATCCCCTTTGTTCTGAACCAGCAGTACAGGCTGCACAGGGACATGGCGGTAATTTAAAGCTCATTTTCTGCATCCAAATATCATGTCAAGCTGAAATGCAATCCATCCTGCTATCATTTAACGAGCACCCCTGGGACCACTGTACCTCGGAGGCACGGTGTCACACGTCAGCAGAGAGATCATTTGTTTTGAAGCTTGGGAATAGCTCTGAGACTTCATTGCAAAGTGCTCCATGCAGAGTCATGACTCAAACCCTTCTGGTCTCACAGAAGGACACAACTGACTACAGTTCTCCTGTGCTGTTTCTGTGTTGTAAGGGATTAGTAGATATTTAATTTTATTATCCTTCTCTTTTATGTAGGAAAAGCTTTGTCATTGCTTCAATTCCTTCATATTCATGACACATTTTCTCAAGTGTCGTATCAATGATGTCTCTACTGAGACCAGCAGAGACAGCTACAGCAAAAAGCACTGCAACAAACCCCACAGCATTCATTCCATTTCAGGTGATTTTTAATTTATATATATAGCCATTGGCAGAAATGTAGTATGAAAGCCGTAGCTGTGCACAACACCTGTCTGGCTTCTCCTTTTGTAAGAATATACAATTAATACTCAGAATTTTAAACCTATCCCTTGAAGGGACCAAGATATTCATCCAGGGAAATTTGCTGAGGAGCCAATATTTTTTTTTACCAGATCATAATAGTTCAGACCCACCTGGAAGTGACACTCAGGTTTGGCAGCAGTATTACCTGACTGAAAATACGCAGCATGGAAAATAGAGTAAGTAATTCTGAATGCGTCATTTAGTGCTGAATTGCTGAACCTTACTCAGTTTTGAAACACACAGCTTTAAGATTAAAACCCCAGAGGTGCATAAAGGACCCCTCCTTCATCACCTCTACATTGGAACTTATGCTTGTATTAGCATTAAAACAAGAACAAATGAAAAGCACAGACACTGAGTAAGACTGCCAGCCTGTCTGGAATGGGGAATAACTTCACAATCATACTCTTTCAGTTTATTCTAGTATTCTCCCTTCTATGGTGAAGGACCATCAGTAAAGCCATGGTTTCTGACCCAAGCAGAGCTCCGTCACTGAGTGACACTTCAAAGAGCATGGGAAGATATAAGAAACTGGAAAGGGTTCAGAGCACAGGGCATGTGATGTTGCTATGTAATCTTGGAGAAGAAAGGAAGGGGATCTGGAATGGCTGAAGAATTTGCAATGTGATCCAAAGACATCCATTCTGGAGCAATGGATGTCATATTAGAGCTATTACTGCTCCACAGCAAGGCCCTTCCTGCAGCATGGGCAGCAGCCTGGAATTGCTCCCACTGGATCTGCACAGTCTCATATTGCACAGAAGCCTTAAGAGGTGTAACTTGTAGAGAGAAACTCAGTGAGAAGAGCTCTTAGGTGAGGATCAGACATAGTGATTCCAACCTGTTCCTGGCAACAGCAAAATTTAGATGGACAGAGCTGCATTCAGTGGCTCCAAATCAGTGTTTTATGTTAAGTGAAATTATTGTACGCCAATATGGACATAAATCTGGCTAATACAGAGGGTTGCTTAGTACAGCTCTGCACTCCAAGTAATGGCATTAAAGATGCAGTGTGAATTCCAGGGAATTAATCATATTGATCACACCTTTTCGATGATGATGTATCAGGCATTTTTATAGCAGAGTAAATTAACTGCTTTTACCATTCATTAATATAACCCAGAATATTAACTATGCTTATGAAGAAATATTTTTACCCTCTTCCTGCAGACATTCTCTGGGCCCATATACTGTAACTTTTCCTCTCCTGTCCTCATTGCAGCAGAGAAGTGGAGGAGATACTGACGGTGTGATGCAGCTTCCCTCTAATGGAGCCAGAGTAGCTTTTCCTTGAACTAGGCACAGGAGCCTGCATGAAACAGAAGAGATTTGCCATGGCAAATTACAGCTGATTACAATAGGTGCATGTACAGGGAACCACAATGTAATATTGCCAGGAAACCAACGCATCTGGCAGCCAACTCTCCCTCTCCTTACATGTGCACTTTGAAAATAGGATACTTGTTTTTTCCAGCCTTCAGTGGAAATAGATCTGCTCCTTCAGTATCAATTGTGGAATCCCTGCTAGGTAGAGGAGGACCCCATGCCCTCATCCTACTAGTGCCAGTGAGACAGTGGTGTGGCTGGGTGCTCTGAGGCAGGATCTGTGCCTCACCAGCTTAGGCAACACGCACACTGATGAACTAAAGGAAATTACGAAAGATGATTCCCTGCCCCAACAGCATATAACCCAAATTCTGTGTAGGAAGGGAGAGCACACAAGCAGGGTAAGGGCAGCACAGGCAGAAAGGCATGATGCAAACATGAACAGTAGTGAGCTCCAAATGGTGGTGACCCATGAGCCTCATCTACTTGGAGATCACAGAGAAACACAGAAACAGGTAACACCTGAAGAGGTGACCTGTTCCTTTCTTACCTGCTTTAAGGCTCCTACTGCTGCTGTCCCTGAACTGCTCCATCATCCACCTCTGGCCTGCTTGTGCTTCTTCAGGAATGGTTCAGAATGTCTCTAAAGTCAGTTGCCTCTGCACTAACAAGTCAGCAGTTCTTTTGGCCTACAGGTAAGGCTGACAGTTCTTCAGTGAAACACAGCATGGCACTGCTTTTAGCTGTGAAGAGACTTGTCCAAGGGCAGATAAGGGTTTGATGGGATGGCCAAGGGCAGGCCACAAACACAGGGGCTTGATAGCAGTAGACCACCTTTCACCACGCTTATACTAGTCCAACCCCCTCAAATCTTCACTTCCCCAGACAGCAAGTACCTTAGTTATTTTTAAAAGAATTTCATGTATCTCTTAGTATGTGAACTACAAAGTAAATTTGCATTTCAAATGAAATGGCTAGGACTTTGACACTTCTTAAAATATACATTTTATTATTTTCTGGTGTTTGCTATGAAGGTTTCATTCAAATTGTGAAGGTACACAGCCTTTACAAACTTCTCGAGTTAAAGGTTTTTGTTGGTGGTTTTATGTTGTGTTTCTTTCATGGCAGAGGAAAATACATAGGCTATAAAATGCTGAAATTCATTTGATGTTTAGTGTTACCTCTTCATATATGCTGTGGAATGCTTTGTAGAAATACTATATAAAATAAGGCAGACTTTGACAGGGAATTCAGTCATTAAATTCCATGGGAGAAAACAAAAAGTTCCAATGTATTATTATTTTTGTAGGCAAGGGAAGATCAGGCGGTTGTCACTGGTTTGTGGGAGAACTACTGTAGTTCTGGTGCTCAGACAGTATACATTTCTCATTTATTCTACTATTCTCAAGTGAGACCTTTTCAATAAAACTTATTTTAATTAACATAAATCAGACAATATTTAAACATACACATCTATCCTTACAGTGCAATAAAAATGTATCATTGTATAGTATTTTGTATTTGCATTATGAAAATAAAAGGTCTGTACATCAATTAAATGTATATTAATGAGTATGAATCATGTAAATTTGTAATGCATCTAAAGTTGGCTTTGGCTTTTAAGTATTTATAAATTCATAGAAAATATTGAACATCTAACAAAATAAATAAAACGTATCATTTTAATCATAGATGCTAACGATCAACCTCAAAAATTCTTGTGTTATTTTTTACATTTGCTACTAAATTTCTTGAAGAGAACTCACTTTCAGTAGTGCTCAGAAGTGAATGATTGCACCTTCTGTGATGTGAAAAAATAGAGTATATCTATTTTTCATAGATCAAAAATTCCTTCTTAGTTGCATTTTAAATGTCTGATTGTTCTATGTAACTGTCTTAAGTGCTTATAAAAAGCATGTAGCTTTCTCATAAAAGCTGTGAGTCTCTGTTAATAGATATTTCTTTTTCACTTGTAGGACTGAGGATTAAGCAAAATCTTCTAGTGAATGTCCTTTTTATGAGGATTCTTCAAGGTCTTCCAGCTTCACATACTGGTATGAAGATATCACAAAAATATGTTCACTAATAAACCCTCTTCAGTACAAGTACTGCAGCAATCCAGTGTAATTCCACTTGGTAGGCTTATTTCATTGGAGTCCACACATGGTAGTTTGTGGAAGTCAACTGCTGACCTCATGTTCTCTTGAATCTGAAAGTTCCCCAAGCGCATGGGCTAGCCTTACTGTAATACTGAAGAGACCAAAACAAATCTCAAATCACATGAATAAAAGTGAGCTTGAATAAATATGCGTCTGGTTAGTAAATTACACACCATGGTCTAATTGCTATTCTGGTGGTGGTCGAAGGCTCCGCAGCTTCCTTTCATCTAGTCCTTTCCAGTATTTAAAGTTATTATCCAGATGTTGCATCAAATTTGGCAGGTCTGCAAATGCTAAGGAAGAAAGGGCAGAGCGTATTTAGTTTGCAGAATTGAAACAGTCACACGATTCTGTCTGCTTAAATATCATTTGAAATGTCTGGGCAACTGTGTTAAGTAGGAAAGCTTAAATCTGTCATACTGATACTTGAAATGGTTTTGGCTGTATAGCTCTTGTCATTCATCTATCACTCAGGCCACCGAGAACAGTTCTGTAAGTCTACTTAATACCAGTACTGCAAGTTCCAGCAAAGGGACCCAGTTTTCCAGGAGGGGCATAGCTAATTATGCTTGTAATTATTCTGCTTCATCAAATCTCAGTCACATGTCATGATATGGCATTCAGGAGAGTCACATTTCTGACCACTTTTACCACAGAGGCAGCACTTGGAAGGAAACAGCTGCTCCCCCAAGCTGTTTCCAGACTGCAGAAATTTGTCTTGAAGAATCACTGATATTAACATGGACAAAATGACTGTGCCCAAAGTGCTATCAAGAAGAATATGCTTGCCATTTACAGAGAAGCAAGTTTAAAATGAAGAAGGTTAAACATCGCCTGAATCTAATATATTAAAGAGAAACTACAAGAATGGCTTGTAGCATATCAAAATACTTCTAAGCAATAATGAAGTTATTAAGCTTACTTGAACTGCAGAAATCATCCCGTTTCTCCCCCTTTCTTTAGGGGCCATAAGAAAGAAATTTTATAACACAGTAGTTTCAAATGTTCACAAAATAGTTATTGTCAGGAAATACAGCAGAGTTTTGCTTACCATCCCAGGCATCAAACATATCGGTAATGAAGTAATCAATGAATGATATTTGGGATTTGGGGATGCTGCAAGTGTTTCTGTCAAAAACTGGCATCACAACAGGTAAGCCTTGCCTCTTTTCTTCATCAGTCTGCAAAAAACACTCTTGTGATTATTCATCTAAGACACATTCTGTTAATGGACTTCTTTAAGCAGCAGATTGTTTAGCACTGACTAGAGCATGCAACTGCTAAATAACAGAGGAACCTGAATAAATCTGAAGCAGCATCAATTTAATCTTAAGCACCTAGCCATCTAGGTTTCAGCAAAACAGCAGACAGAGAGTGGCTTCCAGTGTTTCACACAAAGTCATACATTTACCTTCTTCATCTCCACACAAAGCTGACCTTAGGTAACTTCACACATTACTCAGTAAGTTATGACAGCTTCAGAGCTAAAAGATGTTTGACCATTTTCAATCTCTGATGGAAGTGACAATCTCCACAACTCAGAGATGGCAAAATAACTTTTTTACCCTCCTTCCCTCTTTGGGGTACCAAGTCCCAGTTGCCATATTTGGTCTATCATCTGTAATAATGACTCTGCCCTCTCCTTTTCCCCATCTTCCCAAAACCTTTCTTCAGCACAGTGTGCTAAGGTCTTACAGCATTTCTTGGGGTGAGTGCTGTTCCCGTGCTAACACTAGGGCCGAGTGATCCTATTCTTGAGGCATAGCCAGCATGTGGCTACACAGAAGGCACCCTTCCTCTGCCTCTTGTGGTGGGAATGCATTTGCAGGCAAAATTCAAAAAAAGTACAGCTCCAAACTGAGGAACATGAAAGGCTAAATTTTTCAAAAACCATACTGTAGAATTTGTCAACTTTTGTCTGTCTGAAGGCATCTAGTCTTGTATTGACATGCATGACATCCCATCATTTAAAATAAATTTTTAAAAAATCTCACTTTTCACATTACATAATGCAGCCTTAGATGTTCTGGGACACTGCCAGTATATGCACCCTTCTCTTCCCTTTTAGAGAGGTTCTCACCTGGAAGTTCAGCAGCCCATTTTAGCTTCCTTACCTGTGCAAAGTATTCCTCAGAGATGCGTCCAGCCCACTCTATACACTGTTCTATGGGTCTGCATGGATTGGAAATGTCAGCACACTTTATCAACATGCGCTTGATAAGGATCCGGTTTTCAGGAGATGTGAGAACAGTTTTGATTGACTCCCCATCACCATTATTCTGTAACATTTAAAAGTTAAAAGCAATCCATTAGCAAGGTCTCTGTGCGCTTACTCAAAAGCTTTGTGCCTTGGCAATGCTTTCAGCAGATACTACAGGGATCAGTCTTGCTACTGGCTACCATATTTGATGTCCAACCAAATTTACAGGGGGACTATGAATGTTAGGCACAGTTCTAAACTAGCACTGGACTCCAGTTTCTGGATTCAGTCACTGCCTTTGACAGATCTCTTGAGCATCTTTGGGCAAGTCATCTAATCCCGCTGTGTCTTATCTGCCTCCTTAAAAGTGTGGAGGGGATCCATTCATCACTACACATGTAGTGATGAGTAGTGTGTAGGCAGAAAAATGTAATTCTCTGCTGAAATCCAAGGATTAATAGACTTGCACATTAAGAGTGGAATAGCTGGTTTAAAAAAAAAAAGACTGACCTGAGATGCACAGTCATCCTCTGCACACAAACCTCATCAGCGAGAGCATTAACCATTCTGACAGCATTGCTACTATTAGGAGAGTCAGATCCCACATTGCCTCCCAGGCATGCCCCTCATTCCCTTCTACTGGACCCATGTTAGCCCATCAGTCTCTGATTTGACTGGGAATTTTGCTTTCTGAGAGTTTATCAGTATTAAAGCAATATATTAGAAACATGATTCCGAACAGCCTCATCTTTCCCCTGCAAGTCTAGGAAAGTTTTCAGCCCACACACAGCTTATATTTGGTTCCCAGGCTGCACATATAAAAGTGTCAACAGTACTCTATATTTGGAGCGAGTACACAGCTAATATGAGTAAAGGCTCCAATGACCCAGATTAGAAGCTATTTTCTGTGGAAGCTATTGTCTGATGAAGTAAGCTTCCAAAGGACAGAGATTCAGAAAAATATCTTTTAAAATTACCTATAAGTACAACATTATTACTTTATTTCTTTGGGGGTGGGTAGGTACAGAAATTTAGAACAATGTCTACTCAGAATAGAAACTCTTTGAAGCAAGGAGTATATTATAGACTTCTCTGGTACCTAACAAGGTCTTGGTCTCTAGTCAGAGCAGTGAAGAAGTAACAATAACAGTAATGATAATAATATGTGCCACCAGTTCCTGCAGTATGTTGTACAAAGAGGGGGATACAAAGCAGCAGAAACATTCTGACCTTTTATTAGGACATTTTTCAGAAGAAAGATCTTGTGGGGAAGAAAGTTCTTCCTAAAGGAAGAAACTGATCAGCTCCACAGTTCTCACCAAAATGAGACTCCTAAACCAACTCTTTTCCACTATTTTTAGGTACGTGGAAAGGAAGATAACAGAGGAAATGAAGTAAGGTGCAAATGCATGGCAAAATTACACAAGAGAAAGCCAAAAGAAAGTGATGGGAGCTCCAGAAACACAAGCATGGAAATTAAGCATGCAAAAATATTAGATCATTCAGTTAAGGACAGTAGAGAATAACCTAGTAGGTAAACCACCAGGCATCAAGAAAGGATGTTCACTTCTGTGACCTGTTCAAACCAAGGGCACAGTTCTACTTGCTAGATGCGGATGTCTTGGGAATAAAATGTGCTAACTGTGCTTGGTCCCAGCATCCTGCTCAGAGTGCAGAGGTGTCTCTGCATGTCAGATGTTCGCTTCCTGTCATAGGCTTAGGTGACATCATGAAGGGAAATGGGAGGATAAAGGATACTGGAGCTGGAAAGGATTTTTTTCAGTTTATGAAACAAAAGAAGAAAGGAAACAAGCAGAGCAGCTTCTCAGCACGGCTCTTTGAACAAATATGTATAAAAATAATAAATAAAAAAAAAGGTGGAACTGTCCCATTTGGAACACATGGTTGGCAGCTCAGCCTGCAAACACTACCCTGAGTCACCACCATGACTGGAAACCAGGCCAGGAAACACACGCTGCCGCTGCAACCAGATACACAACTGGACTTGAAAGAGGACCTGCCAGTGTTGTTCTGCTAGGAACAAGGACAGCAAACAATTTGGTTTACCCACTCACACACTACAGGCCTTTTGATAGGAACCTGCTGAACTGAGAAACTCCCAGTTAAAAGAAGGGAAACATTTTGCTTCTTGTTCTCAATAAAAACTATATACTCTTGGTCTTTCTTCCCATCCTTGGACAGAATTTGCTGTGAATTGTAAAAGTCTTGCGGGGCAGATTATTTCCCTGCAGCCCCTGGGGCTCAAGGGCAGAATTGAACTTTTGTGTGATTTCTGCATGTTATTGTATTTATTTTTACTGTCCCACTGTAAAGGTCCAAGCCCTGTTCTTCAGCAGCAACAGCTATTCATCTCTCCAGAACAGGCGAGGAGTTTGGCTCTTTGGGTGGATGCTGCTGCTCAAAAAAATGCTGCATCCCAGTTCTTGGGGCTGGGAGGAGGGGCTCTGAGCACCGGGCCAGGTCAGCACAGAGCCCTCCAGCAGGACCAGGTGCTGTAGAGAGTAACACACTCCACAAGGTAGGCTGGTGCGATGCACTACACACAGCAGCAGCAGCTCCCTTGTTCTCCTCCATGTCTCTTCCTCTCCTATGCTGAATGCTGCTGCACTCACCCAGAGAGGCTGTCCAACTGAGGACTTGGCAGCCTTTCTCCTAGTTTAGTCAGTAAAACCAGTATCCTACTGGGACTTTGGCTTCACATTCACATAGTTCTCCTTAGCATCACTAGGTGCCAAGAACAAAGCTAATTCTAGCGTATAGTCCTGTGGACAAAGGAGCTCTCCTCCAGTTAAGCTCCAGTCTGCTTCTGATGGGTGAAGGTACAAGAACTGTTCCTCTCCCACCTTCAGATTACACAGAACAGCCATAAAGGTGGCTTTCTAAAAAACATGGTAAGAAAACGCAGAAAGCCTTTACAGCTCCTACAGGACATTGCCACCGATACAAATATTATAACCATTTCTGAAAATCTTCTCTTTGCAAAAAACCATTCCAATGAAATTATACACTGCTCTTACTGGCAACAAAACTGCTGGTGGAAGCTGTTATTGAAACTGGTGTGGTTTTTCAGAATGAGTCTTTAACAGGCAATTTCATTGTGTCCACGGGGTTCCAGATGGCTATTGATTATGTCTATATGATACTGTACTGGGTTTGTGTGGCAGGGTTTTGGTAACAGAGGAGGGGCTACAGGGGTGGTTCCCGTGAGAAGCTGCTAGAAGCTTCTCTGGCTCCAAGTCAGACCTGCCTCTGGACAAGGCTGAGCCAATCAACAACAGTGGTAGCCCTCTGTGATACTGTATTCAAGAAGGGAAACAGACAAACAAACTGCTGGAAAACCTGTAGCGGAGAGAGGAATGTGATGTGAGAGAAACACCTGTTTAGACACAAAGGTCAGTGAAGGAGGGGCAGGAGGTGCTCCAGGCACTGGAGCAGAAATTCCCTGCAGCCTGTGGTGAAGACCATGGTGATGCAGTTTGTCCCTCTGCAGCCCATGGAGGTTAACTGTGGAGCAGATATCCACCTGCAGCGCATAGCGGACCCCATGCTGGAGAGGGTGGCTGCACCCAAAGAAGGCTGTGGCTCTGTGGGAAGCCCATACGGGAACAGTCTGTTCCTGGAAGACTACACCCTACAGAAGGGACCCACACTGGAGCAGTTTGTGAAGAACTACAGCCCATGGGAAGGGCTTATGTTGGAGAAGTTCATGGAGGACTGTCTCCCATGGGAAGGATTCCATGCTGGAGTAGGGGAAGATCGTGAAGAATCCTCCCCCTGAGGAGGAAGGAGCAGTAGAAACAATGTGTGATGAACTGACAACAACCCCCATTCCCTGTCCCCCTGTGCCACTGAGGGGAAGAGGTAGAGAAAATAAGGAGTAAAGTTAAGCCTGGAAAGAAGGGAGGGGTAGAGGGAGGGTGTTTTTAAGATATGGCTTAATTTGTCATTATCCTACCCTGATTTGACTGGTAACAAGTGAAATTGATTTTTTAAAGAAAGTAGACAGAGAACCCATGAATGCTGCCAGGCAGCACTGAAGTCCGAGGGCCCTCATTTCCAGAGTATGCACCATATGGTAGGCAATATACCTGCCCTTATGCTGCACCACCAGCAGCTCCTGTTGTGAGTAACTCAGCTTCTGTTCTGAAGCAAACGTTGTCTCCTGTGCAGAAATGGCCAATGACAATGCCCCTAGCACCCTCTCCATGGGAGTGACTGGGTTAATAAAAATGGCATTTTTAACAGGAAAATGTACAGTCCAAGGTTCTGGTCCCAAGTACAACATCATAGCACTGCAATATTAACAGGATCCAAGTGAGTCCCACTCACCCCCAAAATGTGTGACGACCAAGTTAAGCAGCAGGGCATTCAAACCCAGAGATGAAAGACACATTTCTAGTCTCTCTTTCTCAATGTTTCTGATGAACTTTCTCAGAAAACCATGTGGGGATTTCCTACTGCCCACAGTCCCCAGTCCCTGCCTAATCATTTTAAGGAGAACTTGCAGTGTCACTTACCCCATTTTCTTCTAGTGCTGCCAAGGGTTTATTAATGCTGTTGACAAACTTGTTGACATGCTCAAAGTGCTTTGTCATTTCTGTTGCTAAGACCATGTCAATAATGGCTTGGCGAAGGGTTCGATACTCATTCCTGTTTAAAGAAGGAAACAATTAAGAATGCTGGCTGGTTCACAAAGGGCTGCTTGCTAAAACAAGTCTAACAAAAATGCTACAGACCATTATGTTGAAGAGAGGTGCTGGAGGAAGAAAGAACAGTAATAAAGGCTTGGTCAGCTGGATGTGTGCAGAGACATATGTGCTAGGTGCATGACTGGATCTCTAGGAGAAACAGTACAAGAGTTGGGCAGAAGGAGAGGCTCCAGCTACTCAGGAAGGCTGCCAGGACATGTCATACCAGCGTGTTCCCAAGGCTTTTAGCACAGACACTCAAAGTGGTTCATGCTCCAGCCAAGTTTTCAGCAATACTTTTCTGCTGTATCTTGAGAGGGCCAAGGCAATGGTCACATTCTCACCCTAAATGCCTTTCTAGGGCTGGAAGAAGAACAACAGGTCCTTCACTGTTGTTTCCATTGCAACAAGGCATTTATTTTTTGAATGATCCTCTGTGACTCTTTCTATCCATGTTCTGCCCAGCAAACATCTACCCACTCAGCCATAGCTTATCCTCTCTACTGATACAAAATGATTCTTGCTAACCTTAGGCTTTACATTAAGTTCCTTAGATAGGTTCGCCTTTTGATCCACAGGAGGAACTGAAGCCATGGGATTACTCCCAAGTCTGTGCAGGACAGGCAGAAGCACTCCACTGTTCTAGAAGCAAACTGCCACAAGGGCCATGGACAGTTATCCACAAGCCACTGCCCTCCTCTAGGGTGCTTGTTCACATTACCTTATGTTACACAAAGGAAAGTGAGAGATGTCAGTGGACAGACAAGGACCCCGGGTTTTAAGCTTACCTCTCCATGTTTTTAAATATATTGCATTTGTCATCTCGGGTGGTGAGCTGGAAAGCCAGGGCAGCATGATGGCTCTCCAGCACTGCGGTGTCGTTGTAGAGAATTGCTAGCTCACTGCCAGCATTGCACAGGAAAGAATTTGTTCTTCCTGGGTGATCCACGTCATGGACTGTGGCAGCAATGAGGGCGGCAACCTCGTCAATTGGATCCAAAGTTTGCTGAAAATAGAAGGATGCTTGGTTTTCCTGGCAGACTCATTAGAAACCCTACTCTGTCCATAGGATTAAGCCAAGTTGCTGAGGAATAAAAGCCAGAACTCTGCAGATCAGTGAGGGTCAGATGTTCTAGACAGAGCAATGGAAAATTAATTATAAGCTTCATTGAACACTGCATGACTTTTTTGGCCATTTTGTGCCTCTTGAATTTTGCCTTAGCCACACCTTTGACAAAACACATCAAATTAAAGAAACAAAAAGTAATAAATTAGTTTGTTTTTTCTAACAACGCAGAAACCACCTTCACTTGGAGTTAGGGTATTTGGCTAAAAATTACTCTATTTCCACCAGACTCCATTTCTTTTGGAAACTTAATGTGTCCCAGTCATACTGCACTTACATGCTGGCTACATTTACAATATATAAGGAATGTTTCCCATATATCCAGTTCTATAATAACAGTGTCCTGGGGCTACAGCTAATATGAATTCTATGAAGAACACTTGATGGTTTAGATCCATGGAAAAACTACATGACATACTGTTCTAAACTTTCTGTATCAGATTCTGATTCTTTCAGTGTGCTGCACTCCATGCTTTTTGTCTGCTTACAGTGGTCATTGTTTTATGTCTAATTATATCTACCCTGTAATGAAATACAAAACTATTTGACTTCTAAGGTTTTATACTTAAGTTTTAATATTGTATTAATAGCATAAAGGAGAAAAAGAAACAAATATTTCAGAAATATATTGTATACATTTGGAAACTAGTCTTTATGCTGTGTTTATGCTGGCTTTATGTGAAGGCTCACAGACACAAAACAATTATATTAAGAATTTTAATAAAATGAAAGAGACACAAGAGCAGAAATGTTCCCAGTTGAATCTGGGAGTGGGGCAGGTAAGCACCATTCCAAATAGCTTGAATTTAAGATCTAAATTCTCTACTGGCTTTGTCAGTACTATTCCAGATAGTTAGACTTAGTAGGTGAAAAGTCAATCCCTACCCTACTTTACACCTCTTGAAATTAATGCAGTGATTTGGCTTTGATGGATCTAGGACATTATTCACTGAGGACTGTCAAGAGGGTCTTGTCGAGATCAAGGAAAGGCTAAGAATTATTTCTAGGTTCATAGTTAGGGTTGTCAGAAATACTACCTGCTGTGTGTTTGCCTCTTCCTTCTGTCTTTCACCTGCTGCTCATGGGATTCTATTTTTGTGGTATGAAGTTAGAAGACAGATTTTTAGAACAGGCTCTCCTCAGAGGGACACGCTGACCAGTGCTCAATCTGGGCTGAGAAAGACCTGTGCAAATGGGAAGTGGCCAGAAACTGGAGAATACTTGACCTGCAGGACCACAGCAGTGTATCTGTCTCTTATTTCCTGAGTCTGATATAACAAACTTTGCAAGCAATTTACAACACCTTTACCTCCAGCTTCAGGTCAAGGACTCTAACTTTGTCATCTTAACTCCTGTGGTACAAAAGTGGAAATTATTCTCAGAGCACTGCTTCAATTTGGGAGCCAGAAAATTTTCCCAGGCAAGAACCAAGTTCAATTTACTGAAAAAATCTTCTCAATGTGAATTTGAGTGGCAGCTTCTGGCCTTCTGTATTTAGGCTGAGCTGAACTCTGGACAACACAAAAGCAGCTGGACTATAACTTTGAAAAGAAAAAGAGAGAATTCTGAATTTTGATTGTGCTCTTTCTGCTGCTGCAACATTTTTTTCTCTTCCTATGCCTACAGAGGAATGGAAGTAACATTCTAGAAAAGGAGGTGGCAGTTATGCTTCTGTAGCATTGAAACAAGTCCAGATCTTGTCTGGTTTTCATAGATATTCTTAGGAAGACCATCTAAACCTCTGGCAAATCAGGGGCTGAAAATATCCAGACAAGTTCTATTCCCACCTGGCACATAGTATTTGTAAGTCAGCCTCTGGAGAGCACACTAATGAGCTGCAGCTCCAGGTTAAGGGACTTACTACAGTTTTAATGAGCTGTCAGAAGCTTGTTTACAGTCACAAATGTCTCAGCCAGGTGCCCATCACTAGCACTATCCTTAGGCAGGCCAATTCAGGGTAAAAATTTCTATCCAAAAATGCTACTCAGAAATATGTACTGCCACTCCGCTGCATACACATGCAAGCACTGTTTTAATTCCCCTTCTCCAGTCTGCCCTATGGGCATGTGAGAACAAAGGTTGCTCTGATTTCTTCTGGTTGTCAGTGGCTCTAATAAGCCAGTGGATGTTATGGTACAAGGAACTCCAACAACTAATCTTTCTCAGTACTTTCTTCCAATAGTCTCTTTAAGCCTCAGGTCATCTTGTCCAGTGGGTGACATAGCTCTGGACACACTTAAACCTATTTTATGGCCTATATTGTCCTGGTAGATTTCTGTAAAATTACCATGACAAGGCATGAGAGATGGTGATTTATTACATTAAATCTGCATTTGGCATGTACCATCACAAAAATAATTGTGTCATTAGCTCACCTATCTGAGAAAGTTTAGCTACACAAAGAAGTTTGTTTTAAAAGGAGGTTTTCTTGTCTTCCCATCAAGATTAGCTCAATTCTCATAATATTAGTATCCATCCTTCCACATATTCTATAAGACAGATGCTAGAACTCATGTTCAGCCCAGTTCTTTGCCTTTTGAGTTGAGTCACCAAACTAGATTGCCACTAGGTAGACATTCGGCTCTTGGCATATCTTCCTTTGAACTTCCTTTTCCTTCCTTCCTTCCTGTACTCCCAACCTACACGTTTTTTTATAAATGTGGACTCACCTTTACTCTTTCTTTAGATAAGAAATAAGCAGTGGCATGTAGCACATCGGCTGAATGCGTAGAATTATGGTAGGAGTTGGAAGCATGGTAGTTAGCTTCAATAACCTGTAACCACGACCTCAGAGTTGATTCTGAACAGTTTAAGAATTCACAGATTCCAAAGCGCGCAAATATTTTGAGACCCAGATAAACCAAAGGCCTGTGGAGAAAAACAAACACAAAGTTTTAAAACAAATGGGGTTGAAAGAATATTATATAGCATAAATAGCATGGACCTACACAGCAGTTTTAACCAATGACATGTCAGATTAGGTGTAAGGACTTGTTATAGAATTACAAACCAGACCTGTAGAAATGTTCTGTGTACACATCACATGCACACTTTCAGAATTATGCCTGTTCCTGACACTTGCAGGAGTATTTCTCTATATTTCTGCTGTACTACATGTAGCAGTATCTGGGGTCTTGAGGAGTCTATTTTGGCTAAATGTAGACTGCAGTCAAAATGAGATAAATTAGCAAGTATTAAACTCTGTGCATGAGGGGAGGAAGGTAATGTTGCTGCTGCCAAAGATTCCTAAACTAGCTTGTTTTGTTAGATTAAGTATATCTGTACTATACAATACTGCAATCACTATTCTTTCTGCACTGCAGATCTGCTCCATTTCATTTACACCCACCCTTGCAGGCTTCCATTAGTTGTTGACTTTGCATGTAGTTGAGGATGAGAGATAGAAGTATTCTGGCAAATATTTTCAAATGTGGATTCTTAGAAATAGAGCTTAACCCCTTATTTTGGCATCTCATTGTGATGCTTGATTCCAGATGCATCATGTACTCTGATTTTTAACTGCATCTGACAGGTGAGGTCATTTAATGTTGCTGAGGTCATTTAGAGTTGGATGTACATCTTTTGACAAAAACACTCAACGATACTGTGCCATATACTACAACTATAATATACTAAAGTTAAATCTCCCATAATCCCCCTCACATAGCACTGTCAGAGAAGGGGCTCTCCAGGTTTCTGTGTCAGTGAACTGTGTTGCATTAAACCTTAGATTTAATGAATTAACTTTGCTTTACTGCCATATGTCTACTTGGACTTGAAGACAATACTGATAACATATTCACACTTGTGATTCACTGGCAATCACTTTCATTCTCTTAATAAATTAATTGCCTTTATTGAATCACAGCAGGAAGCAATCATAATTAAAATACCTCTAATAAGAGGCCACACAACAAAGTACCTCCTTTGTCCCTCTGGTCTCTCCAAATCAGTAAGAACCAAGAAACTTATCTGGTGATCTCATTCATGTTGGCTGGGATATTCAATTCTCAAGTTACTTCAATGCGTGTATCAGATGTTGTAAATCACACAGTCTGACTACATTTTGAGGGTTTTTTTTAATTACTGTATCTATAGCACTTCATTAAAAATGGAAATGTAGCAAAGCAAAAAAAAAACAAAACCAAACAAACTTAAAGTAGCTGGATGCAAATTTCTTCACTTAGAATAAAATCACTTTAAAGAAGAATAAAAACCTGGGTTTCTTCCACTTCTTTTGGCTCATAATGCCATGGTTTGAAAATGAAGTGCATATGTGTTAACTGAATGCCTGATATCTTTCTTAGACATTGTTTCTGGATACATTTCACAGCTCTTACGGATCTGGGACTTGCAGGATCTAGCCTCCAAATTAGTGTCTCATAGAAGCTTTAAGCTAAGACAAAGCATGATACATGAAACTGGACACAAAGGAGAACTTTTAATAGTCATCAAAAAATAAAAACAATAATTTGAACAAAAATATCAATTTACAGTCTTCGTAGGGGCATTTGCTAGTAATAAAGTACAGGCTATCAAAATTGCTGATCTCCTATTGAAAACTTCTGTGATGGAAATTGGTATGCCCTGCTTTTTATCAGTAAATATTCTTCAGTTAATCTTATATAAAATGTAGCCTGCCAAGATTTTTGAACAAAGACCTTCCTCTAATCCCCGAGAAAGGCAGTGGGAATTCTGGTGAAAAGCTGTATTTGAACTGTTTGGGAATAAAAATTACCCAATTACATGGAGAGAAAATAAAACATGATCTGTATCAACTGATCAAATTAAGACCAGCATGTTGACTCTGTGTGTAGCTGGCCATAATTTGAATTTGAATCCCCACAAGATAACAGTTTGATTCGTAGAATTTTTCTATTACTGAGAACAGAAAAGGAAGGCTTTAAAAGTGATGTTTTGTTATTATACCGTATCAGAGATATATAATCTTCACTTACATCCATCTGCAGGAAATAGTGTATGGTGAAACAGAAGCTATTTAATGGGTTCATACACAATAAGAAATGACAGCGAGAAAATTTCAAACATTTGAGTTTAAAAATAAAAGTAATTCAATTTTAGAAGGACAGATAGAGAAATTAAATGTCATCCTGTAATCAGCTCTTTAAGTTAGTTTTCAGCAACTTCAATTTATGAGCTCTTGAGTTTACTGACCTTTTATGGGTGGCAGCCTCAAGTTCAAAGATATCAAAATCCCAGTGTTCTTCATTTTCCATTGCCTGTGTTATCTGGGGGGGTATGTCATTGAGGGAGATGGGAGAGATCAAACTGCCAGCGACCTGATGAGTTTCTGTTGAGCAATAAGTATATTTGCAGATCACTGTTAATAACTGAGATACACTTTTACTCAATGTGCATGTTTTCTTTTCTGTAGTAAAGCCTGGCAACTCTCCTTTCTATAAAGCTCAGTAATGCTGCAGAGCAATGCTTATAAATAAAAATAAACCAAA
>VYZX01004105.1:0-11007 GCA_013401335.1 Brachypteracias leptosomus
TCAAGACTTCTTAGAAGGCAAGGTGTTTTGAGCCCTAAATACACACCAATTGCCTGCTTAACTTTTCATCTTATTTTGAAAACTGCCCAGCTGGAATTCAAATTCTTTTCCATAGAGCTGAATTTTCTTAGTAGCAAAGTTTGAGTCAGGGGCAGCAGATGCTAAAAATAAATACTGTTCATTTAATCGTGTNCTTTGCTCTCCCTGTTTTTTCTCCTTTCCTTTTTGGCACTTTCTGCAGCTACAACATGGATAATTTGCAGCTTCATAAACAAGTTTTTTGAATTGCATTACCCAGCCTGAAATATAAAAAAGGGTTTGCTAAAAGTGACCAAATAGTTGATTCTGAGGGCAAGTGAGTTTTCTCCAATTTTAATAAATGGAGAAGACCCAGGTGCACCCTTATTGTGAGCTAAATGAAATACCCTCTTATTCATTTTTGTAATAACTGTATTCCACAGACTATGCTTTAATTGTAAATAATCCCCCACATTCTTTCAGTGTAAACTCTTTAAGGAGTCATGAATTTTATTTATACTCTCTCACTCTTTGAGAGTCTTTTGTTTATTTGCTGTTTAGTTCTTTGTGAAATAACACTCCCAGAAGAAAATCCCCCTCTCTGCTTAAGGAATTAGCCCAGAGACAAAAGCAGGGAATTCTTTAAGCCTTGTTTTGTGCTAAGAGAAATGTTTGACATTTCTGTGGAGAGGTGTTTAGTTTGGATTCATTAGGTCTTAGGGACTCTTTTCTCTTTTTTGGCCTTTCAGTTTCTGTCACTGTTTTTTTTCTGTGTTTGGTAGACTGAAGAGAATTTACCAATGTGTAATTAGGTTTCCTACATTTGAATAGCAAAATCCAGTTGTGTTTTAAATAGGCGAGCTAAGCATTCCCCTCAACCAGCAGGCCCAAACCTGAAACCTGCTTTGTGAGCGGACGAAAGAACTGCAGAAGGAAGAAAAAGGCTTCCCCAAGGTTACTTAATGCTTGAAACAAACACCAATAAGGCTCCACTAGTGCAACTCCATCGGTTGTAGCAAAAGGGGAAGCTGGGGTCTGGAAAAACACGGAGTTTCCTTGAAAACCGGGCCTTAGAATGATAAAAACATACATGCCATGTGTGACATGTTATTGCTTCCTTCCTTGGATTTATATGGCTGGAAAATTATCATCATAAATTGATACTGCATCATATTACTTTTAATGGTATAGAACAGCTTTATAAATAAGTTCCATCAAATTAGAATCATTAGCTCAGCCTGGCGGATTTAAACAGTTTGACAATAGCAACACAATAGATGATCCAAGGGCAAAAATATGTGGCAAGTATGCCTAAAGTTGCATAGCACAGAGTTTTTATTTTGGTTATGAAACACAGGTAAGGCTGTTAGGAGGAAAATGGGGCCGTAATTCTAAAACAAAAAGAGTAAATCGTGGATTTGTAATAAGAGATGAAGAGGAAGCTGTCCGCTGAAACAGCTGTTTTGATCATTTTGAGCTGTTTGTGTCAGTACTAGCACTGGGCTGCTTTTCTTTTGAAAATGGCAGAAAGGAATGTGCTGGCAATTTCAAATTTTTTTTCTTCCCAGATCCTTATCAAAGTGGGAAAATCATCCAAACTGATCTTTCCTTGAACAGTTTCCATTTTCAAGCAGTCAGCAAATTTCCAGTGAATAAGGAATTTTCTTTAAAAAAAAAACCATCCCTGCAGACTACAATTTGAAACCTCATTCCTAGCCAAAGCTGTGTCTGTAGGTAAAAACAGCCTCAAGTTGCCCATTGGGGCTGTGCAACATAGTGGAAAATCAGAAGGTTAAAGACCAAGCAGAGTACAAAAAAAAAAATCAGCCCTAGAGTACACACATGCTGTCCCCTAGACATTAACATGGCGGCTTTACCAAATTTATCTTTGTACAGAAGCTTTACCTCGTTTCTCAGTCCTCTTCTTTAAATGTAAATAGGCTGTTAAAGGACATTTTTAATAATGAGTTCCTTACTTATTTAACCATTTCATTCAACATTGCCCAGATTTATTGACTGTCAGAGCTTTCTGCCTTTTCTGTTTTCTCTGGGACTTCCCTTCTGGGTGAGGAATGTCACCGCTGAAAAACAATATTATTTAGCTGGCTTTTTAAAGCTACAATAGTTATGAACTCTAGATCATTTTTTATTTGCTAACTGACTGCTGCCAAACGCAGCCAATTCATCTGGTGGAAAGACTTTGTGCAATAGCTAGCAAATCTGGAATATTCTTCATTGGTATATCTGGCAGTAACCACCTGTTGCGATGCCAAACATACAGTGTGAAACATATCTGGATGTTGACAGACTTCAGTTTCATTGCAGAGCATCACTGCTATAACATAAAAGTTTGCTTTTCTGCCTTTCAAATATGCTGAACACCTGCTCCTCTCATTGTTTTCCTATTTATTATTGCTTTTTTTTGTCTTTAATTCAAGTCGTAGTTGTGTTTTCTGATTGATAGAACAGCTCTCTGGAGTCCTTCCACTGACTTCAGTGATTTTGATGCTGGTCCCAGAAGTATAGGTGCATGGGCTTTTTTAGCTATGTATTATTTGCACAGGCCTCTGCCTGTGTGTTCTGAAATGCCATTTGAGACTTTACAATTTCCCCCATAACACAAACAGAGGTGACCTAGAGCCCATGAATCCTCTCCTTAAGGAACAAAAGATGCTGAAGGAAACTATTAAGAAGTACCAACCAATTATTATGAGGCTGAGTTTCACCATAAATGTTTTCTTGTCCACCCAAAACTTTCACCTTGGCAGAATTTGAGAGCCTTGGATGTGTTTGTAGGATCTCCATAAATTTCACAGCTATACAACATCTGGTGGTCCCATCCCGGGCCAGTACAAGTGGTGTACACAGCAAATCTGAAACCCTTTCGATGGATGCATCAGATTTACTGATGTCTTTAGCAGAAAATGGGAACACAGGGAGACATGTTCCGTGCACTACTTTAAGCAGGCAAAGTGCCTGCACGGAAAACATGGTATCTTGGGTCTACTGAGCAGTAGAAGTCCTAGCTGGATGCATATAGTACTACTTTCTAGCAGTACTTCATATATAGAAGGAGGCAAGGGCCTGGTTCATTAGCCTCAGTAAGTCTTGTCTTACTTTTTCATCTCACATTCTCCATTTTTTTTTAATAAAAAAGTGTAATTATTACCATTAAGGAGAGGAAAAAATAAGACCGTATGTTTAGACATAGAAGAAATCATAATTTCATTATTTTTCCTATATTTCCTGTATTCCAACAGTTCCTGTGAGGCAGTAGCCCATTCATGACTGTGCCAGTAGTAGAACTTTTAGAAAAGGTGCATAAAATCCTGGATAATTATGGAGTAAATTTCCTCCTTAACTCTATTAGTCAGTAGTTGGCTTCTGTCCTGAAGCATAATTGTTTATATCCCTAATGTATGGTTTCATCCTGTGTAATGTAACTGCGGATGGTCTCATTATCCATATAAGTGTTTAATAAATCCCTTTAATCCCGCTAAACTCATGCCTCAAAGATACTGTATTTTGTGGCAGGGAGTTACATATGTTAATTAACTGCTACATAAGAATAATCCTGAGTATAATTTTTGGAGAATTTTTTGTTAGATTGTTCACATAAATTCGTTTTGACACCAGCTGTTGCTGTTTCTTTTTTTTTTTTTGTAATGATACCCTAGTTCATCAATCAGCTAGTAAAAAACTAGTGTTTTCCAAACAGTTAATTTTAATTGGGTATTTTAAAGTATTCACAGAAAATGGATGCCTGCTCTGTCTTCAGCAGAGATATCACCAGAGACCAGAATTGCTCTTATCTCTTTCATACACAGAAACACAAATACAACCTGTGAGCCCAGTTAAGGTGGGGTGTGACTTCTCAGATGCTTAGCAGATGGTGTCACAGGAGAGCAGCATCCTGCCTTTTTGAGAGGCAGCATCTCCCAGTTCCTTGACAAATTTTGACTCCAATTTGGGGTGATGAGGGAAGGGAGCCCAAGAGACCACCCTGGACAGGCTGCTGACCAGTCTTCTGCCTTGCAAAGACCATCTCTTCCATGACCTTAAACCACCACACCCTGTTCTGACAGTGATCATTCACCTGCAAATTGCAATACAATATTCTCCAATATTTACTTCTCTTAAAGAATATGATACGTATGGAAAAAAAGCTTTAGAGCCTATCAACATCATATTTAGTATATTTGACAGCACTGAACAAATCTGAAATATTCTTAGGACACCAATTTTGTTTTGGGAAGCAAAGGAGTCAGGGTTCTGGGCTCCAGCACTGAGCACACTCCACTTCTCCCTTCCCTCATCTCAATAACTACCATTTTCTTTTCCAACCCAAGCCTTATTCTTCCTATGAAACTAAATTATTTCAAAGACTAAACATTAAAGCCATGTAAATGGTGAAGGCTGTGATATCTGAGACACCAAGATGTACCAGAAAGAAAATAGACTGATTTCTAAAAGAGGATTGCAGCCACCAAAAAATAGTTTGGATATTCATGCAAAGAAGTAAAAAAACTTCAGAAGCTCCCCAAAACATAGAGATTGCTCCTTTGTTGTTTTTTAAAGCACTTCGTTTATACCTTCTATTGCTGCATGGACCATAGCTTTTTAGTGGAAAAGAATTAAATCTTATGTTATATTTTCCAACAATTTAAAGTTCTGTTCCTGCTTTTCTCCATATTTCAGCTCTTATTGCTCAATATAATTTTGGGGTGCTGTCTGTCCTGAGGTGGACAACATAGAAAAATTAAATATTCTATTTACAAGATGAACCAGAGAGGATCTCTGGAGACTGTTACAAAATCAAGTCCACTTTTCCATTCGAGGGAACTTTAAGTTCTCACTTGAGGATATTGTTTCCATTATCATTTGTTGGTTTTCTTTCCTTGCAAAATGGACTATTTTCTGAAGTTGGCTGTCACTTTTGAAATGGAAATCATGATGAATTATGGCACATTTTCCTTGCTATGCTTTATCAAGCTCATTAGAGATGATGCATGGTCTGAAGCTAACGCAACAAAAGACAAAAAGCAACATAGGAGGCTTCTCTTTCTTATCACTAATGTTTACATACGAAATGAAATCATCCTGTTCCACTTGTTGCACTCCATGACCACCTCTTAGGAGCATATTGAACCCTCTCACTGCGGCTGCAGTTTTCCCGTAATTAGAACACAAACTCAGGCTGCAAAATTTTAAGGGCATAAGTTGTCCCAGAACTTCTGTTCCTCATTGTCACTATCTCATTCTAGCTTCATTTTGATGAGGAATAAATATGCCAAGAAGCTTTTCGTACTTTTACAATGTTAAATGCAGAGAAGTCTGAATTTGTTCTGGAAGATAAGGTTTTGGAGAATGTATTTCCACTGAAATAACCATGTAACAAAAAATGTTTTCTAAGTCTCATAGATACTGACGCATCTTATACAGCAAGCCAAGACTTTCATCCAAAAGCTAAACAGCTGTGGTGTAGTTCTCAGGCACTTAATATTTGCATAAACACATTTCTTCTTTTGCAACTTGAATCAATCTTTCTATCAATAACAGAGCAAACTTCCAAACAATTGTTTGAAGGGAAAATTCAGTGAGGCTTTCCAATATTAGAAGGAGTTCTACATATGTATTTTAGAGGAAATCTAATATCTGGAAAAGTTGGACACTATTTGAAGTAGCTGGAAGCGTTTGCTAGAAGTACTTCCTTATATGGGCCCTGATTCAGAAAAGCACTTAAGCACATGCTTAACTGTTATCACGTGTTAAAGTGCTTTTCTGGATAGGGATCCATTCTTAAATTGTAAGCAACAGGGCTAATCCAGCACTTCTGAAGAGGCCAGTGAAATGATGCTCTTTGATGTCACCAGATCTTGTCTGGCCACTCACAGACTATCAAATCAATAGTCCAGTACTAACATAAGATACTGAAAAAATGGGAGAAAAAAAAATTTAAAAGGAGTGTGGAAAGGCAAGTGTGCTGTCAAAGAAAAAATGGCTGTTACTGATAACATTTTTAATTCGAAAGACAAGACCCCTGTATTTTGACCAAAGTGCATTAACTGGTACAGTGCCCCATGACTATCTATTCTAATTGTCCACAGTCCAACAAACCAATATTTAATCTAGGAAAACAAAAAAACACCATAATTTAATTGCTAAAACATGCTGGAGTTTGCAAGGCAAGAACATACATCTTGTAACACTGAGATGCTGCAGTTTTAAAAGCCATCTTCCAGCTTGCTCCTTCTGCACAGCAAGTAGGTGGGCTTGAAAAGACTCTGCTCCCTGTGGCCTTTGCTTAAAGCAGCTAGGAAGGGGAAGAGCATGTACTTCACTTTTCTACTAATTTAGGTTGTAGCCACATTTTCCAAGCTCAGCTCCAAAATGAAGTGAGACTGTTATTCTATGCAGCCACTGCTGCGGTTTTATTTGAATTGTACATTTGCCTTTGTAGACCCCTGAAAATAAAACATCTCCAAGCTGATGAAAACGGGAGAAAGAATCTTGTTTGCATTGGACTTGTTAAATGTGCAAAACCAGTGTGGTCATTTCGATGGTGAAATAATGGGAGGAAGTGAGTGATGAGGGAGGAAGCCAAGGATTTTTTTTTTTATCTGCCTCCACCTTTAATGCAGAATCACCACGAGCCTCCTTCACATCCATTACCTTGGTTATGTCTAGACTGTGGGGATAACACTTTGCAGTGCAACCCACAGGCCTGACTCAACACCTAGCCGTGCTAGCCACCCCTCCCCGTCTGAGCACTCAGGTCTCCTTCCTAAGGAAACCAAGATCCTCAGGGAGAAAGAGTCTGGCTTTTGCCCCAGCACAGATTTGGGATGTGGCCAGGGCATGCACCTGGACCCTGGAAGCCAGGAAGTATCTGCAAACCTCACAGTTCAAATACACCCTTAGTTTCTCTACCTGTAAAATGGGCACCAGAGCTCTCACCAGAAGTCAGAAGCTCTCATCACCTGTCAGAAGTATTGAGAGGTTTATCTAATTAATGTTTATGATAGTGATTCAAGATGCCAGATGCTACAGTGCTGAGCTCTTTCTATGTAGCTACATCAATAGCTAAAGAGGAGGGAAGACACTAAAGACATGCAAAGCATTCTTAGTTTCTTGCTGATGCAAATTACCGCAGGTAATTAAGAAAAGCACTACAAAAGCACTACAAGTGAAAGCCAAAACATGAAGAAATAATGACTTTTTTAGAATTTAAGTGAAAAATTAATCAACTAATAAAAAGAACTTAGCATATTGTGAACTAACTTATTCTTTTATAATTGAAACACGTGGGCTCGCCTCTAAATTACCATGAAAAATAACCAATAATATTACAATGGTTTTATTTCTTTATACCTATCATGTAATATAACCATCATTTTGTCTCTTTGTGTGCATCTCTGAAGAGTGAAAGCTGTTAAATAACGGTTTGCAGAATCAAGCTACCAAAGCACCTCCTTACTCAGCAGAGAAACAGATCTTGCCCAGGCTGGGAGGCACTGGCTGAAATGTTCAGAGCCAGAAACTCTGCCAGGGTCAGGATGCAGTTTTTCTTATTGATCACTGTATTGCATCATATAGACACATTTTGCAGATCTAAAGGATCCCACGAGGGCAGATAGACAGATATAGATAGATATAACGTAGATAGTACACAAAAAGAGGAAGCATACATTCTGTGCAATGTCTTTGGGGGACACCTTTGTGGTGTCAATTGGATGTCTTGTGCCACATCTTCACACCCCAGCATCAGTGGCTTCCAGTTTCTCTCAGAATGTTTCCAAGCCTTGTTTAGCTTCCCCTTCATCAAAACATCAGGGCTTCTTCCCAGAGATCGGTAAATCACCATTTTTCTCCGTAATTCTCCGCTCAGGCATAGCCCCATGCAGACTTGTGACGTGCCCTAATTGTGCTGAGCACTATCACACCTTAATGACTGGCAATAACCTTTGGTTTATGTCCAGGTTGTTAATCCCTTTATAAGGGCCGTAGCAGCTGTCAGATGAGGTCAGGCATGAGTTCTGATTTTCCACTGTTGCATTTAGAAAAACAGTTTTTAAAACTCTTGAACAATTCTCTTTTAGCAAATAGCAGGGTTCAGACATTTCCCCACTATCACTACTTCACATACCTGGAGAGGTAAACAAAGAATGACTATGCTTCCAGATAATAATTTAACACTTGTCTAATTACATAAGGATGTGTACATTACAAATTTATATCACATGCTATAAGAATAAGGCCAGAAGAGGCTTTAAGAAGTTGTTTGTCCTAAGCATGGCTTTGAGGCAGAAGCAGATCTAAACCATCCCTTAGAAAGTTTGTTCAACCCATTCTTATAAACCTTTAATACCCAGGAAGGCTGTGGAAACTGCTAATGTGCTCCAGTGCAGTCAGAAAGCTTTCTAACTGGAATCCTCGTCTTGCAAATTAAAGCCATTCCTAATTTCTTGTCCAATTCTTAGTGGACATGAATAATTGATCCCCTTCCTCTTTATAACAACCGTTTAAATATTTGAAGTCTGTTATCATGTACCTCCTCAGTCTTCTCTTTTCTAGACTAAACAAACCAAGTTCTTTCAACCTTTCCTCATAGGTCACTTTTTCTAAACCTCCCATCATTTTGGTTGCTGTCCTCTGGACTCTCTCTGATTTGTCTGCATCTTGAAGTGTGGTGCCTAATGCTGGACTTAAAACTGCAGCCAAAACCTCACCAGAGGAGCAGGAATACCTGCCACACTCCCATTGCAGCCTGGGATGCAACAGCATCATACTGTTGACTTACATTGTCTGTGGTCCAGCTCTAAGCCCTTGATTGACTTCTGCAGAACAGCAGTAGTAACTTTGATCTTTTTCCCTCTTTTTATTGTAGTACTTTCAAGTTGTCTTTATTGAATCACAGGTCACTTCTCCAATTTAATAGAATTATTTTGAATTCTAATCCTGCTCCAAAAGTGCTCACACCCTGGCAGCTCGGTGCCATCTGCATGATAAGGGCATGGTCTGTTGCACAGTCCTAGAAGGTACTGAATATTGAACAAACCAGGCTTAGGATAAAGCTGTGTAAGATCCCTGCTGACATAAGCACCCAGTTTAATAGCAAAGAATTGACATGTACTCCGAGGAAGGTTTTCCAGCTAAAAAGTTATGCTTTTCAGCAATCAGAACTGGGGAAGGGAGAAAATGTTCAGAAACAGCAAAGAGTAAAAGGAAAGAATTTGGAGCAAGGATGCTACAAGATCTTAAAAATAGTAAATTATCTTGCATCTAAATGACTGTAATATGTGTTTCTTATTGTGTCTACTGCTGCGCAAGCAAAGCTTAATGTGATGTTTAGATTGCTTTAATAGCTTTTGTTAATAAGGCACTTTTCCCTGCATTTTTTTATTTCATTTTAGAATGAAAGCAGTCCAACCAGTGCAAAGGGGATAAAATCATCTCATGGCTCTATTTCTTAAGTCTTTTATGTAACTTAGATATCTGTTCAGTATCAAATTGTGGAACATTTGTGCATGGAGCTGTAGATGGAACCTTAGAGAATGAAGTGCTTTAGCCTGACCTGGGCTAAAGGAAGATGCTTCCCAAAATGCAAGTTTCAGAGTGAAACCTGTATGAAATGAAATGAAGAGTGTCATTTATAGATGTTGACAGACTTTTAGTTACATGAAAGAAAGACTATGTTTCCCCTTCTCCTTGAATATTCTATTGACTTAGCCTTTTTTTTCTTGTCAGGAGTGTGCTTAGTAGAAGAGCTGATTTTCTACCCTGACCACAGGTCTGAGAAGTCAATTTGTTTCAGTAGCTTTGATTACTTCCAGCAACCTACCTCACAGGAATTCACAGCATCCAAGAAATTTTAGTAAAACGCATCCTGAACTACATTTGTAGCATGCAATGATTTGATTCTAGAATTAAAGCACCAGAGACTACCACCTAAGAAGTATTTCCAGACAGGAGAAAACATAAACTTCAAATGACAAGGGTTTGGTTGTCCACTCAAACATCACCTGACTGAGAAAGGCACCTAGTAAGTATAACATCTACTGAAGTTCTGCTAACATCAGGACTGTGAATTGCCTTAGGAAACAGAAGTTCAGGTTTCTATGTCTAGTCTGGAGTCAACGAAAGTCTCTCTGCTGAAGCTCTCAGCAGCAGGCCTATTTCCCTGACTTTTCACTTAACTTCTTGCCCTTGGTTTTTCTACACGCAAAGGGAGTTCTAAAGGTGCTCATCCATTTGTGCAACGTGCCTTTGTGGCTGAGGATGAAAAATGGGAAGTGTTAGATAGCAGACACAATATAATGGTTTAAATTAGTATAAAATGAAAGATAGGAAAAGCCACCATCCAGTCATGGCAAATGAGATGAGTTTAACTCCTTCCATCACACAATTATACTGGGTCATCTGGCCCCACAGAAAAGGAAGAGGTAGATGATCACTGCCAGCCAAAGCTGCATTATTAATACCAATTTTACGTGAAATTAGTTTTTGCTTGGAAAAATTAAGAAACCATAGACTTGTCTGGAGAAGAGAGGAAAGCAGGAGATGTTGTAAAGATAACTAGCCATTGTCTTAGTGCCACATTAGGTAGGCAAAACTGTTTTTTCTTTATTTTCTCTTTATTAGAGAAAGAAAAATCAGACTTTCTACAGTACTGTGGAGCATACATATGAGGTCTAATTGGTTAATATCTTGAAAATGTAAACAACACTATAATGACTATAATGTAAGGAGCGTGAAAATGTTACCAAACAAACATGTTGTATCTATGAAGAAAAAGTGAACCAGTGACATTCCAGAGACGTTTTCTGGACTCCTTCTGCTTTGAGTAACACGAACACAATCTTCCTAATCCGCTGCTCCTGCTCTGACATTCCAGCCTCATGCATAGCCATTGGCAAACTTGGAACGTGCATCCGCTGCATTTTTTTGGTTGAAATGCTACATCTGGCTTAGCTGGCAAGTGTTACTATG
>VYZX01004105.1:11060-75289 GCA_013401335.1 Brachypteracias leptosomus
GGAATCTTAACTACACGCAGGAAAGGATTACTGAAATATACTGTCCTCTTTGTTTCCTGGAAAACTGAAACTGCATTTATGGCCTCTGACTTTTGGAAAGATGGCCCCAGAAGAAAACCAGCTACCTAAGAGTTAATGTATGCAATGTACTGTAAGTATTTCATTAATTTGCTTATTAAAAACATGAAAAGCTTTTGCCTCTTTGACACCCAAACAAAAGGCAAGCAATTGGAAGACTTTTGACCTGAGCTTATCAGATGACTGGTGTAATGCTGTCAAACCTTCCCCATTGCATGCAAGTAGGGTCACATTTTAGAGGTGTTTATGACATTTTAAGGTTCATAACGCCTATCTTTGTCAACACAAGAATGATGCAGGTCAACTGGATGGGTTAACGAGGCTGAGCACATAAGGAAAAACATACAGAAGAGATTCATATCTAAATTAAAAACCACAATTTAAATAACCTGTAAAGCAAACATGTTCTACCAAAAAGCTAGAAATATCACAAGTTGCTTATAATGTATCATAAGCTTTGGTGACACTGACATAATGTAAACTTGGGAGTTTACTATTGTCAATTGTAAGGCAATACTAGACACCTTTGAAAACCCGAGGACAAGTGTTGTGGAAAACTTCTATATATCTTACTATTTCCTTTCACCCTTTTTGAGAACAGGAGCATATATCACCTTCTTAAACATCTCCGTAAACAGTAATTTCAATGAAGTTAAAAAAAACATTTCCCCAAATGGCTTCACAGTGCAGTATGATCTTTTGGGGAAAAAAAAAAAAACAGGTTGATCTTAAATTTTGCAACAAAAAATGGGCACAAGCTCAGATCATTTAAAATTCATTTAAGAATATTTGCACTAGATCCAAGCAACAGAGAAGTGAAAAACAACTAACATAACACAGAAAACATTTGTAAAATCTGGAGTACTTTCAAGATGTCATAGGCTACATCTACTTTCCCAAGGCACTTGAGGCCCCAGGAGCAGATCAATAGGTTGAAGTAGCTGGTGCTGAGGCTCCTTTATCTGCACTACAGAGGAGGTAGGACTTTTCTAAACTTGATTTAGCCTGGACCCCTAAACTGAAATATCCCAGAGTGCTATTCTGAGCTTTCTGGAGGTCTAGTCATTGGTTTGGCCTCTTATTCCTGTAGTAGGAGTTGGAGAACATTTGGTACATGCCTGGATCAAAGCCTCCAGTTTAGTTTTCTCCAAGCAGAATCCAGCTTATGTGCTGTAAAACCACTCTGCAAACTGAACCAGTGCACAGTAAATGGGACAGTCTGGAGGATTTGCTTCAAAACTGCATCACTGCTCTGAATCACAGTGTTGATGTGGATGCAGCCATAAAAGCCTCCCAAAAGGCAATTTAAAAACAAGCATCCCAGAGGAGACATTACTGGCAATTCCTGATTCTGTGATAAGCCTGTTCTCCAGGATGGAGAATTTTTCTCAAATAGCTTGATCTTTTGAATGCTTATATTCTAAAACACTGGACAATGTGTCATTAGCATTCAGGCTAAATAAAGGGTCTACATTCATTCGACTTTTAATTTCCAATTTCAGTCCACAAGGGTTTTTTTCCTTCCTGGTAAGCATCAGATAAAATGTACAGGGAATAACAATATTCTTTGTGCAAATATTTTAGGGATTTTACATATATTAAACACACGTGTATGTACATACACAGGCTATACTGGAGGCCTGGGAAGTATACAGTGTTAGGACATGCCAACATTTTCTCTGCCAGGAAAATGTAATGGAATAGGTGTATACGGGGAGTTTTCCCACTCTACTACATCATTCTCAGCATTCACAAAAGGACCCCTGAATTTAAAGTACTAATCACAGCAATATTTTGTTCAATGCAAATGTGCAAAGCACTCTGAGGAGTGGGACTTTCTCACAGAGCCTGGGTGAAGTCTCTAGGACAGGAGAAAACTAATGTGAAAAACAAGATGTCATGACAAAACCAAGACATATATTTTTATTATCTTTTTTTTTTTTTTCCTCAGACAACACCAGTGCTTTATGACAACTGAAAATTCAGAGAGATTGTTTTAGTCCCAGGTTTAGTGGTGCTTACTTGGCTGATGATTTTTCTTTTTTTTTTTTTTCTTCAAGATAAAGGCATTATTATGATGGTATTATTATAATGATTGTCTTAAAAGCTTTCTTATTCCCACCAAGCACTTTCACAAATTCCTTCTCTCTCCACCCCCAGCATTAGGCCTTCTTGGAATTTTTAGTACGATTTCAATTATTTGTAAGAAAAACACAATGTCACTACATTCAAGTTTTTCCTGAGAGAAGTTGCAGAAATTTGGGGCTACAATCATTGCTTAGCTGAAAAAATGCCAAAACCAAAACCAGAGTCATAATATATTAATAATATATTAATAATAACAACAACTTCTAGTTAGTCTGATCATATGTGTATGAACTGGTTTTCAGCATCTTTTTGATGAAGAAGGTGTCTGTGTGATACCTTCTGAGATGATAATAGAACCACAGAGAGGAAAATTTAGCTTAGAGTTTAGGATTAGCACACATTACCTAAATTTAGTTGTTCTACAGATATCCACAGAAGAGTGCAGAAAAGCCCTAGAAGATGAGGAAGACTCCCTCAGCTTCAGCCTCTCCCATAGATCCCAAAAGCCAACTGAGGAGACAAAAGGTGGAAACATATCTTGTTTTAGAAGAGCTAAAAGTAAGACTTCATTTTGTCACCCTTACCTCTCAGCTTCATCTCCTGACGTAATATTCATCATAAGCATCTCTACACATGCATTTTATTAGCAATTACCAGCATCTCAGTGATATCTTTGGGATCACAACTACTGACTGTGGATGGCCACACCTTCACATACCAAACAAATTGGGACCAATATACTACACTGTATTTCAAAGACATATTTTAACAATTTTTTCTAGTCAGGAAGCAGGGTCAAGCAGGTGTCTGTATTGATAAACCTCAGTATTCATATCAATATTTCTTAATTTGTCTTGATTACTGAAAATGTTTCCATTTGACCCTTTTTTTAATTTCTCATTTGCAAAAAGCAAGCTCAGAGAGGTGATTTTTAGTTATTCACTTTCATGAATTTTGCATGTGCATATTGGGGGTTTTCAGAGCAAAGCCTGAACGGTATCAACCAAAGCTGACCGTCACAAAGTGAGATTAATACGGAGCAGTGGAAAGGTATGGAAATTCACTGAGCTAATGGTGAAAGAGACCATATGTCCTCTGACACCTTGACTTGATGGAATGCCTCTCCATAAATGCTTCCTTAATTCATCCCGTTGTGCCTAGGTGTGGGATGACGTATGGTCTGCCTCCGTCCTTTCATGAGCTTTCAGCCCTTTCATTTACAAGCCGTGTGTTCTTATAATGAAGATTTTTCAGTTCACCAGAATAGTAGAAGAGGGCAATTAGGGGTAATTGTTCAAAACCTTTGTTAGATGCACATGCAAGTCTATGGGTAATATTTGGATATTGGCAACTTTGGGAATGGCTTTGCCGTGGCCTTCTGTAAATCAAAATTTAACTTTCCTCCCTTCCCTTTTCTTAACACTAAGGTTCAAAGCATTTGCAAAGTTGATTACTACTCTACAATCTCTTTTAAGCACCCTACTCTCTGATATGTTCTGATAACAGGAGTTGCACCTTTCTTTATCAGGACAGAAGAATTTCTAGCGGTATTATTTTTATTACTACAATCACCCCCAGTCAGTTCCACATCCATTACAGTAGGGCCTAAATAAACAAGCAATATGCAGGAAGACATGGTCCCTGCCTCAAAATGTTTATGATCTAATTTGAGACAAGACACAACAAGTGAGTATAACAAATGTTCAACACAGATTCAAAATGTAAACATACAGTAGATAGGAAAATGGCCATAAATTCCTCTATCAAAGATAACACCTCTCAAAGTCTCTCACACAGTCTCTGTAACATGAAACATGTCAAGCAAAACACATGTAGGGAGGGGAATGCACATGTTGGTGTTGCTGCTGAAAATTCAAGTAAAAACTAGTGCAAAGTCAAAGCTTCTTTGTGTTTTTTAGGAAATACATTCAGGCCTAAGAAAATAAAATATACAAATGGCTGTTGTTCAAAGAGTTGGGGTTTTTCTAGTGTGGACACTCATACAGAAACATTCTGCAGCTGATACTAAAACAATAAATAGAAAAATGTGTTTGTCTGCGGCTGTTCTTTAGTTTTATGTTAGGCAACATAGGAAAGACATCTGGAGTGTTGGTTTTATTGTTCCTTTATTGCTTTATTGTTTTGTTTAAAAAGGTAATATTGTCTCCTTTGGATCTGGCAGTGGCTATAACCACAACAAACTGTGATCCTGTGATTAGAGCAGTGGAGATGGATGTATGTGGTGTCTAGGGAGGGACCCTCCTGAACTTGTCCATATTCAGAGCTGTTCTGGGGCCATGCTCCAAGTCAGACCCATGGGTGATGCCAAGAGCAAGCACTTAAGTTCCCTTCAGCCACCCTCACACCTAGATTTAGCACCTAGATACGTTCAGGTGGTCAGTCCACAATCAGGTCCTTAATTCCATCCAGGGCCTCTGAAAGTGGGCACAACACACCTTATAAATGTTTCTAGCTATTCCTCAAGTCATTTGCTGCAATGAAACTCAAAGGTCACATCCTAAATTGGCCTCAGCAAACAAGCTCGGGGGATGTCGCTGTAGGTACAGTACTTTGCTCCAGCAGAGCATTTGGGCCACGTGCTTCTGTGTGAGTCACCTTTGAAGGATTTGGAATAGCTGGTTGTTTGGTGATCACCCTTCCCTCTCCCCCTTCCCCTTGTCTGGCGAACAATCATAAGCCTCAAAATCAATAATTACAGAGTCAGCTTTACCAACAGGTAATATTCAGGCACACAGGCTCAAAATGTAAACATAATATAGAAAGCAAAGCAGCTGTAAATTTATCTCCTGGAGATAACACCTCTCAAAGTCCCTTTTGCAGACTTAATAAAATAAAATGGGCTGAACACCAAAGGGATTACATAGCAGCCTAAACAATGCGTTGGGAATATCCAGGCTACCTGGGCTTAGCTCTGGCAACCAGCAGCCTTTCCTTGGACCTTCTCACTCCCTGATTATCTGGAGTTAGTCCCACACCATTTCCAGTGAGAGCTCCCCTTAGCTGAGCCCTGAGATGCATGTCTTTGTGGGGCTGGATATTGAGATTACAGATTCTGCAGCTTTTTTACCACAGAGATTATTTCTGCTCCTGGGTTGGACTAAATTTCCCCTCTGTTGTTCCTGGCGCTCTGCTGTGAGGCAATTCTTTGCTCAGCTTCCCTCACCTGCCTGCGAGCAGCCCTGCAGTAACACAGTGTTTCATATAGAGATATAAGATCCCACTGTGCAAAATACTCTGTTCATCCAGGCACTTGCATGCTATTTGTTATTGATAAATACCAATATTATCGTCATTAGCAGGGCAGAAGAATTACCATTATTATCTACTGGACTGGCTGTTCATATGAAAGGGGTTGGTTTGGGGTTGTCGGTTTGTTTTTTTCCAGTTTTGAACTTCAGTATGAAAAGAGTGTGAAGGAAATAAGGGAGAAAAAGGAGCACTCTACCATATGAAAATCTACAGTCAGTGTCTACAAACAAATTAAAATCAGATATGGAAAGAAGTAGCTCTCACAAGAGAGGATTAATGAACATACACACTGGCCCAAGTTCTGCCCTTAGGTGAAATCAATGAAAAAAAGCAAGTGCATATTTTTGGCCCATTACATCTTTTCTTGCAATGTTTTCTAAATATAAACCCAAATCCAGGGACCAGATCAACTCCAAAATCTCTCAAGTTTTCTCCAGAGCAATATGAAATCTTATGGAAAATGATTTCTAATATCACAGAAAACAGAGCACATTCAATTGGGAGCACACTTACTTCACACAAATGAAAGAAATAATCCCGCTCATTCTAATTGGAGAATATTTTTCTGGGGCAGTGATTTTGTCAGCTGTAAAAATGATTAATGCTGTAATTCAGCAGGATACTTAAGCACATGTTCAGTCAATTCCTATTCAGCAAAGCATTTAAGTACTTAACTTTACGCACATGCTCAGGAATTTCAGCATGTGCTTATGGGCCAGATATGGAAGCATATACCATCAAATGGCACAGAACAGCACTGAGCAGGTTTCCAGCCATTACCCAGCAGTCACAGGGTATGATACAGTGACTGCAGCAAGGTTCTGGCATCTTCCTTCACATTGGCACAGGATGCTCTGCGTGGTCTATTAAATAAGCTTTGACCACAGAATGAGCCTAAGGCAATATTTTTGTTACAGACCTAATACATTGTGTTTGCAACACCAGTGACTATAAAGGCAGCCCAGTCCCTTTGCTAAGGGTGTATTTGCACATTGAGATGCATTCTGCTTAAAAGCAGCATCAAAGTGAAGGCAGAGGCAAGTTTGCCACCCTGCACCTCTCAGCCTCCCTGCTCTTGAACGCACCCAGGTGGGTCACCTCCCTCCCCACTTGCACAATTCCCTTTCCTTTCCATGCCAACTACCAAGACAGAGGCAGCTTTGGTTTGTGTCCTGCAGCCAGCACAGCCCTAGCAGGTAGGATGGATGTGGCTGGAAGAGGTGAGAAGATTGCACATGCTGTGAGCATAGGCACAAGGAAACACATTTGTCTCTTGCTAGGGGACATGTGCAGGCACATGCCTGTGGCTGCAGTGGCAACGTGATGTAAAATGACAGGATTTGCACATCCCCTATGGAAAGACACTATTTGAGGAGGACATGGCAAGCAGTGAGAGCAGTGGAGGAGTTGCTGTCACTGGAGGAGAGGAAAATTCTCACTGGCAGTGATGGAGAGTGGGGACAGAAAGACCAAGATGGACAAGGGTGACCAAGCACATCATAGGCAAACAAAAACCTCTGGACCATCCAGCCAGAACTAGAGCAGGGGCAAATCTACTATTTGCCAAACTGATTGACAGTGGTTACCATCTTGTCCAGATGTTCAGATGATCATAACATTTCCACATCTAACCAGATGGATCCAAATGTTTCACTGTATTTTTTTCCACAGCTTTCTTAAACTGATACGTGGGGTTCAAAAACAGGCGTCCTCGGTGCAAAGAAAGTAACTATCTTCAACCTTCAACTGCAAATCAACCAATACAGAGAGGGGAGCAGCAAACTCCATAAGAAAAAAAAAAGAAGTCTTTTTAAAAAGATAAGTAGTTTTTACAAAAGCATGAGAGAAAAATACAGAAATATTACCACTGACCACCATAAAAACTTTAGCATGGGAAGTCTGGAAGCAGACTGATGCTTTGTTACGGGGGGGATGTCCCTCATTGTACAGACATCTGTTGAAATCAGAGCTGGATAAATACTTTCAATTTAAGTTACACAGTCTAAGCATTTATGAATTTTTGAGAAACAATAATTCTAAACAGCACCCAGTTTTCTCTTAAATGGTGCATATCCACATGTACGTGATTGGAAGCTGTCTAATTTCTTTGAATATGTATGAAAACAGGCCACTGATGAATTCTCTAAACCTGACTGTGAGCTGAACTGTAGAAATCTGTAAACACACAAATATATATCAGTTTATCAATGAAGAATCTGCTAGCAGCTCTGTAGCCAAATTTCTTGCAATTGAAACCTTGACCCTTTAGTGAAGACAAAACTGCACTTCTTTGACATGATAGACTTAGATAAGTCCAACAGGTCTTTAAAAAACGTGCTTTTGATTAGGAATAAAATTCTGCTTTAGTGTTTTAATAAAAACAAGAGAAATAGCACCTGTAAGTAACTCAGAGAAAATGCAGCATGAAATTTAACACAAGAGATTTTTGGCATGAAAAAGTGAGCTACATATTCAGGATGGGTGGCCCAAATACAGATGCACATAGAAATATTTGTCTTTGACATGCCTGATGGAACACCAGGAATGAATAATTTCCCAGTACCTGAGGAAAAAAAAAAAAAAAAAGATNAAAAAAAAAAAAAAAGATGCAAACTGCCTGGTTTTAAGGGAGAAGCTACAGATTAATAAAGTGTCATTGCGATGGAAACTTTATGATGTACCAAAACTCTATCTTCTAAATTGTGTCTACTTTAAACCATGGAAGAGCTCAGTTTGTCTCTTCCTTCCCCCAACTCTGAAAATAAAAATGCTGTCACAGGGGACAAAGGTTCTATAGCCATATTTTTAGTAGTTCCGGTCAAACTTTGCAAATAACATCAGGAAATGTTTTTTACTTTGATTTTCAAAGTGAACCTTTCAATGTTATCTGGAAACCCTATATCATCCAGAAATATATCTAAAACTCTTTCAGGGTGATAATCATTTAAATCAGAAAACATTGTAAATATAAAAACTTATATAAAAATATATAAAAAATTCTATAGGGAAGTTTCTCATCCTTTCACCAAAAAAATGTAATTTGGCACAAACCCCCAAATTATTTATTAAACTCAATCACTGAACAGGAAAAAAAAAAACCAGCTTAATTAGAGTAAGAATAAATGAAATGGCAAAAATATACAGTCCAAGGTATCTTGGCAGGGATGGGATGGTCACTACTGAGGGAAGCAACAAAATACAAAGATCATGGATAGAAGAGAAGAAAGCAGGGCACAGTAGATAAGAAGGGAGATGGGAGGAAGGTCTGTGGGACAAGAATGGAGAAGTCAGAGTGTGGTTTCCTAGAGGGAATACTGAAAAACACAACAGAACTTCTTTGTTTCAATTTGATTCTAAAACTACCATCACATCTGGGTCACAAGTTAGCACACCCTTACAACTCAAACTGGCTCTACAAGTTTTTCACTCCTTTAGACTGTGTTACTGTGTTGTACTTTAAAACCAGTTTTTCCTGTGGTCAACAAAAAGTCAATAAAAAGAACAATACAGCTCCAATTGCATTTTTGGTCTGCAGTTGATAACATTGCTTGAATGCATTTGCACAAAATCATTGCTGGTATACTTCTCTATTCATATGTGCATTCAAGTTAATGATAAAAAACTGCATCATTAATGGACCTACTACTAATAGTCCAATTCTTCATTACTATTATTATTTTATTATCCTTCCTAATTTAAATTTAGGAATCATTTGGTTTCTTTTAGAAATCAAGTCAGGGCAATTTCAAGTATATCCAAAACCTACTTTAACTAAAGATAGCTGCCTGAAGACACACAGGCAAGAGGATTGCTAAAAAGATTTTCACAGGAAAGTAATTCATGTCAGAGATTCATAACTCTGAATCCATTTTCATGATATTGATTGTACTTGTAGTTAACTAATTTCTTAAGCAAGTCTCCTTGATTCCTTCCATCCTGCAAGTTGATCCAGGTGAACCAACTTGAGGAGTTTGCACAGACTGTCTGCAGAAGTGTTTGTTTAATAAACTGATTAACATTGACAGGAACTTTCCAGAGCCCACAAAAACACATAAGTCTATAGTAAGTTCCACTAAAACTTCGGAAAGTTTTCTTCTCTCCTTATACTGGTTATCCCTGTGTGTCCATCCTTCATTTCTTTCTTGCCCAGTGCCAGCAATGTCTTCCACTCTCTCTCTCTCTGCACTTCGTGACTATATGCCAAAATTACAAGGCTTCATACAACGCTTCTATTTTTAGCACTTAACTGCTAGTTCTCATTGCATTTTCTGAGCAAGATAACATCTTTTTCTGGAATTTTGATATGGGTTTGTTATTATTTCCAAACTGCTAAACGTGGCTAGGATTGGTGGAATCACCTGCAAAAAACATGGACTGTAATTTCTGGCATTTTCTGTAACCGAGAAGTTATTTACAGATATTTTTTCCATTATGAGCTAGCTGTGAGTACACCTGCAACATTAGCAGATACCTGGTTTACTTGCTGTGCCAGTTACAGGAGGTAGCAGTTAAACAGTGAAACACAGCGGGTTGAGCTTTTTTGTAGTTATTTCCCCACTTATTTCCCACCAGTCCCAACTAGTTTAGTAGCCCTCTCACATGTAATATTCTTACAATTAATTCCATTTCAATCAAGTGATCCTTACAAAGCCACTGTCAAGGATCATTATCCCACTTCTCCATATTTATATACGGATGGAGAACCAAACAAAAAGTTTAGGTTCTTTGTCTGAAATCCCAGCACAATTTAAGGTCCTGTTGAACTGCCAGACTGGGATATATCCTGGCCATAAGAGTTTAAGGGTGTCAGGAGCACTCTGAGAGTCCCACCATGTGCCTCCAGCATCATCAGGTCCTGCATCTTGATGGTGGGAGCAGACAGGGGGCTCTTTCTCTTCCACACACCTCTTTCATGGAGACAAAGGCTGTTTACAGTCAGTCCAATGTGAAAACGAAGTTGCTTGATGCAGGAACGCATGTCTGTTCCCTAAGTTAGGATCAGGCCGCAGAGCTCTGTAGGATTCTTTCCATTTAGAAAATTGGTTTGCTCATATTTGAATTTCTCCCTTCCTCACTCCAAAGTCTGAGAAGTCCTATTAGTTGCTCTGAAGGCTGTTCTCCCTTTTTACACATTAAAACCCAGGAACCTCCTCTGCCCCCTGCCCTCTCAACCACCACTGTCCAAAACAATCTCCCGGAGGACAAATTCTTCAAGAATAATAGACCCTAAAAAGGCCATGAAGATAAAACTTGGTAAAGAAGGAAGGAAAACCAACAATGGGAAACTGCCCTATCTAGGTTAAATACATATTTTGGTATACATACTATTTACGCAATAGAGCCTAATGGCTTCTTCAAAAGCCATTAAGGTGTATTAAGTAAATACATAATTTGGTATGTGAGCTAATTTTGAAAGCACATTATTCTGTTTACAATACATTCTTTCAGGTCTGAAATCTACTATTCTGAAGTGCCTGAAGAGTGACTCACAAATGGATCCTTAATCCACAGCAAGGAAATCACCTCCTAAAGCCAGACCGGCTGTCTTAAAGTTTACATAGATGGTTGGAAAGAAAAGAGAAAAGAATCCAAATGAAATATTAACCAGCTGAGTGCTCTCCAGTGTACTGAGTCTATGGGATAAAACACACCACCAGTGATACTCTATCCACCTAATACAGAACATGCCATCCGAAATACCACTGCATGTGAGATCCACATGTGAGGGCATGCACTCAGATGCAGCAGGAGGAGGGTCAGGAATGCTGCCTTTCACTGTGAAGCAAAATAACTGAATTGAAAAATGATGTTTTCAGGAAAGATCTATTTTGTATCACAGCACGTGAATGGATGTAATAAATGACAACAGTAATTCCTTATTAGGGATTCGTGCAAGCTAAGAGTGCAGATCTAAATACTCAGACTTTCAAGAAGTCTGGATCTAGATGAATTTTTCAGTTTAGATCATCTGTAGTAACAGTAAACATGCAGCTTGTCCCTTAAATAGGATTGTGTACCAATGTTGAGGTCTCCAGGAACCTCCTCACTTGTTTTTTGAAGGTGAGACACAAGTATCCTTTTTCTAACAGTGCATTTCACAGCAGGAATTCTCATTTCATGATGAGTGTGCCCATCATTGCAAACATACAACTCAGCCCAATCCCCAGCTGTACCCAATGACTTAAATGTCAAATAAAAATAAGTGTAATCCACATGCATTTCTGGGGCAGGTTATGGACTTCCTTCCACTGATGGCAGCACACATGGCAGTAGATTGTAGACTGAAGGATGAGTGACTAATCAATCTGTATTTTCTGACAGAGGGCATCAATATTTGGTTTTGAAAGTCATGATGCAGGCTAAGAGAGAAAATTTCAACCTCCTGATATGTCTGAGCACCAGTTTGGGAGCAAGGAAGTTCTGTGCTCCGAATCTAATTATCCAGAAATATTGACCTGTCCTTTTATACAGATGACTCTAGCTATTTATCCTAAAACTTATCATGGTAATGTCTGATATACAGAAGTACTATTTTTCCCATCCTACAGATGGGGAACTGAAATAGATTAAATAACTTGCATCAAGTCGCATAGGAAGTTGTTAGAGGATCTGGGGACCATATTACCTCAATTTTGCCTGAATACCTTGATTACAGGGCATTCCTTAGAAAGGCCACGCTGGTAACAAACCAGCATATTAAACCAGATGTGATTAAACTCAATATAAATGATACCTACTAATAAAACAGATTTCTTTGTCTGAAAAACGGGAGAAATTCAAGACAAGGAATGGGGTGGGAGGCCTAGATCGAAGGAATAATATTCAACGTTAAGAAAATGAAGTCGTAAAATCTTTGTCAAGCATTGCTCAACTCTTCAAACCATATGGAGCATGACTGCTGGGCTTCATATAATGCCCCAAATGTTTTTCATTTTCTATTCCACCGTTCACAGCAAAGGCACAGTGCTGTAATCCCCTCCTTCCGTTAACTACCAATTGTTTCTTTTGCCAACCTTTTTGCTTTAAAATATCATTTTTTATGAAGGATAATGTTATATAGTGGAAAACTGTAAAAATTTTATGGATAGCCTTGGTGCTGAGAAAATGCATTCTTTCAACAGTTTTATTATATATATATTTTTTTGTCCATTACACATTTACAGGGTTCTCTCCGTTGTATATATGTGTGGTTTATAGTTCATTCTAGACAAAAGGCATTATGTTAACAGTCCTATCATTTAGAACTTTAATTCACTATTATGTTTTTACCTTTTTGTGAAAAGAATGATATTTTTTTTTCCTTCTTGGTAGCATTCACTGTTCTTAATAAAAATAATGGATGACCCTAAAAAGGGTTAGGTGTGAATAACCACTCAACAGTTTAAATGTGTCTCTGAACCACAAGAACAAGTGTGGGGATCCAGCTCCCAACACATCACATGGGATGATTTAACCCCAAAAGCTTACAGTATGTGCCCTCAGTCAAATGTTAACCAGTGTCTCAGTCTCTGCACTTCCTACACGTCATTTCAAGCATCTGTTAACCAACCGTGGCTCTTGTGACATTCATTCACAGGTAAATCAAGAAGAAACATACTCATATCAAAGGAGGGAAATACATTTGCTTCAACTTTAAGAGATGCCTATAAACCCTCTTTTGACATTCCTTCCTACGAACCAGCCCAGTTCACTCTTTTAAAGATTGACATTTCTTTGCTCTATACCAGGCCTCAAGCCTTTAATGTCAGCCTGGACTCCAAAGGTCTATTTATAACCTCTCCTGGTTCACAACCACCCCACTACAACCCCTACTTTTCTTTGACGCTAAACTCTAAGGCACGGCTGAGCTGCTGGTGCCACTTCACTTCCCCGCGTGCTCTGTTGAATGGTCCAGTCCAATGCAACATGAGCCCATGGAGGATCCCACACTAGTAACAGAGCAACCTAGCCCAGAAAGAGCTCAGCTACTAAGAGTGAAGCCAGAAGATGAGAAACTGAGACAACAGAAGGTCAAGAATGGCAATCAGAGAGCATGACCTCCTGAAAGCCTCCTGTTATCCAAGTTCTTCACCAAATGGTTTTGAAACTTCTACAGTGATTAATGGGGTCCAATTTGAGAAGAAAATTAAGAGCAAGTTTCTTTTTATGGTATGGGATTTTGATATGATATGGTCCTTAAGTTTTCAAGCAGCTAATCACATTCACAAGTAATTAAATACTGCAACTTGTCTTCTTTCTTTTCACCATAAATTGATACTTGCAGCAACCCAGAAAAACTGCTATACTTATATGGTTGTGAGTTATTTTTAGTCCCACTGTTCATTGTCTTTCATAGATGCTAGTTAATGGGCAGTCCCTGAGCACCTTCTTTCCCCCTCTAGCAGCAAGGGAGTCCATGCAAAGGAGTCATGGCAGATAAATCTTTTTCTTCCTTTTTTTTTTTTATGAACACCTGAGGACATTCTGATCACAAAAAGCAGGAAACCTTAGAATCAAAATATGATGAAAGCACTAACAAGCATATATTCATAATGACTTTGAAATACTTTGAGACTAGCACCTGTGGACTGATGATCTTTCACCCCTCACAGGGTGGAATCAGGTCCCTGCTTACATGAGCACACAGTGTCAGACTCCACCAGAGCAAGCACTGGGCCTGGAGAAGGTAATGTAGCCACTCAGAAAATTATCTTAAATTCCTTTCTTACAATTGTTCTACTTGTTTTGTACAGGCAGGAGCTGTACCTTAGGATGAGACATGGGGACCATACTCTTTGATAATCAGTTTCAGAAAGCTTCAACCTCTACTAGAATAAGTTGACTATACAGAATGTAAACACAAGTAGGAGCCATCAGTCGGATTTCCTACCTAAAGGTGGCTAGATCATCAAGAAAAATATAATTAATGATTAAAGTAAATGTAGCAGAATAATTGCAAAGGGAAAACCCTAAATTTACGTTCACGAAAGTAAAAATTTGTACTACTCAAGTCAGACTCTGGTTATGTGTTCACATCACTGAAGCAACAGGAGTTATAAATTGTGAGTACTCATAGCAAACTGTTCTCAAATAACCTACAAGCCTGATCAGAAATTATTTAACTAATAATTTGAAATTACAAACAGAACAAACAAAAAAAAATCCAGCAGAGTATTTGCAGACCATTCATAAACAGGAGAAAGAGATTAAATGTCAGATAAGTGATTCATTATGGATTATTCATTCAGCCTATGTGTGAACATGTGACCGGAGAAAAACAGTTATATCCATTCCCTACTTTTTCCCTTTAAATGAGCATGCTCAGTATAGACTATTGTTTTGCTGCATTACAGAAGCATTTCATAAGAAGGGCTTCCCCATTTATCACTCAGAAAAAAAAAAAAAAGAATTTTAAAAAAAAAAAGTGAGGACAATGACCCTTCTGGAGTCTGAGTGCATATGTTCAAAGTAACTCTGCTGTATAAGCCAACAGAAAATTGGCCCCCAAAATGACTTATAAAGGGATTTTGTAAGACATGAACAGAACAGCATGGGCTCTGGCTAGGCAAAGAATTCAGAGTTGTAATAGAAAACATTTATTTGGCTACAGCTAAACATCCCAACACATGTTAGCATTTGCTGCCAATATGCTTCCTAATTAAGAACAACATAAAATCATAGGAAATCCTGTATCCCTGTCTTCATGCACTTTCCTTGTATCTTCAGTGTCCTGGCTCTGTTTCTCAAGTATAGCCTGCACATGAGAAAGGTTAATTCAAAAGTAATGTTTTGCCAGCCATTAACTGTGTTGTCATTAACAAGATTAATGTACATTCCACTATGCATCACCAAGTGCATTCCCCCTCCTGCCCCCACCCACCCTTTAAACAACTGCTCCTATTAAAACCTAATGAGCACAGCACAATTTAAAGAATAGCACCATTTCTACTGGGCAAAGTGTCGTCTGTAAACCATATAAAGATGCAGGATTATTATGGATCTAATTGAAGGGCAAATGAAAAAAAAAAAAATCTGTTCTCTTTTGGACTATGAAGTCTTGGCCTTGTTTATATATTTTATCACAATGAACAGATTTCAAGACGAAGGACAGACTAGTATCTGTTTTTCTTCCTAGTCCCCTCTTCCTTCAATCTCTACTCTTGCTTCATCTGAAACCATTCAGAGACTCCCACTATGCACAGTCCCACACCCAGGTTACATCCAACTCATCATCCAGTGATTACTGCACAGATAAACAGTTGACTGGATCCTTCTAAACATTAATGAGATACATTTTTTTATAAGCTGCTTTTAGAGGACCCTAATTCATCAGCTCAGATGGAGCCTGGACTCCCTTGCCCAGCCAAACTCATTCTATTTTTTCCAGCAGAAGCAACAAACAAATTGCTGGGCAATTAGACACAGTGCTCCTCCTTTGTTTTGATATTGAAGTCGCCATCAGTTTGGAGATCAAGACATCAGCCATGAGACACTTACACAGTTTTTCATCAGGTTCTTGAGAAATTCCAGAATTATTTATTTTATCCCAGAAAATCCATACTCTCTGCCCTGCTCTTTTCCTGCTTGGTCGCTTTACATTTCGCTTCTCCCTTCCCCAGCTTTTTTTTTTTTTTATCTATTTATTGCCTGTTTTTCTTGGCTCATTCTCACTTTCCATTTTTCATTATTAGTTCTTTATGATCTTCTGTTTCCTTCTTTTTTTTTTGTTCTCTGTCATGGCTGCTCTCCCAGTTGTTCTCCTCTGGGGCCCTGAGTTTCCCTTAGCTAATGAAACAAGAGCTGCCTACCTCCCTTGCTTTTGCAATCCAGCTGTTTCCTTTTTAAAATATAAACTCATCTTTATTCAGTGAAGTTCCTGTGCAGGGTCTGATCCTTTAAGAGGAGATTGCAATTTGTGACAGCGAGAGGGAGGGAAAAAATAAACTTTGCTAGAGGAAAAGCCCTTTGGGTAGAAATCCAACCAGCTTGCCCTCGAAAGGCAGAGCCTTCTCCAGTAAAAATGGATCGTTATTTTACTTAGCACCTCTTGGCACCTTGACACTGCAAAAGTCTCCTTGACAGTCTCCCCTCCCTTTTCCTCCTTTAGCTCCTAAAACCTCCCACCTTGAAAGCTTAACGTTTCCTGGCCCCTGTGAAAGTGTAGTCTAACTAACACCACAAACCTGGATTTTATATGATTAGTTAGTGAAAACTTGCCAACTTTAGGTGCAGCCTGCCAAGTCAAGTCAATTTACTGTGATGCTTTGACTGTGCAAGTAGGCCTTAATCCCCCTTTAATCTCCAGTGTACCCTTGACATCATGGAAATTACTTACAAAGCTAATGTCATCAGATGATCCATGTTAGCTATTTCAGTGAATGTTCTTCTGCACAATAGAACAAGTTTACCTTGTAAGACACAGGCCCCAAAATATTTTTGCTTAATGAGCCCAGCAGATATCATCTTACAAATGAGGAATGAAAACTCCTTCTTCTGCACTATAACTCCCCAGGCCTCATGTGACTTGGAATTTACATGCTAGCCAAGCATCAGGTCAGCGTATTTTATTTCATGTCTGATTGATTGGATAGAGAGATTTACATAGTAGCCACAATAGCTATGAGTTATTAGAAAGGCAAGTTTCCTTTTTCAACTCTGCAGGCCCCTCCTGTGCCCAAAACATTTGGCCAACATAATTTCTATGAGAATCATTTTTGGTAGTGTGTTTGGCCATCAGGATCATAAATAAATAAATAATGCAGCATCGTGCATGTGGCAACCAAGGTGAAAATTAGTATGTCTAACAGCAAGGAGCTAACTCTGTTACTATTTACTGATTTAATAATAAAGACTTCAATTTATACAGTATCTTTTATCTCAGAATGACCCACAGTGCTTCATACACCCCAAAAAAATCATGCACAACCTACGTAAAAGGATCATTTCACCCAATACAGGAGTGCTGCCCAGTGCTGAAAGAGGGACAGGACATAGAGCAATCTCCTGGGAAGCCTGCACTAAGGCTAAGATCAGGGTTTAAGACAGGAACTGAAAAGAATGCTATATCCCCTTGCATCTACAGGATGAGTTCATGATTTGGAGAGGAGCAAGGTCACGGGGGGCAGCTATCTCCTGTAAAAGAAAGTGAGCCTGGAGGACTTATTTTAAAGGTCTGCAGAGGTGAAGCTTGCTCTTGTGTCAGGAGAGTACTACTCCATAAAGACAGTCTGTGATTAAGGAGTGACTCATTAGTTTCTTAGAAGGAAGAGGAACACTTACGAATGCTCCTTCCTGGATCATTTAAGATGCTTTTAGGAGTGTCTCATCCCAGCACCTTTCTACCTCTTCCTCTTTTAGGTTTGACATCGCCCTTTGAAAGCCAAGGAGATGTCTAACATTCATTTGCTTGGGAACAGGACCAGATACTTCACTTGTGATACAAGATGAGAAAATAACACACAGCAGAACATCTATGAGCAGCCAGACTCAGAAAAAATGAAGGTGTAAAAGATCTTACATGCTCTGCATCTTCACTTACAAAGTGCAAAATTGGATGTGCAGTACCAGTATTTACATATGCTCTTGGCCCATAAATAAATGCCAACTTTACTTCAACATATGTCTCTAGTCAACTAAAACTTTGCCTGCTGTGAGAGGAGATCTTTTTTCTTCCCCACATATGTGGCCCCTGGGACAGAAAGTGGTGGCTCCATGTCAAAGGACCTTACCACATTTGAGGAAAAGAGCAAGATATGAATCCAGATTCAAAGTTTACATGCTGAATAGGTGTCTCCATTGATAGCACTAATCCATGTCGGCTTGTGAGAGAGAAGGGAAGTAAAAGTTAACCTGAGCAACAAAAATTAAGAGGGAGTTTAACTAGGAAACATTGTATTTGATATTTAGCTAAAACACTCAGCTAGCAGGCTCCCAAGTTCTCACAGCAATGTTTAACTAACAGATGCAGTCAAGCTTTCAGTTTTATATTGCTGTCATAACTCATGATACACAATCTTGGGCTGTTTTCAGAAGGTCCATAGTACGAGGCCAGCTTGCGATTTCATACCGGGGGGCTGGAGCACTGCTCCACTGCCAGCACCTGTGCCCGACATCTGATCTTAGGGCTGGAGCACATCCTCTCCCCCCTCTTCCCACTGCGGGACTGGCTATGCCAAGCCAGTGAAGAAGCATTCCAGCAGATTATGAAGTACAACTATCTTGGCCCTCGCAGCTCAGAAGAAACTGGACCCAATAGGAATTTCACACGCCATTCTCATGGATCTAAAGCAAGCTATATGGGTAGATCTGTAAGGCAGTTTCTGTCCATGTGCTCATCTGTGACCATGAGAAACACGGATCCCTAAATGCTATGATTAGGTCAAGGATAATGGCAGGGACAACTGCTGCGTTGAAATGTGGGATCAATGAAATGAACACATTCTTAGAAAAGGTGGCAAAGACGTAAATGGGAGTCACTGATGCTTCCAGAGAATGGCTTGGATTACTGAATTCATACAGGGAAGTATGGACCAAACCTGAGGGAGAGAGGCAATGTGAAAACACATCATCTCAAGTACTGACTTAGGAATATTAAGGCCGTCTAAACAAAGAGCATTATCTCTGAACCAGGCATTTGGATAGAGGGAAGTATGAGGCTACCTCTAAGCTTCTACAACTCTAATCCTCCTGGGACAGTGGCAGGAACAAAAGTCTGTTCAGAAATCCCTCAACACTGTCACTCTTTTTATAGGTCCCAAAGTGATGAAATGAAGAATGGAAAAGCACTTTGGTGTCACAAAATGCACAGGAGGGGTCATGACAGATCAGGTGACTGAATAGAAATATATGACATCTGTCTTCTCCTGAACTGTAAAAAGGGAGAAAAAAAGGGAAGCTCGCTACCCTCTCCCAGCTGAAAGGTCCAAAAAGGGTTCCCTTCAGTCAGAGCTTCTTTCCAAAAAACTTTAATACAGAGTTCCCACAAAACTTCAACAGCTCTTTTAAAGGGAATCAGATGGCACTGATGGGCATTTCCCATCAGTTTTGGAGGTCAGGGCTCAGGTGTGGTAAAAGCAGTTAAGGCCAGTCCCATGAGCAGTATTTGGGCACCTCACTCTTATTGAAGTGTCTAAATATCTTTGTGGATATGGCCTTTAATCTTTGCAGGAGCTGTGATCCCAGCAGAGAAATCTGAGTCCTCTAGACAGGATCTTCACTTCTGCCTGATCCAGGGTAATTCCAAGGATTACTACTCAGAATATTGAGAGAAAGGTCTGTCATGCTGTTTCCAGGCAGACAGCACTTTAAAATACTCAGCTAACACTAGATGCACACCAGGCTCCAGTGCCAAGCTAAAGGATAGGAACTGCAGTGGAATCCTATTAACCAAGGGCATTACAGTCATTAAGTGAACCACTGAATGCAATTTTGTGTTGAGAAAGAAGGGTAAGGAGATAAAAAAAGAAACTATATCTCATGAGGGAAGGGAATTCCCTGTCCTCTCAGAGGTAAACTTGAGGCTTCAGTGACGTCTAGCAGAAGTTTCAGAAGCTAGACATACAAGAAATGACATGTGATACTTTTTTTAATCTTTTTTTTTTAGTACAGGACTTCATGCTTGGTCTTGTTCGCAATCCTGATACATTATGTTCCCTTGTGCCCTTTAATGCTAAGGGTACTGATAGGCTTTATAGTAATGCAAACAGAGAGCATTCCACCTGCATCCGCCAAAGCATTTAAAGTTCCTATTAATCTGATGTCTTAATTGTTTTTGAGATTAGGAAACAGTAGAGCCTTTGTTCCCACAGCCTAGGTGCTTTTCTAGAAAAGTGGTGGAGGTTGTTTAGTTTTTGTGTATTGAGGTTCTTGATATGACAGGGAAAGGAGCATGACTCAGTGCAGGTGATTCATAAGGGTCACCAACTAGAAGCCAACCTCTTTGAAAGTTCATGACATTTTACAGATCAGGAAAAAAAATGCTCTACTGGGTTGTCCCTACACAGTAGCTCTGTGGCTACAGTGCTCCTGTTCCACTCATCTATCCACTGTTGTCAACCAAAAGTAGAAATTATGTTTGCTCACAGTTCAGGGCTGTTAAATTGAGAGCAAAGCACTTTCCCTCTTGAATCTTACCCCAAGTGAAGTAGGACATTCAGACTGATTATGACTCTTTCTTAATGTCAGGGTCAGAGATTACTAGAGGAAATAAGAACAGAGAGGGATCAAAAAGAAAGAAAGAAATCGTGTTGGGAGGAAAATGGAAACCAAAGCAGGAAAAAGTAGGCTACCAAATTGTCTCCACTAGAATATTCAGGCAAGAAGGCTAAAAATTAGTGAACAAGATAGTCCAGAGCCACTGGGTAAGCAATGTCCCTGCTATTCACCATAAACGTACTGAAACAAGTAATAGCAAGAAAAGGACATGGCAAAAGTGTTACTCAATTTGGGTAATGCCCTGCTTAAACCAGAAGAGAACAGGGTGGATAAGGAACTCCAAAGGGAAGCAAAAATAAAATCTAAGCATCTATAAAACATTTCATAGGGAGGTATCTAGCAGCATAGCTTGGGTGAATCAGTAACTATCTGGCCTTAGGTCTGAGGTGATAAAGATGGGTCCTGGGTCAGAGTGAAGAAGTAGACTTTCCAGATATCATCTGGAAAGATCAAATGGTACAAGTAAGAACAGATCTGGCTGCTGTATGAACACCACCTGATTTGTAAATGTCCCTGTGAGCTCCAGGATGGTCCCTCCTTTTTCCGTGCTTGTCTTTTTCTACGAAATCCAAGGCTAACTATTTCACATACAGGATGGCCCAAGCTAACAACGTTTTGAATGTCACCTACCATGTAGGCATGAGCACCTGCTGGGATTTGTTGCTAGAAATGCCTTTCAAGCATTATCCAGCCACAAGGAGTTTTACAGCAGAGCAGACACTTTATGGAGTGGCACAGCTAACTCACCCTGTACACTTTCTAGTAGCAACAGATTTTTTTTTTTTTAACTTTGCTTGAGACGCCTATGAGCTTATTTACAGAGTCAATTAACAAAAGATAACCTCCCATTGTGCAATCATCAATAAATCAATTCTGTTAATACTATCTTGGAATGTCCTCCACTATTTACTTTAATATTGTTGACTCTCAGCACTTAAGAAAGCCAGCACCTTCAAGTTTCACTTGATTATGGGTAAATGGATTTTGTAGTAGCCATTAATAAATATAAATTGTTTTGGAAAATATTTAAGTTTGTCGAATTTAACCACTTGCTGAGCATTAAAAACTACCCCTTATTGACTGTGTTTGACAATTACTTCAAGAGAGACAGTCCCACGACGTAAGATTATACTACTGCACCTATGTATTTTGTTGGCTTACTATTCTTACAGCTCCTTCCAGCTGTGAAGCGTGATTATTGACATAAACGTATAAGTCTTAATTAAACCATCCAGCTCAGTAAAGCGCTTCTCTATTGCTTGGCAGATTCCTATCCCAAATAGTTTATTTATCCATAGGTGATGTGTTGCTGCATTTACTCACAGTGAGTAGCACTTTAGTCCATGAGCAGTCCCACTGATTTCAGCTCCACAAGCATGTATGATGCCACATCCATTAATGTTCATCAGCACAGAAGGGTCCGTTAGTCACGCTGAATTGTGCCTGCTTCCAGAGCAGAATGATTTATATCTACGGGACTGCTCAGCATGAGCAAGGACAGTGGAATGTTTCCCTAAATAGACAATATATAGGCATAGGAATGGGGCAGGGTCATGTTAAGGAAATCCGATGCCCTCAGCTCTTTCTGCAAGGACCTCCACCCAAAATTTCAACAAGATGACACTGCTTTTGGGGGAGAATATAATTAATGCCAAAGGGGCCATTTAGATTTTGTTGCAGGCTGTTTGCAACCTCAGGCAGACAATATAACCTGCTTTTTTTGGTAGGCATGTATTTCAGATTTTTCTTTGCACCCTTGATACACTAAGAAAGATTTTTTTCAAGACAGTCTTAAGAACTTTTACTTTTTCAAGGACTAAAACAGATTCAGGAAAGTTGTTTAAAAGAACAACTGAACATAGCTAGTGTAATTCTGCTGCCATATTACCTTTGAGGTAAGAAATCAATTATTTCACTTATTCTCCTATTGCTTCCAAAGTCAGTAGCCTTGGCAGTAAATTGAATATTATGCTGCCACAGACAGCATCTTCCTTGTCAAGCATCTAACTCCATTCTTCTCTTGATGATGATTGGTGACTTTAAAACTCACATGACTTCTAGATAATAAATGAAAACTGTCATTGTTCTGGGGCTGCTGGGATTCATTTTTTTTTTCCCCTTTCCTCTGTTTTGACCTCATTGTGATGTATTGTCTACTTCAGGGTGTTTGGAAAAGGGAAATACTAGGCAAGGACTTCTAAAGAAAAAACAGACCTCTAATTAGATCCCTCCAACAGACCCTGCAATGACCCTGTTTAGACAGACATTAATGGATGGGCCTAACTTCCATGACTCTGGTGCTATCCTGGCCAAAACTGAGCCCAGACAGAGGCTTTTTGCTGGTGCCCAGCCTGCTGCCAATCTCATCTTCATCTTCACCATGGGCTGCATGTCCCTGAAGTCCCCATTGTACCAGTGCTGGCAGTTGTGTGAATGCACGCTCAGCAGGGGCAGCCCATTGAACAATCTGAAAGCCAACCTTAGTGAAGGATAGAAAAGACAGTAGCTCTCAGTCAGGTTAATCTGGCCAGATAACCGGTGTAAATGTGAATTAGATTGCAAGAAAACTTAACTAAGGCCAGAACTGCATTTTAACAGCAGCCTATGGCTACACTGACCATGCACTGACCATGTAACCACTCCTGTAACTATCTGCACACCTCTGCAACTCAAACATTTGCTATTCATCCATTCCTTTTTCAATCAGGAAAAATTTTTGCTTAAGTAGTTTTGTTCAGAGGATACCTTTGGCTCACAGTCCACACTAGACAGTCCCTGAACTTCAGGAAATTTCAGTTCTTGTAACTCAGTACAACTTCAAAACCCAAACTGTGCTTCACTGTTCATATGCTTTTCAAATTGTTCATCTGGGATATAAATCAGAATGAGCTTTCTGGAAGAAAGAAAATATTTTGTGTTTTTGGAGGCCTGTAGTGGAGCTGGAACTGAACCAGCTGAATATGTGAAGGCATGAGCAGAACATGACAGAGGACTGGGAACTTGCTGACAGGGCATTTTCTTTGAAAACAATACAACTTATTTGATTAACCACTTAAATGAAGGAAATCATGGACTCTGAATATGGTCTTTACCTCTGCTGCTATGGCTGCATATTGACAGGACATACTGTGAGGACATACTGGCTGAGACACAAAATCTAGAAAAATAAGTTGGAGAAAGAAATAAGGTGATGGATCATATCTTTCACCACAAATACAAATGGGTTGGATATGTATTGCTCTTAGTTCCATAATGGTTACATTTGACTGTTTGTATTAATTCATTATAAAACAAAAATATTAGAAGAAATTAAAGGAAGAATCAATTCTGTTCAAAAATAAGGAAATATGATTCAGATAAAATGTTTCTTTTAAATCCAGGAACAGAGATTATGAATTAAGTGATATGAAAGGACACATAAGTGGCCATCATTTAGCATCAGGTAACTCCAAGAAAACACCCACTGATGACAATGATAGTTGATCATTTTCCTCAGTGGGTAGATCAATCCTCAGGTTTTTGAAAGTCTAAAGCAGCATTGCCTGCACATGAGGAAACCACTGCAGCAGGAACATCTCCATTTTATCACCAGGAAGTTCTTCTAGTTATACCACTAGGAAGTGCTTCTGAACATGTATCTCCTCTCCTGCAGGGCATATGATATCAAGCATTCACCTGGCTCTCTACAAATAAATAACAAGAAAGCACATATCCCCACTATATGGATTTATGCTCCTGCCTTCTGAGGTCACACAAAAATATATATACAAAAGCAGGAAAGTAATACTCATGGAAATTATTCTTGTGCTTCCACATATATATGCACAGACATATATATGTATATAACAAAATTATGTCCTAACCACTCACCTTGTCAGCATATAGGCATTTAAAATATCTCCCACCTGAAATACACAGAACACATGGCTGAATAACCCACTCTCCCACTGAACCTAGATGGAGAACTAAACAATATATTATAAATAAAAATAGCTATCAGTTCTTAATCTCTTCCCTTTATATCTAGATCTCTACACAGTGTCTCAGAAGATGATGGGATGCGTCCTGTCCCTTTTACTCACTCAAGTGATCCCCATCCACTTGGGTACAAAATAAGTAATGCAAGTTGAATCCCTATTTAAATAATTGTGTCGTAATGGAGGGAGTAAAGGCTAAGAAGGAGCTGTTCTGGTCCATTGGGTAAATATTATGATCTTTATAGTGGAAAATAAATGCCCAGCTATCTATGAAACCAATAGAGCTGTTCCAGTCTATCAAATTATAATTTGTGTTTTTAAAAAACAATTTTAAATGGAGTTGCACTGATCTATAGAGCACATTATATAGCTTGGAAAGACTCTGAATACATATTTATCTGGAAAATTTAAACAGCTCCCTGTAAATAACAAGCATCTTGGTGTGGGGTGGGGGGAGCCCTGATTAAATATGTCATTGCTTTGCACATAAAAGCAGATGAGCACAGAACACCACTTCCCACAGGAATATTACATTTGAGCCTTGTCCCTTGCCTCACAAGCTAAGATGTGTCAAGTTAGGTCAATCTTAGATGAGAGACCTCCAAGGAAGACCTAGTTATTGCAAGGAATGGTGCTGACAATTCTAGTTTATGCCCTGTCCTCTGAGTCAGCATCGAATTCATTTTCTAGCTTGATGCTGAGGTGTGCTGAGTTGTCTTTCAACAACATCGAAAAGAAAGCCTATCCTCTACAACTGCTCCTCATTAACGTTTCCACGGCACGCTCTGCAAGACTGGAGTGCCAAGCCAATGTTCTGAAGAAGTTCCCACAGAAATAATTAAGTTTTCTCTCAGGTCTCCCTGCAGTTTCAATCGGATATGGTACACTTCCTCGGTTCCTACCCTGGTGAGGGGTGTCACCAGACACCATTAGACAGCTGTTGTGCTTGAACCTTGGGATAGCTCCATATCAGTGGTAGGTGACTAACTCAATATAACACATCCAACTCACAAGGCTTTTGGTGGCTTAATTAAGGTGCTGGTTGAAAGACTCTCAAGAAAGTGCAGTGTATTATTTTTCCCTTTTAGTCATATATTTACATGTTTATAAAATAAACCATGGGATTATCTCAACAAAAAGCAGGAAGACAGCATGGATTCTTGGCTGCAGCAACACTTGTCTACATCTCTAGGCTAAGATGGATTTGACTATGTCCTGCCTCCCAGTCTTTCAAGATAACAACACATGTTTTAAAGAGTACTTTTCTTTGTTTCCACAGTGCTGTAACTTCAGGTCAAAAATGTCAGAAGAGCTTGATATTCTTGCCTTTTCTCAGGTTTTGTCATACCATTATTTAAACATAGGGGTTTGGATTTAATTTGACAATCTTTATGTAGTTGCTGACATGGTAATTGAGTCTACTTGTCTTTTTCAGGACACCAGAAGATCTAACTAAGTCAGAATGTCTCAGTTACAGTCCAGATTTCTATTTATTACCTACCTCACTGAGAAAGACAAGGTGAGTTATCATTCAGTACAGAAAACCTGAAAGGCATTTATATGCTTGAAGTACTGTATAACCATCCTGTACAGAAGCACAGTGCTTAAGTAAATGTGTTACAGCCCAGACAAATCCCTTTGAAGCAGTACTATTGAGCCCAAATTGTCTAAGCAACTGAGGGTAGAAATCTAGAAAGCTTACCTCCCACCGAGGACCAAAACAAACCCTCAGAGATTATTGATACAACGTCTTATGACAGATTGCTCCTCAGCCTTACAACTCACATGCTGTATGATAAATTCAACATGAAGTGACAGTCACAGCAAGTGTTCAAGGCTGTAACTAAAAAAACCACCTAATTTTTACTCAAGTTAGAACTCCAATGAACAAGAAAATGTGAACATATACCTACATATATATCAAAGCTGCAATCTCTGTAAATGCCATCACCATTACTTATGGCTGGGATGATGCTAATATTTGAAAATATTTCAATAGGAAGCCAATTTCAGACCTGCAAATTGTAATCACAAAGACAATATTTCAAGGCTCTTCTTAGGGAAGGCTGTTAGTGGACCAAGGAAGAAGAAACCTGCCTGTTCCACTTATTGCTGTAGCAGATTGGATGAGGCCATCCTACACATCAATTTGAGTGGGAAGTGCCCTCAAATTCATTTTCATCCTGGGCTACTGCTTGTCTTTTTAAATTAGGCACATATCATGTGCAAAAATATACATAGAGTTTGCAATCATGGGTAAAAATTTGCGTCACCACTTTCAGCTTTAATCCAACTGTGTCCCCAGTGTAGCCTTTAGCTATTAGTAGAATATATGGAAGAGATATCTTACTTGTGCTCAAGTTAATACTGAAAATCTGAAGGGAAAAGAAAAAAAAAAAGATTTACCTACTGTAATTCTTTCTGAAAAGCATTTTATTATACCTGCATGATGGACCTATATTTTTCCCTGTTGTGAAGTATTTTTAAGAAAAAACCCAGAAACAAAGAATATCAGTGAAGACTTTTTTTTTTTCCTATTTTCTTTCACTGTGCCATTTGGCTGAAACAGCCTTATACAAATGTTTGTGAATTATAAGTGGTATTTAGTTTTTGGTTTTCACGTCAAAAAAAACTTAGGTAATCTTAAGCTATGAAGAGTGTTTTTAGGCTATTAAAAAATGTTGACATTTACTGCCCATGAGCCTGGCATGTAGTTGCAAAGGTCATCAATGAGTAAACAGACATTAATGGTTAGCTGGATAACTGGTACATAAACAGGTCATATTAATAATTAACACAGAGGAAAACTGGCAGTTTACAGCAAGCTTAGAAAAATAGCTAATAGAAAACTTTGGAAAGGGCAAGGACCCATATTTTAAAAGTATCTAAAAATTAAACCTAGAGGAGCCTAATTTTAAGGCACTCATTTCTCATTCTTCTCTCAGTTTATGAACAAATGCCTTTTAATTCATGGAGAGTAAAGTTATTTGAATCACTGAGAAAAGTATTGCACAGCTGTTCATTCTGCAATTGATTCTCACACTGATGCTGTCTTTAAATATAAAATATTTAAAGAATTGATTTCATCTCCAAATATATCTGGTTCAAAAAAAAAGATAGCTCCTCCCATTGTTCATTATTACAATGATATTAAAATGTATGAATATTTGGATTTAACATTCCATCAGTGCTCACTAGAGCTGCCTATTGGTTCTAAGCAAAATATACTTTAAATTGCAAACGGTAAAATTTTTACTAACAACTTTTTTTTCTAAAATATAGTCTCAGCATTTCTCTCCTACGTCCTAAAAAGTGAGGGTTTTTTTCTCAATTCTTTTTGGCTTGTCAGCTCAGCAGCAGCTTTCCTGTGCAGCCCTATCTCTTTATTCCAGGCCAATACTAAGATTACCATGAAGCCAGACCTCACTCTTAGGTCCACAATTAGTCCTAGTTGACTTGACTGTAAATAGGTCCCTGGTCACTCAGTCTAGAAAATAAAGGCAGCCAGATCTGAGACTAATTGCATCTCTCCTGGCATGTGTTCATAATGCAAACTTCAACAGGCACAAATCAGTTAGCTTCTTACCTTTAATTATTATTTTAACTAAAAATGGTACAAAGCACATAGAACTGCATATTAGAAGGGAGTAGAATTTCCAGTACTGCAACAATCATAATACTCACAATATGAGAAAACGTAGACGAGTATTTTGATGGATAAATATTACACTTTTTTAGTGTTTAAAATAAATGTTGCTTTTGAATATTAAGTAAAATAGTGCTGAGTAAAATTGCAGAAACATCTAAGATCATCTAGAAGTATGGTCAGAGAGCAGAGCAATAGGAGAGAGTACACACCAGAGAAGCCAAAGAAAAGTAGATGGAATATTTCATGGTGCAGCAGAAAGGGCTTCTGATGATAGACTTGGAGAACCATGAATCTTCTATGGACATACAGATTTAACACAAAATTTTGCTACACTGGCAGGAGAAAAGCCTTTCTCCCTAAGCGTTACCAAAACGTAATTTATTCAAGTTTACTTAATGATACACAGAAGTCAGCATATGGATTCAAGAAATGAAGTAGTATTTGTGTATTTATATATATTTAAAGGCAGTCTCAGGCTTACAGTGTAACTCAGCCTAATAACTTGACTAAAGAACAGATAATTAACATTTCTATCATCTCATGAACATGTGACCATTTTATTTTGTGGTTCCCATTCAGTTTGTCAAATGAGATCTACTTCATGATACTGAAGTCTAGATAATGATAGCAAGTTGTTAATTAGTACCTGTTTTACCCACCACTGTAAAAACATTTCTTGTTATAGTAGAATAAGAGGAGACAAGCTGCAGTTACATCTTTGTCCTTAATGTCTTTAAGATGCAGACAACCATATACCAAATACGCCTCATCTTTTGGCACCCTGTTTGGTATGACCTGAGGCTCAATCCCACCTACAGCACTTTACTCCCTCCCTCCCCTCATCCCATGAACTCTAGTCCTGTCCAGAGACATATACAAAGCTGCTACTAAAGGCCTCTGTTTGATCTAGATTTGAAAATACATATTCACACAGAAATCTCTGTGAAGGATGAAGAGCTCTCCATTTGGAGTGGGTGTTTGATTTGTTAACTGCTTGTTTCTGTGGCTCAGAAGACTCATGGTCACAAAAGGTCAATAGTTATTGGTACGCATTGCAACAAAAGTCTGTTTAATGTTTTTAGAAATAGACCATCTTCTATTTGCTCAAATTCCTTATTCAACACAGCTAAGACTTTCAAGACATTTAATGGCTATACTTTAATATACAGCCTATTCTTATTCTTGGACAGCTGTATTTCTTCACTCTCTTAACATGTATCTTGTTCTCATAAATTTACCTTTAAAAAAAAGAATCTATCTTTAATTAACTATGCCATTCTTTAATCCTTTTAATGCCACTAAATTATATACTGAAGAACTTTACAGTCTGAGTCAAAAGGGCATTTTGGCAAGAGAATATTGCAGCTGTGTTGCCTGAAACATCTTAGAAGGTAGTGTCCACAGGGAGCAGGAGAGCTCAGTAAAATACTGACAGATGTAAATAACAGTGTCACATTTTGGGATGAAAACCAGTTCATGGTCATGCTCATTAAGAGCAATTTCTGTGTCTCTGCAAGGCTGCACGGAAATGGGGAGGTCTGCACCCCAGGCAGCAGATACCACAGCAGCAGAGAAAGGAGACTTGCTTTGCACCGCTAATCCAGTTAATCCCAGTTATTTCAGGGTTCCTTCTGCAGCAAAGCAGAGAGTGATGTGGCTGGGAGGAAGGGATGAGCCTGAAAGAGATAGTGGGCAAGGGCAGAGGAAGCAGATCCCCCCTGGTCCTCCTGTTTTTCCAGGGGAGAGCTGTGGAGCTGGGGTGACTCCAGCCATCAGGCCAGAGCAGCTAACATGAAGCGACACTTTTGTCCTCTGAAAATGTTACTGCTCAGCGGAAATAACGAAGCTGTGCAGGGTGGACACCATCTCCCCCATGGGCCCTTGACTGGCAATCCTTCCCCCACTAAACCCACAGAGGAGATCCAAAATAGACACTCTCCAGAGGAGGGGATGAGGGAACACAGGTTCAGCTCCAGCACCCAAGCTCCACTCTGTTGTCCCTGTCAGCAGGGCAGGAAACTACAGCACAGACTGGAAACGTCTGGAGAAAAATATGTTCAGGATTTCAAGGAAGAAAAATAAAAAATAATAATAAAAAAAAAAAAAACAACCACCAAGAAAATAAACTGAGGTATAAAAATGTGAAAGCCATTAAAAAACGCTGTTTAAACTTAAGAATAAATGCAATGGCATACTCACATTCTTTAAAAGCTTTGCTCCGCTCAGAATGGCTTTGTTATTAGTGATTCTTAATGCATGAGATAGTGGTTTGGAATAAATCTTTAAGTAATTCAAAACAAGGACTCTTCAGTAAATAGTTGAAATTAAAGGGGGAGTTAGAGTCATCTGGTTTCCATTAGGATGATAAAATAGTTCACTTGAAACCTTTTACAAGATGCTTTGTTACTGGGAGGTGTCTGTGCATCTCACTCCATCACTAGCCATTTGACACAACATAAAAGGCTTCAAAAGCCATGCTAGGCCTCTTAATCAAAAACTAATTGTAATAGATATTGGGGAGTGTTAACACTGTGACCGCTAGGTTGTATCTTCAGTATATAAGCAGGAGTGAACATTAAACACAACCCTGAGTTGATAGGGCTTATCAGAATTTCAGAGTTAAGTGCTAAGTACTGCAGCCCGGTATCTGCGTGCTGTTGCTTTGTACCACTTTCGAGTTAATTGCACTGTAGGACTTCATCTTCCTAACAAAATTTATAGCATCAGCAGAGAAATTGGAAGCCCGCTGAAGAAACTGCTGCAGTTTACAGGAGCTCAGTGAAACCACAGGGGGAAAAAAACCCTGTGGTTTCTAGTTCAGCATCTAAGACATTGGCTGAGGAAGAGGGGGTCGCCCTTCCACACCTCCCCAGTTTACTCCATACAAAAAATGAGCTGTTTCTTCTCCCTCTTGAAGCTTTACTTGCTGCTAACGTGGCAGAATTATGGCACCAGCTCCCCAAAACAATGCCACCTTTAAAATTGCCACTATACTGGCACACATGCTTGCTCTACATTCCCTTATGCCTTATTATGATTGTTGACATGAATATTCACCATGCTCAGGGAAACAGCTTTATTGATTTTACTGATACAGGGTGGGATCAGAGTCACTGATTTTAACTTAATTCATGCATTTTTCCAGATAACAGATGACCTTAATATTTACACACTATTGCACCATAATAAACTCAGGCCAGTTCCTCTCCTGTGATATGAACTGTTGAAAATAAGAGTTCACATTTTTTGAACAAGGAGCTCAGAACCAGACTGGTGCACAATGAGGAAATCAGGGATATGGCAATTTACTCCAGCTGAGAATGTAGCCCACAGTGTAAAATTCCTTGTTCAGCACAGAGAAGTGCATTAAAAAGACTGCTGCCGTTATTTCTCATGAGTTCATTATAACCTGTGCGCTACCAAAATCTCTAGACAGCTGTGTTCCTTTTTACTCCAATTTCAAACAATATAATTAAAAAAGCATTTGATGAAATGTAGACACTTCTGCCATTTACACTGGAATGCTGGCACCATCCAAAATCAGCCAGTCTGTAAATACCAGATTAGGATCTGCGTAGCCAAGGTTTTTATTCTATGAAAGCATATTCAAAAGAAAGTCTCAACCTTTTCTTGGTGAAGAATAAGCTTCATTTGCAAAACCCATAATTATCTCAAATGTTCTGAGAAGCTGGGAGAGCTGCAAATGTTAAAACAAAACATGAGGAAACAGTTTTGGACATTTAAGTGGAGGCAAATAAGGATGATGTACTTTTCCCCTATTAGTTTACTATATAAATGGGAAGACATTACAGAGTGAAATTTAATTAAAGTAATTGACCAAATTGCATTTTGTAGTAGTTATTGTCGTTAGCAGCCCTGACTCCTCTGTCAAAAGGATTTGCTGAAGATTATTTCTAAGGGGTATTTATTATGAATATTAATCTCTCCAGTAAGTACCATCAACATATTAAAATTCATTTGAAGCACTTTATGGAAGACTGCAAACAGAAATGACTGGTGAAAAACAAGGTGTCTAATCATGTTAGCTTGGTTCACACATGGTTAAATCAGAAGTAGAACAGGGAAAAGAAATGTAATAAAAGGTATATTGGTTATATTATGATGAAAATGTACTTAAAGGGCACCTGATTTGCAAAGAAATTCAGGCTGCACTACCAAGAAAGCTGATGACTCTGCTGTTTAAGGCAGGTTTTTATATAGCCTTGTGCTGTCTCATTGGAAAAGTCTGATTCTTCAGCACCTGTGTTAATTCCTGTCTGATCTTTTCAGTGACTGCAGGAAGTACACAATTAAGGAGGGTCACAATTCCTACAGAGACCTTGGTTCACAGGTGCTACCTATGTTACTTATACCAACAACAGACAACTTGGGTTCAGTGTTTGATACCCCGAAGTGTATCCATCAAACCCCTCTTTTGATTTTCTTGTTGAGAAAAAAAACAGCAGAGGTGAGATAAGAAATTAGGGATTGGCAATGAAAGAAAAACATAAAGAGATAAAAACTAGGAATTCTTGACCCACTCTATTCAATTTTCCATGCTCTTGAGACAGGGTTTGAAGACTGATGGCTGTATGACAGAGGGAGAAAAGGCATTTATGAGATTGCCAGGGTTGCAAGTTGGGTCAGTCTCGGTCCTCCTCAGCCTCACCTCAGCCTGCCTCTCCTCCATCTCTTTTCTTTGAGTATTTTTTCCTTCCCTTTCAACAACGCCATCTTTCAACAACTTTCATACCACCTGTGTTTAAAATAAACACCTGACAGCAAAGAAGCCCAAAGTATACACTAGTTGGGCATCCCAAGCTCTGTTGCAGTTCCAGACGTCAACTTCTCTTGTCCTTTTAATAAAGGCTCAGATCCCTATCATCTCAGCACTCTGCCTCCGTTTTGCCAGGAGGCATTCCTTTCCCTTCCTTACGAAACAGGCTGAACGTTCTCCCTGTGTAAACATTGTTCCACATCTGTTCACTCTGAAGAACATCAGAGCACCATTTCTCAGAAACCATTCTGTACCACAGAGGAACCAGCACGAGGTCAGGAATTTCCTCAAAGTTTGGGCTGAATCACTTCACCCCATTGCTGTAATTTCTACAATAACTTTTTAATAGGGTTTGTCCACCTATTAGCACCAGTCAGTGTGACTGTGGCTGCATAATCCCTCTGCATAGACCAGGGCTGTGGTGGTCACTGAACTACCGATCTGGAAGTAAAACCCCTCAACTAACTATTCCTGAGCAGAGTAAAAAAGAGAAATCACTTCTATTGCTGAATATGGCAAAAATCCTTAAGGGAGTCCACTGATTACACTACTGAGATTTGTATGAACTAACTAGGGTAAATAATTAGACTATATTTTAATTAATATATCAGTGCCTTCTAGCACAATATAGTTAAATTTGTGCTACTATTAGAGCTGAATGAAAGAAAAGTGTCCTATTTGTGGTGAAATTATAATCATGACCTTTCCAAGAAAAAGAGAAGGCAAGAAAAACCCTGCAACTCTTTTTTGTGCTGAAAGAAGTCAAGAAGTGCCTTTAGTTCACCAAGTGCCCATGTGCCTCTTCTCTAGGTAGCAAACCTGAATATGGCAAAAGCGTCTCTGGTGAACAGGGAAATGAGACACACACACACATATATATACGTGACACAGATCACAAAATGAGGGCTAAAAATACAGCTCAATTATTCAAAGTATATAATTTTTTTTTCAAGCTTGACCTTGTTATTACATTGAGGCACCCGTGTCACTCGAAAGGGGCCTTCTGGCCCAAACAAGAAAAAAAAATAAATATCTGAGCATCTCAACACAGGTTTACCCCAAAACCTTGCTGCTCCCTGGACAACATTGCAATTTTGGGGAACAAACAACTCCCTCCCCATGGAGCATTAGCAGTGGTTTTGGAGGACCAAAAGTGATCAAGCTACAGGGTGAGGTTTTTTTCCCTGCCTCCCCTATGAATCAGACTTTTTCCTTCACTGCCTGAGGAGGGAACTCATCACCATCTTGCCATCAGAAGCAAGGAAGGGAGGGATAATTAACGCTTTGGACTTCTCTGTACAAAAGAGGTGGTCTTTGCAACTGCAGAGCAGTGCCAGCCTGCAGCCCTGTGCCCATGGCGAGGCCAGGATCCAGAGCTTTTATCTGAAAGCAAAGTATGTTGGAACTCCTTTATCTGGGGGATCAGCAGGAGCCAAGGGTAAGGGATGTGAAGGGAGAGCTTGTCAGCAGAAAGATGTGATGAAAAGCCCTTTGCGGCCACCTCTCTGATGGCAACTGAGGACCATAGTGGCCCATACCAGGGCTCCAATACATCACAGAGGTGCACCAATGGGTAATTCTAAGACAGGGAACTGCTTTCCAGCAGCAAAGAGCCCAACTCTGCCAAGAAAGCCTGGCTGCGCTGGCTTTGCAGGAGGAGAGGCTTTCTGAGCCTACACTTCCCAAGGTGGCAGCTGATCTCCGCTCTGCGGCAGCCAGCGTGAAACACGAGGGCTTGGTTTCCAGAAGGTGGGAGGCTTAGCACTTGCTGAAAATAAGACCCATTTAAGTTGTCACGACAGCAGTCACCTTGAAAGATTTAGGCCAGGCTGTCTGGTTAGCCAGCCGCTCTCCGAGCAGTCACATTTCTCAACCCTCCGCAACAGTTCCCTCCCCTTCAAAAAGCTGTTTATGTTTTGATTTTCCCATGAAAGTTAAGGTGTCACATTGGTTAATATTATTGCTTCTCCAGACTTCTCCCACTTTTGGCCCACACAGGGCAGAGGATAACCTCTTCCGTTCTGCCCCAGCATCACTTATCAAAAACACAGAGTGAAGGAAGCACCACACACTTCAGCTTTAACATCAATCTTCCCACTGGCTTCTCATTACTTTGCCAATAAGATGATCTTCCTCACACCACATTTCGATATATTTGACATCTGTCATAAAACTCAGGTCACACATATCTGTCTTCTGGTAAAATGAGTCAGCCTACAGAGACCCATACTATACTGTTCGGGTCTTGCCAGAAATAATTATTGATATATTGTCAACACATCCAGCCTACTGTATTAATAGGAGTCATAAATTACCAGCCTTTTTTCTTCCCTCTACCTAGCAAGGAAATGAGGGGACATAGAGCAGGAAAGCAGGTGATGGATCCAGGCACAGTCATTTTCTGCTTTCTAGAAGCTTTGCAGGACTTAATCATATTTAAGAGATTAACGAGTTTCAGAAATCATTCAAAACTAGGAATTATTTTCCTTTGATTTGATACCTTTTAGTACCATGCCAGTTATGATCCCTCATCAAAACAATCAGCTACTAACTCCCCAAAACTTGTAGCTGATAAACAGTAGCTATTAATGGGAGAGATATTACGGACAGATAGAAGTTGGACTACCCTAGGCATCAGTTTAACCTGTTCTTGGTACTTGCTGTGCAGGACAGATGCAACTTTTCTGTTTCATCATGCATATGCAGTGCTCCCCAGTTGATTTCATTAATAATTTAGGTATACTTTAGGTTATTTTCCTGCTTTTTTTTCTTTTAAAGTGTAAGCTTCCACAGCTAAAGGTGAAGGAACAGAGATGATAGCCATAGCTAGAGGAGATGAATAGCCTTTCCCACAAGTATGCTCCTGCAGAACAGTCAATGAGTTTAAACACTGCCACAGTTCCTTCCCATGACTGCTAAAGTGGGTTCAGTTACCACCTACTTGCAGCTTAGGCTATCACAGGTTCCCCTTGCCCCATGTTTTGGTATCAGAGGCACAAGGCTGAGGTGGTTAAAGCGCCTTCTTGCAAACCCACAGAGAGGAGCACAAGCTTTGCTTTAGAGCCATGACTGAGCTGTAAGTGGTACCTGGGAAGTCAGTGATAGACATCACATGATGTTCTGCTCCATCAACTACAGAAAAAGGCCATTAGGCTTGTGTGATTAAGGTATGCCATTCTACAGCCAGCCAGGCTTTGACCTTGACCTTTGGCAGGTGAATACTATGGTTTGCAGCTCTCTACTTTTGCTTTCTGGAGTAGGGACTATGATTGCCTCGTTAGAGACTAGGGAGAACAGGGACCACTTTGGGGAGGACATTTGTTTTGTACTAGCAAGCCCCTGAAGGCTGCTATGCTAGAAAACATGAAGTACTCCCTGCAAAGGCTTTGACACAGGGTTTTGCTGAGGATAGGGACAGGGGAGAGCAAATCCACCAAATATCACCTGCACATAGGGGTCATGTTGTGGGAGAATATTCCTCCTTGCACAAATCCAGCACAAAACCCAATTCCCAGCCTCAGTGTCAAAAACCACAAATATTTTTGTGCAACCTTCATTTGGTTTTGTATGACCCCAACTGGGATGACACCAAGATTGAGTTACCCAGGCAGAGGGGGTCTGCACACCACAGCAGTGTTCCACAAGCTCAGCAGCAGCAAAAATATCACCTGAGTACTTTACGTTTTTAGCCCTTCCATATATACAGGAGCATTGAGAGCACCTCAAACTAATTAACAAGCTGCTCTGTTATCTTCGTGCATTATCTTTCTTTTCCCCCTTTGATTCATGCACAAATTATTTTTAGAAAAGGGAAAAAACTTTTCTTTTTTCTAAAAAAAAGGCAATGAACTGAGGTCTGGTACTGCTCATCTGCTCCGTTCATTGCCTCAGCAGTGTATTAAGTTTGTGGGAAAGTGGAGGAGGGAGAAAATGTGGAGGTTGCCTTCACTCCTGTCACCTCCCTCACCCTAAAACCTCTCAGGTCTTCAACAAGCACCAACTCCCTTCCTTCCTCCCCCTCAAAAAGCTCTAGTGATTATATTCACAAGATCCTGACGTGTACTCTGTCCACTTTCCATCATTTTTGTAAGGGAAAGATGTGGTTACAAGGCAGTTTGGTTTTGTGGAGGGCATATACCTGGGTCAACTGACTTGGTGGCACTTCTAACCTTACACTGTAGGCAGTGTGTGATGGCACAGGCACATCAGATACTCAGTTCAGGTGTTGAGTTCTTGGGCAATTCTGGGCCAAGAAAAGTGACCTAAGGAGATCATTTTAAATCCTGCTAATTACAGTATCCCTGAGTTTGCTCTAGTTTTTTTCCAGGTTGAATTTAACAAAGATAAGAGTGCAGAAAGCCACTCATGCTTTTCTGCTCGGGCACTGAGCTCTGACACACCAGAGGATGTCGTCTTTCATTATTAACTTTGGCAGCATTTAAATTAAGTAATATCTTGACAGGGGAAAGGAAGAGAATGAAAGGCCCTGGGAATATTTTTTTTCTCCTGTTTAATTGTACTGCATTTGATGTGTTCCAAAAAACACCGGATCTGCTCTTCAGAGACAAAAAAAAAAGTTTATAAACCCCCACTATTTGAGGTAGTTTGGCAGCACATAGAAGGATAGAGAATTATCATCTGTCCAGGGAAATCCACCCCCTGCTTCTCCCAACCCTCTTTCAGCTGGTGCATGCAAGATGTTCCTGCTCACTTCATCCTCAAACACTTTGAGGACCACACACCTACAGTGCATTATTTGCAAGGCTTTCTAAGCCGAAAGCCAATGTGTGTGTATCTGTGGGTGGGAATGGCTGGATAATGTTACTGTGATAGCTGATGATAATATTTCTACCAATTGTTAAGCTTCCTAAGTCTCCACTTTGTGAAAGCTTCAGCGTATCGTTTTCCGAGAAGCGCAGCCTTCCTCGCCTAGGGAAAGGTACGAGTCAATAATGTGTTCATGCGAGATTATCTAGGAGCCACTGATTTACTCCAGAGGAAAAAAAAAAAAAAAAGGTCTCCCTTACACAAATGCACCTTTCTAAACACTTCAGGGGTCGTATGGTTCACTGCAGGATTGTGTCAGTACAGCCATAAAATAAGGCAGCGGTTCAAGCTGTCTTGGACTGGCAGCGTAGCAGGTACTGCAGGAACACAGATGTGGGATCATCTGAGCTGTTTAAAAGCGGCTGTTTGCTTGTGAGAACTCTGCTTCCAGTCCAAATAGACATTAGGAAAATGTGTGAGGGATGGAGTATGTTTCTTCAGTGTTTCAGGGGAAAAAGGTGTAGGAGGAGAGACAATTTTGATGAGTCAAATTCCTAATTCCCATCAGACCTGTAAAGTCAGTGGGAGTTGTTTCACTTTAATCTTAACATGCAAAAATGGGTGAAGTTAGAACAAAAGAAGGTGGAAAAAATAAATGAGCTTTGTTATAAAGTGATTTTAAGGAGGACCAAAAGAAAGAACAGTGTTTTGGTGTAAGGAAAAAAAACCCCTATTTTTCTGCATAACATACTATTTATCTCAGAACACTAATTCAGGACCTGGCTTCTGCAAAATCCCCTGCTCATTGCTTTTTCCATTTCCTTGCCATGGTGACTCTTCTGGGCTATAGCATGCCTCCAAACAAAGCACAATATCCTCCAGGACTTCATTTAAAAAAAAAAAAAAATGTTTAAGACCAACTCATGGCCTAATTCTTCTGACTTTATCACGCCTTTGTTTCATATTTTCCATCAGTTCCTCCTCCTCCACTGCATCAAGGCACAAAATTCTTGCTTTAATCCAAGATATTTACAAGTTAGACCCCCCCATAACCATTCCCCCCTCAGTTGTTTTTGTCCCAAATCAATCAAGCCTGACTGTCCACTTCTCCCTCAAGCAGTACCAGTCTCAAAACTTCTCCAACTCCATAAATTAACCATAGTTCCATCCCTCAAAACACTCCATCACACTCTTACCCTGCAGCATATAAAAAAAAAAAATCTCCATTTTAGACTTCTTGCTTGTGATCTGCTCATCACGTTTTCAAATCATACACACAATAATACTTCCTATAACATTCTTTTAATCCTGCCAGTTTTCCCATGTCTTTCTTATACAATGCCTTCTGCTTTCTTATTCCCTTTATGTCTCTTCCAAAATCCAGTAAGTTATGGGGTAGAAGGAGAAATACTGATCTCTAAGGCTTTAAGAATCAAGCTCTTATCCCACCAGTTCTTCCGTGGCAGAGATTCATTTACCACCATTCCAAAATTTCCTTAAATTTAGTCCACAAAACTCAGCAGTTTTGCACCTCAAGCTCTGCATGAAAAATCTGGGTAGTCCTGAGGCACAGAACTTCCTTTAAGAGATCTGTGAGAGGTAATTAAAAAATCTAAACCTATTAGAGTGTTTAAATTTGCCATAGAAGAGAAAATTCCTATGGATTCACAATGCAAGATGAGTTGAAAAATCAGTTGTAGATATTTGTAGATTGCCTGATACTAAAAGGTTCTGACTTTAATAAAAACATCTGGATTCTACTGTAAAATAAACAGTAGAAATTATACTGTTCCCATCATGATGTTAGGCTCCCATACTCTTATCCAGAGAGCTCCCCTGGCTTGAAGGAGCTCTCTTTCTTCTGGAAAGCACTGAAGAAATAGCTTATACAAAAATTCAGTCTATGCACAAGAGGAAAAAAAAACACCCAGCACTAAGGAAAAGCTAAGCAATAGCAATGAATCATGCATTTCATTTGGAAAGCAGAGATCTCTAGTTTTGTTTATCTTTTGTATGATTAAGTTCCCTGGTCTGGGTTCCTATATTTTTTTGCAAGTCCCATCCCCCATCATGGCAAGCCTCCTGCCCCAGCTGAGAGCCTCATTGTCCCCATGGCTGTCGTGGGAAGTCATGATAGATGGCTACACCACGACCCTTTTAGGAGGTGCGTGTTCATATTATGCTCAGAGACCTTTTTTGATCAATAGTCAATTCAAACCTTTTCACTTGTGTATACACACGTATATATTTATGTTTATAAGATACATATACATAAATAAGTGGCTGGAGAACTGTTAAGACGAGCAAAACTATGATAGGTTTCAGCATTTTGGAACCTGAAGCAGTGGTATCTCATGAGTAAATGTGGTCATTTGCAGCATGTGCAATATTTTAATATTTTAGTCAAAGGAAGAACAGACAGAATATTTTCATTGTGGGGAGCACAGAGACTTGAAATAACTTGGTTTTGATACTAGCCATATTGCACTTCACTTTTCCTTAGCACAGAATGCCAGCTTGTTTCTTCAAATTAAGACAATATGCTTATAGTGATGAACCTTATTGGCCATCTATCTTCCTTTTGTAATCTGGCTCTCATCAAGCTGAAATGAAGCCATTTCTTCTGACTGTGGCTGATTAAACACAGAGTAAACCTAGATCTCTGAGGAGGCTCTAATGATTCTCCACAGGCCTAGTGTCAGCCCGGCACCTGCAGCATTCAGCTTCCCCATTTCCATCATAAAATGAAGCATCTGTTACAGAGAAGTGTTATCTTTTTATCATCGATGGTATCTTTCTGTTTGAATTCACCTACCCCATTTGGTATAAATTACAGCCATTTCATATGTAATGAATGGTCACACAGGATGCACTCTGGTTATTGGGGGTTAAAAGGGCACAAAATCCTTTTACTAAACCTTTATTTAACTTGGTGAAAGTTAAGACTACATGGCTTGTGTAAAACCTTCTTTCTTACAACAAACAGGAGGAAATACTTATCACAGCTTAATGCTAAAGCATTTTGATATTGCTTATCTGAATACTGGCCTTGGAGTTTTTTGGAAGCAATTTCTGGAGAAACATTAGTTGCAGGGAAAAGAAACAGGGAAACACGTTCGTGCCAAAGACATTTCTGTCTCAGTAACTTGATTAACTATAAGCCTGAAATGTAAAAGTAGACAAGATTTGTTTGCTAGAAGGGGTAGCTGCCAATTTAGAACCTGCTGTAAATCCCACAGAAGTCAATTGGCATATATTCAGTGATTTCAATAGCATTTGTTTGGATCAGGCCAAAGATCAGCTAGCTGTTTACATTTTGTGTGGTCCACATGCTCCTCTATGTTTTACATTCTTCAGTTTTCCATCTGAGCTGAAATAGGCGACTTCATCGTAGAAAATTTATTTTCAGCTGATAGGAATTTAGGGCATAATTTCGCCAAGCATTTCATTGTCTCCCAACAACAACAGGGATAGTCTGGGCAACTTCATATCTCAAAGAATAAAAGAGAAACTTCCAAAGACACCAATTCAGAAGCAAAACTTTGCTCATGGCTCCTTGAAGTAATAGTATAAGTGATAGGAACAAAACAGTTGTTAATAGGTGGAATTACTTAGCTGTTTTACATGTAGCTACAAGATATAGAGGTCGGGGCAACAACTGCACAACAGCCTTCCCAGTCACATGAACCTGATAGATGTTGTAAAATAACAACCACTTCAATAACATCTAAAGTTTGCAAAAAAGGTGGCTTTCTGTAAATACAGTCTTCAGTGAGCTAAGAAACAGCATAGAGATACTCCAAAGTACGTTGCTCAGTTATTGGTACGAGACTATTTGAAGGAGACCAAAGATCAGCACCACCTATTTCTTGGCAAATTCTTGGAGTGTTGAATCATGGTGTTAAACTGGGGCAGGAAAGGAAGTTACAGTTCAAAGCATTTAATTCCACTCATCCCATGCCATGCTCTGAACAGGATGCGCCACCACTGAGGTCACCATGACCTACAGCCCAGAAAAGTACAAGATTGCCTGAGATTTCTTCTCCTCCTTTTAGTTAACAGGCACAGAAGATGCAATGGACAAAGTAGTATTGGCAAAGTCCTATTGAATTACAGATGCTAAACAATCAAAAAGGAAATTGTAATTACAAAAAAATTACAGCCACAGTCCCTTTGGTGGCTCATTTGCCTAGTTACTTCTCCTAGCATATTACAGGTGAAATAGTTCTATACCACAAAAGTAACTTAAAAGCATGTACTTTAAATGTCAGATTTAAATTTTCAAGTACCTGTTAACTACAGAGAGCCTGGGGTTGCTTAATGGACCCATTGGTGGGGAATCATCCTTGTGAAAATAAGGAGGACTGAACATTTTTGCACCAACATGCATTTTCATCATCCTTTTGCAAGCCTGCATTATGTGGCCACTTTCTGCTGATCCATTTTGTAGCAAGCAAAATCATATTGTCCTACCACAAGAGCACACTTGTTGTTCAAAATAATTAGGACATGAGTCATCTTAGTATCAAAGTTGGCATTAGTGATATATGGGGCTGATGACTGATGAGTCCAATGAACGTTTGACTTGTAGACTTAAAATATGCAGCTGAAAAGCTCAGTTAATTCAGAAGAGACACAGCATAGCAGCGATAGCATCTTGTAAAAGCAAGATCCAAGACAAGTAGAAATGCAGTAACACTAGTGATGAAAACAGCTTAGATCTTTGGATTTCTCAGAGCAGCTGAAAAATGGAAGAACTTATTCATTAAAAAAATTCAAAACTCAAGTGTTTTCCCTTTGACAAGGTACAAAATGTCATTTTTTTCCTACTGTTTACATGATATTTTTTTAAGTGCTGGAATTGCTTTTGCTCCCTGTTCACATTTCCTTTCATTTTTCCTTTTGTTACTTTAGTTGAATAAGTAAATGGTATCCAAAATTTCAGTTTGGTTTGGAAAATGTATAATAGCAGAAAGAAAAATGAAACTAGCTCAACCACTTGAGAGAGTTTCCTTTGTTCCCTTCTGTAACTTCTCCAGAATTAAAAAATTTGGAAGAGTTAGTCCAAAACTAGGAAAAACAGGGAGAGGAAGGTCAAGGAGTGCAAAAGAAGGAAAAAGAAAAATGATGGAAAAAATCCAAACTACTACTTTTCCTTAGAGTGAAAACAAAAAAGGAAATAGGTGTTTAGTATTTATTTCAAACACAAAATAGAAACAGAGAAATCTGAAAAGCTTTGCTTTATTCTCTTCTCATGGATACCAACCATTTCCCTGTCAGCAGCTGTCTAATTGACTACTACAGTTAACATGTGGCAACTATTTTCAACTGTATTTAGCTAAGTCTGCTGCTGTGCTTCAGACATAAGGAAGGCTTCCAATGCCCAATAACCGTCTGTTTTTTCCAGCTTTACTATGGGATCCAACAAAAGCCATTGCACCTAATAGCCTTTGACTTAGTTTAAAAAGTAGCAATGTTTGCATCTAAATATGTTTTAGGACAATATCAAGGTATAAATCTGTGTCAGATACAATTAATTTTGAATGCCAGCTTCTGTAAGAACTTCCCTTGGTATCCCAGTCAGAAAGGTGCCCCAAAATCAACTATCTTCAAAGCTGTTTCATAGAGTGGTAAAACTAATAAGAGCTTGTGTTTCAGCAGCTGGACACCCTGAGGGCAAACAAAGCAATTGGAGCCAGAAACTCCAGTTACTGTTTTCTTCCTCTATGGGACAGCTTTGGATGATGTGAGGATGTTCCCCACCTTTGTGCTACATCCAAATGTTGACTGTCATTTGAGTTAACAGGCTATGAAGCAGTGGAGACCACCACAAGCTGCACTGGTGACTGTAAAATTTAAAGGACCTCAAACAGAAATCTAACTGGCAAAAATAAACATTTAATAATGTATTTTCCTCCCAATTTTTATCTCCCAACAATTCCAAAGTGTGCAATCAAAAGCTTTGATATTAAAGGATTTGAAATCAGCCTTAGGTTTATAACTAGGCATATAGTGAACCCTATTTCACTCTTTTTAAGGAGCTGCTCTTTTTAGGTTTAAAATCTAGTAGTGACACAATCACGTTTGTGATCAAGTATCTTCTTGCTGTAATATTTTTTCGTTCACTGATTCAAATGCTATAATATATATAGCCTATACATAATGGTGTCTGTAGAGGCTTCATTAATGGACTGAGGCCATTCAATGCTTTTTTCCAAAGCATCAAATCACCCCATAGTTATTCTGGGAAAGAAAAAGAAAACCACCTAGAATGAAGTATCAGAGGTGGGTACCAACTTAGATGATTGTAAAGAACAATATGTGAAAAATGTTGTGATCACCACAGATGAAAAAACTTGGAGATGAAATTGGTCTTTTACGGTAATATCAGTTTGCTTCATCAACAACAATGTGTCTGGACAATGTGCCAGTGTCATTGACTTTCACCATTTTAAAGGCCTTTAATACTGATTACTGCAGAGTGAACAAAAGCTTTTCTTGTGAGAAGCCTGAAAAGGTTGATTATATGTACATTACAGCTGCAAATGGATCAGACAAGTAGTAAGTTATGAAAGTATGAACACAAGAGAATAAAACCATTCACTGGGCTTGAATTACTTTAGTTTATCTTTTTAGGCTGAATTGTGGCTGTGGTCTTTTGCAACTCAAATAAAAAGCATAGATCAAGATGAGATAAAGATAGCTGAGTATTGCCAGCATTAGGCAATAAAGTCAGTAGCTGGAATAGAAGAAAACTTCGATAACCACAGAGAAAAAATGTTAAAAGTTCCAGTAATACAGGCAAAAGTCCTCTGTAGCAGGCAAGTAAATTAGGCACCAAGTTAATAAAAAGATACAAGAATCTGCTCTTGCATGTCCTTATAAAGATGTTTGGAACTGAAATTTTCCTGGCCAGCTGAAGGGACTATCTCTGATATTCCAATTAAACATTGTTTGAAAGCTTCTGAGAGATAAGAGTGAAAACTTTCATATTAAGGCCCAAACAGGAGGGTAAACTTCATTCAAAATTCAAAGTTCTGCTTTACACTTGGAAAAAAGAAAAAACCCACACAATACATCTCCTGTTAAAAAAAAGTTTCTCAAAAGAATTTTCCAAGGTGCTTTAGAATCATATTTCTTTCCATATCTTGCAAAGAAAATTAAGTTTTAATTACTTTACGCTTGTTTTAGCATGAAAGAGGTAACACAGCCATCACTGAAAGAATGTGATATCAGAATTTGTGTTGGTAGCAAGAGCTCACACCTCAGGAAGAACAGCCTGGTCTGCAAGGCTGACTAGAGTTTGCAGATTGAGTAGCCATGAAAAAAATTTGATCATTTTATTTAAAAAATGCATTTTTGCTCTAAAAGTCCAATGTTTTTTTTCTTATTGGAAGCCTTAGTGTTATTCCTATGAAACAGCACTCACACTTTTTAGAACAAAATATCCTAAATTAAATTTTAGCCAGTACATTAAAGGGTCATTTCCAAAAGCTGAAAGTACATTCTGTTGCAGTGTAAAAGGATAATAGAGGGCAAAAAAAAAAAAGAATTACAACACACTAGTATTACTGAAAAAAGAGCATGAGTTGTGATATCCATGAAATGTTAAATTTTCCGCTATTCACAAGGCTCTGCATTCTTAATATCTGTAAAGAATGGTCATCTTAGTTGCTAAAATGTAACCCAAACGCTGAAGCCACAGGGCTAGAATACTTTAAAGTAGCCACTACATCCAGCTGATTCTGCCATTTAGCACTTCTCCTGTAACCTCAGTGGTGTAACCTTAGTCCCCAAAAATTGGAGGGCAAGTTATGCCATTGACCTCAGTCTGATCTGGCTCTAGGACAAGCAACCGTGCAGTCCCTTGGGGCTACAAGCCATGGGGAAATTCCAGGGCTCTGGAAGATGGAAATAGCTCCAGACACCTCAGCTGGAAGAGAAAGTCAGAGCTGTAACCTCTCCCTGGGGCTGTCAGGAGCCTGAAGCAGCAGGGCCAGGTTTTCACCCAGTTTGTCTCATGAAAATGAAGAAATGCCAAATTGGTGCCCACCTGGTGAACCGCTGAAAGGCGCTGGATGCAGCCTCATGTACAAATAATTCATGTCAGCTACTGGCTTTTTGGTGCTTATCTATGCCAAGTGCACCCTATTGTACAGAACTTGTGATGTTTAGATACATTGCTTAGACACCAAACTTGTATTAAATATTGTGGGATATATGAGAACCCTCACACTTTCACTAGATGTCACATGCTCCAACGTGCACATATGTCCACACACATGTACAAACACTTGCATGCAACAACTCTTTTCTCAGCTACAGGCCAAAACTTACTAACTGATGTTTGTTAAAATTAGTATTTTTGACAGTCAGAATTAGTCACACATGAAGCATCCTGAGCTTCAAGTAGGCTGCCTTAATTAAAGTTTTACCTGTCACTTAATGGAAGAATTATCAATTTTGATCACTGTTTTTCTTTCAGATAACAGTAGCGTTATATCAGTCTTTGTATCCCTGTATGTAAAGGAAAAAAAAATCTTGCTGATTTCAAATGCAGGCTGATTTATTTTACAATGTTTTTACTGCATCCTAGGCTTTCTCAGATACAATGGTCTCCCCCCACATAGCACAGAAGCCACGCAAACAGGTGAACCCACAAAAGGAAAGGATGCTGCACATGCCAGATACTTTCATGAAATGAAATACCAGTTGCACAGCTTTGCTTTCACCTGCTTCAGACATTTTCAACTGCAAGACCATAACAGTACTGCTTTTAGGGACAAAAGAAGGCTCTATTTTTTTTAATCAACTAATAATTCAGTAACACTGATTTCTCTGAAGTATCATCTATTGCCCTTATGTAAATCTGGAATGAGAGCACTGACATGAACGGAATTAAATCTGGAGTCATTCATGAGCAGCTGAGATCCAAATTCCCCAATCAGTAACATTTTGTTCCAGATTGCAAAACTTCTTGTTAGAACACAAACACTCTTTTTACAAGAAGAGTTTAAATGAGTTGTTAGTGACGTCTTCACAGAAGAGAGATGGAGAATTTATCTGTACTTTACAAAACCTCTTCCCCTCTCTAAAAGCACCAGTTGTTTTAATTTAAACTAATATTAAAGTTTCTTGCCCCAAGTCTGGCGTCAGCTACACAATGGTACAGCATCTCTTTAACAACATAGGAGAGCAATGGCATAAAAACCATGCACTCAGCTGAGATATATCCTCATATTGCTTCCCTCAGATTGTTAATCCAGATTCACATGCCACTCATCTATAAGGGCCAGTTAGTGCCCAATTGTTTCTTCATAATGATGGAGTCGATCCAAATTGCAGGGAAGACAAGCAGCTCTATATATTTTAATTGAAAATAATGGATTGGTAAATCAAAATCTCCCTTTTTGCAGTCACAGATTCAGAAAGCTGAATCACAACAATATGTCCCAGAAACCGCATCGTCACCAATACAGCGGCATAAATCAGGAATGCTTTGGTGGCTCTTCTAAGCAGTTATTTTTCTCTTAAAAAACCCACACAGCAGCCAATCTTCTTCTTGTGCCACACTGACATCAGTAAACACAGAAATCTACAGAATTCTCTTTAAAGTATTCTGGCCACATGCAGTGGAGCTTTAATAGGATCAGTCCTTTCCTGACAGGTCACAGTATGCTGACTAAGTTTAGTTACACTTTATGATTTCAAAGGCTTCTTCCCAAAAGATACTCCCCTCTCCCCTCCTATTAAGGAGTGTAGTGATCAAAGCGCTTTTTAAAGATGCTATTCATGACTACTTTGAGTTTTAAAAAATGAAACCTAAAATGAAATGCTGCTTGGAAACACTTCAAGTGATGCATAAATTTTGCACAACTGTTCAGCTTCCACCATTCAACCATCCACAGTCAGTTAAAATATTTACTATTACCTGTTAAACTGCATTTTAATATGTGAATAGTTCTCAGCATGAAATGATACCAAAAGCTGAAGAGGTGCTCAGGAACATTCAACCAGCACAAGCATGCTGGGTACTATGGGCAGAATTAAACCAACAAGATACAAGTGAAACAGAATAGTCTTCTTTGGTTTAAATGCCATCATTTTATTCAAGCTTTGAGTTATATGGAGCAAAGTTTAAAAAACTGGTGAGTGTGAAAGGAAGGGAGAAAGAAGAATATTTCCATCACTTTCAAAGAAACTCTCAAGCGTGTAATGCTAAATGCAGGCATGTGCAGAACTTCAGCAGTCTCCACACCAAGTTTATATTTTTATGGTGTTATCTAAAATGCCCACTCAATGCAAACTGCCTATTTACCTTGGAAAGAAAAGCCAAGCTGTTTCTGCCAGGATTTAGACATACTGTTCCCAGGGAGTGTATGTTTTCCATGCTTTATGCTCAGATCACCAAACTTCCTGCACCAGCACTCATTACATGGGCCAGTGACATTTCAGAGCAACTAGCCTCCCCCCAAAATAAAACAAATTTTTGTTCATTTCACCACTTTTTCTGAAATATAGGGCTCCTCCAGGGGACCAACTTCCATTTGTAAATGGGTAGTATTTAATTACATAATATTCTGGACAGGGTGACTGCAAAGGTACCTCATCAGATATGAAAGGTTGCTACCAGGAAGTATCATCATTCCTTTGCTATCCTTGGAAACGTGAAGGAGAAAACCACGGTAACTGTTATGGCAGAGATGGGAGAGCCACTCACACTTGTGTCATTGATTCTCTCCAGAGAATGAGAAGTTAATGTATTCAACTCCTCTTTAATGCCAGCCTTCCCTCGTGTTATTCATACAACTTAACTCTGGCTGCCTCCTCCTCATCCCTCCTGCTTTGCCTCATGCTTCTCAAAAGACATTTCTCTGCACGGCACATCAGAAACTAAAAATCTAAGTTGCTATCTTACTTCCAAACCGAGCTGTTGTCAGCATTAAACCTACACAATGAGTTACAATATAATCCATTTACAGGGTGTCTTATCATGCAAATAACTCAAGGTGTCTCACAATAAAATAAAAAGGACGAGAGGAATAAACCTCAGCCATTGGAACACACAAAAAGGAAACCTTGAAATTTACTTTTAAACACACTAATGGCTCTTTTCTCCCACTGAGGCATGAAGAGGGACAGGGCGGAGGATTTAACCAAGGAATTCCTATTAGCATTTGATGGGACTTAAATGTGCAAATCCACTCCAAGATCACTGGGAGACCAGACTCCTTAAAAGGAGAAACTTGCTTGATATCTTGGAGAGAAGATTCATAAAGGCACAAGTGTCAGAGAAAAGCTTGGTCACCAGAATGTCATCTTGTTGGCTTAGATCTAAAGAAGTGTGTAGGCCTTAATGACCTAGCTTAGGGGTAGGAGCTGTAAAAGCTCCCCACAACACAGAAGTAGAAACACTCTTTAAAAGTAAGAAAGGCTTTGGCCAAGGCTCTATTTCTGACTTACTTCCAAAAAGGCTCCTGGTTTAAATTAATGTTCCATTATCAGTGTAGAAATAGCAAATAAAAGGCACTTTTTTCCTTCCTACTTAATTTCTTTTCATTTTCCATCATTCTTCCTTAGACTGTTATAAACTGCTTTTTGGAAGAGATGGATTGATAGTGTTCTCCCTCCCCTGGGTTGGGGCATGAAGCAGTTGGAGACACTGAGCAGATGAGCTGTCCCAGGAGCAGAGCAGGGGAGGAACAAGGACCACACCACACTCTGGACTGTTGTTCTCCCTCTCTCTGAAGACTGTGCCAGCTCACGTCATGGCCCATGTTATTCCTTAGGTCAAGCCAAACAAGTTTCACCAAAATGACAACCAGAGGCTGGGGCAAAGCAAGATGTCTGTTCCTCACTTAAACACTGGAGCAGCAGTAGACACCACACGCCTCGTATGGTGCCCAGAAATAAAACCACCGTAGGAGAGGCGTCAGTTTGAGTCACTATTTTCCTGCTCCTTAGAGCCCAAATTTTAATATAGTAAAAATGTCAAATACTAGAGATATAACCCAGCACTAGGAATAAATGTGTGAAGGAGCCAACTCTTCTAGCTGGTTGTCTAATGCAACTGTTGCTCACATCAAATTCAACCATTTAGCCCACTGGCTACTACCCAACTGGAGATCTGTTGAAATCAGGCTGAGGAGCAGAAAGACTTGTACCAAATTCAAGCTGTTGAAGAATCTCTAGCTTATAATAAAAGAGTACAGGTTTTGAATCAGAGGTTGATATTAGTCAAATATTAGCCAATATTAGCCAAATATTTCATCAGGACACAACACTGGCCTGCTGTTCTTTGGTCTAATCACATTCAAGGTGTTTCCTTTATCTTCTCTTCACTATTGACCAGATGTACACAGATTCAAATTCAAAATACTTAGTGAGTGTTAAGCTTTGGGGCACTCAGGAGTGGAATAGAGGTGACTGGAGCATCTCAAGCATCAGTAGATAATTACCACTAGAGAATGGGAAGCTGTGGATATTCTGGCAGAGTTGAACACTTCATTTCAAGTATCCAAAGTTTGCTGTAATTGTTTTTAATTAGGGGGCATTTACAGAGCATCAGAACCATAATGCAGCTAGCATCCATTTATCACATTCTAACTTTACTGAAAGATGCAGAACCCATTTCCAAATCTATACTAGCTGCCATTATAGAATATTATTATTACACACCAACATTTGCTCTACTTCTGGAGTTCATAGCAGCCAGCCTCGCCTACAAGCTGGATTAAGTCTACAGTCAAATAAGCAGAAATAAAAATGTAAAATTACAATTTAGAAGACCAATTCCTTTCTTTCAGGACCACAATAGCCATGGGTTTTATGTTGCTCTGAACAGTGGCTACTCAGATTTGATTGATCTTTTTCTTCAGGATACCCACTTCTACATTCATTCCCACTGATCTAAATCCAGAGTAATACTTAAATAGTGAATGATATTCCACATTTCTAAATGCTATCAAATTGTTGCCTGTGGCCCCGGCAAAGTAGTAATGAACTCCTGAAGTTACTCTTTAAGAAATAAAAGACTAAATTGCAATTTAAATTGGAAAGCACTGTGTTGTTTGACTCCTCTTGCTTCAAAGTAAAAAGACCAATTTATTTGCCATTTGAAGAGGATGAAAGCCTTTCTAAGACACTATTCCCCCTTCATCTACCATGTATTGCTGGACATGTATAGCACCCATGGCTTGTGAGAGCCCTTCCTGGGGGAATCATAGCTAATTTCAGGAGAGACAGAGGGACATGTATCATCTGACTTTCCAAGATCAGAATCAAGTCTGCCTTGGTAAGCTAAGCTTTAGCTTGGAGAGAGTTTTTATGGCTGAGTTATAAAAACCTTGGAAACAGGGGAGTTTATGATAAAACCACTGACAGACCCTTAACTATAGCAGTATTCATGGTTACCACTACAAGACAGGCTTTATGTTGGAGGGCAGTAAAGTTAAACCTGCCCATAGGGCATTCTGAAATGTTAACTGCCAGTGCATATAGTAAGATTTTTAGCACAGGTGTACTCTCCAAATAAACCTGGCTTACAGAAACCTCCTCCTTTTGAACAAAGAAAAGGAAAAACAAGAATAAGGTTTTCATCTATGACACTGGAAACATTTCTATAGTTGTGAACAACTACATTTGATTAAAATCTGTCAGATTTATCTTCTTAGCAGGAGGGAAGAAATATGTGTTTTCCTCTGAAAGGAAATCAATGTGTCTTTATGATAGATGCAGAGTGAAAACAGGAATGGTGTCACTTTAAATGGTGAGGGAGGAAGGATGGGCAACCCACTGGATGTTACCATTAGCTGCTGGCATCACCGTTGCCAAGGGAATGTCCCCATTCAAATCTTATATTCTGCATATATAGGATTGTTTTATGGTCACTGACCCAACAGTTATCACTCAGACTCACAACATCCTCAGGGCAGAGGCACTGTGGCTTTTGTTCTCTTCACATTTCTTAATTATTACACCTTAGTGAAATTTCAGGGGAAATTTCATTGGCTTTTTCACTGACATGAGTAGTGCTGGAGTCTAACTAGCTTCTTTACTACAGCAGAATAAGAAAATAGTTTTACTTGAAGTAGCAGAGAATTTGAAAGCTGCTTACAGCATGCTGGTTGATTTAGTGGCCAAAACAAATACTCCTATTGAGATAATGGATCACCAAAATTTGAAAAAAATATATTAACTGAAAGAACGAAACAGAGCTTGATTAAAAGCAGTAACCTAATGCCATTATCAAACTATTTGACCTTAACAAATGCATTATCAGCTTGGCTTACAACATTATCCAAAGTTACAAAACAAAATTATTTAAAGAAATGTACATATAAATATGCTGCTGATATCTTGGAAAGCTTAGAAACTAAATAGAGAATGAAGAAATAAGTAATGACTGCACCTCTGAGCAACTGCACCACAGAGAGATGAAAGAACTTGCTCAGGAAGACAGATTTTTGGCAAAGAAGGAATATATCCTGTATACCCTGAATGCCAGACCACTGTCCTAAGTAGACAACCATGCCCTCCTTTTGAAATTATCTTAACTAAGCAAAACCAACAGTTTTTAATGTCAAGTGATATTCAGCACCATTCCTTGGTCTGCACCAACCCCTTTTAATAAAGTTCTGTCAAAGGAATCAACAAATGCATGTGTGTCTCCAGGAAAAGTACACAGATTTTTTAGAAATATTTTGAAAAGGTTTTGCCTCAAAGGCCCTTAATCTGAGCTATTATTAGGTGAGATGGTTTCAAGAATAAATGCCCAGTTTTCAGTTTGGGTAGTTTTTGAGCAAGGTCTGCCCAAGACTCTATGTTACCAACTATGCTGACAAACAGTAGAGAATCATCCAAGACTATCCAAGCTAAAAGATCTCACTGCAGTAAGTGCCAGGCTATTAGAACAGGAGAAATTCAGTCACTGGATGGAGAGCAATATGAGTACAATACAGACACACACACAAAGGCTCTAGACACAACTATGCCAGAAAGATCTCAGTGATTGAATAAATCACTGTAAAGTATCAATTCAGGGCTTCACAAAAGGGAAAATAAGATACAAGAATATGAGTAGAGAATAAGAACCCAGAAAATACCCTCATGCCATGTACAAAACCCCAGTAGTTCTGGTTATTCTGACTCAAAATAGATACAGAAGATTATAATGCCTTGCTGCCTTTAAGTAAATACCCGAAAAAATAAAGAGGGCACATGATATCTGGCCTATAAAATCTGTAATACAGTAGAGGAGGTAAGTAGAGAATGATTATTCACTTTTTTGTATAATACAATATAGGGCATCTCTTACAAGAAAGTATTTTTTTCTCAGTACAAATTAAATGATGGAATTCATTTTCATAGATGTTGCAGAGAAAAAAGTCTATATGGATTTAAGAAAAACTTCACAGAGTAGTATTAAACATGAGCTTTGGATGTCTTTTAACTGCTGGTTATGAAACCAGGAGGGTACAGAGCCCTCCTAATAATCTTTCCCTAAGCATCTGTTCCAGACTACACTTGGATCAGGTTTTTCTTTGGTTTGACCTGACTTGCAGTTTACAATATAATTAACTTTAAGAAATTTTCACATAGTTCATAAAATTGTGCTAATAAAATCTGTAGATGACAGGAAGAATTATGTTAACAAATGATAGAAGGCAACAAAATTCTGATTCAGAGCAGTCTGTTATTCTCTATTTATTATCATGTAGCTAAATACAGCAAAAGTCAGGGAAGAAGGCTACTTTTATAGAAAGTGAAATCATCTCAAAACAGTTGAACCTGAATGATTTAATCCCCACCTCTACTCAGTGCTATAGCATAAAGAGGCCTAAAGCCTCTGGAGTCCAGAGCCAGAACAAAAAAAGTTCCAAGTAGAAGCAAGGCAATTATCTTATTTCTGACAAAAAGCACTGGTAAGATAAATCACGGGTTCCAACTTTTCTTTTAAAATGGAGACAAATACTGACACAAGACCATAGAAGATGAAAATCATGTAGATACTAGAAACAAGTACTACTCTACTACATATAAACTCAACTTCTGCAGTTCAACAGAAAGGAAGGAGGAGGACTTGATTTCTAAGCAACGGTACCTGTAAGCAGGGAGAATATTGGATAACACAGGGCATTTGACCTTGCTGCCAACAACATGAAAAGATGCAAAAGTGGAAACAGAAGTTACAGAAACTCAGCTTTGAAGCCAGATGCAGTTTTCCAGTACTGAAAACTGCTAAACATTTCAAGCCCACTGGTGTCAAAGGCAAAATTTGCTCTCTAAAAACTAAAAAAAAAAGAGGTTCTGCTGTAATTCTTAGGAGAAATTCTTCAATCCAGAGATACAACAGTATAGCTGAAGATAAACACAGATGAAAGGTGTTTTTCCACTCTAATTGAGACAACACAGAATTTATCTTCACGATATGACTTGGAACACTCATCAATTTATACACAATTTATTTGAGAGGATATGGGGAAAGAAGGGGGATGCTTACGCAAGTGAGAGAAGTGCATTGCCAGCCTCAGCATCCATAGACTAAAATCTTCCTCTTACTATTCTGTGAATCTGAGGCCTTGCTTTGTCTTATTACCCTTGTGGTTCAATATTAAGAAAATATTTATGCTTCAGAGTCCTGGGCATTAGAGAGGTACTTGCAATATCAAGAATAATTTTCACACCTTGGTGATATAATTCAGTTTCTGGACTTGCTTTATTTCAGTATTTTTTTCCCTTGGCTACCACAGTTTTGGAATGTGAGGGATGAGATGCTAAAGAGGTGGTCAAAATTTGGGGGGAAGGGGAGGGAATGGGGAGATCTCACAGGTGGTCTGTTCTTTTCATGCTCAGGATCACTCTGATCACCAGTTTTGGATTTGAGAAGGAAATTAACCCCAGAGTAGATTATAAAGGACAGAGAGGGAGTTCTTACTGTGTGGGATTACCTGGATATAGTTCAGCCAGTTTCTCTAGACATTAGTGCTACCTTGCTATGACCTATTCTCTGCCTACACTTACTAGTTGGGCAAATGGAAAGGGCAGAGCAAAAAAAAAAAATCATACAGAGTTTTAAATAAGTTGCAATCTCTGTTCTTATCTTAGGTAATTTGTAGTATTTAATAGCCCTGATATACAGGAGGTCACATGAAATCATTTAGAAGTCCTGTCTGGATTCAATTTCTGAGAATGTATTACTCTGCCTGGCACAGGGAAGATAATGGCATTTCCTTCAGTAGAGCCTCCGACAGTGCCAAGAGCAGGAGCCCGACTGTCATCGGATCAGCCAGCGAAAACAAGAGGGGTATTTGGTTGTTTGTTTATTGAGTCATTGCAGCTTGATATTGGCTTTATGCCAATGCACATAAGTTCAGAGATAAAAAGTTATTCCCAGTGATAGCAGGACAAGCCGTTTCTCCCCATTACAGCACAGAAATCTAGTGCTAAATTAAATCCAACCCCAGATATGCAGGTAACCTGAACCTCGACTTTCACAAGGGAGAAAAGGTTCAGGAGACAAGCTGGGACAAATCCAGGTGCAACGAGCCAGATCCCTGCATAAAATTTTTGCTGTCTTTCAACAGCCCAGCTCAGATTTGAACTTGGAAAGGTCCAAAGGAAACTATTTAAACCCAGGTCCCAGAATGCAAAGTGAACTAGTGGGATTGCTCAGGAGCCTGAAGTGGCATTTTTTTGCAGAGCAAACAATATAAAGTAAATAAGGGAGAATCACAATCCTCTGTGTACTCTAAAAGAAAACCAAAAGTCCCACTGGTGTGCTGTGCTTGTCAGAAAATACAGGAGCAAAATGCAAGCGTGTTAAAAGGCTCCAGCCTAGAAGAACTTTTTTTTCTTCTCTTTAAAGCAATGAAATGGTTCAACAACCTTCTGAGAAGGTGAAAAATCTTGCCTGTCTACATTTGTAAGAGAAGCCTGAATTACCTGCCTTTCCCTTTAAGCATTTTCAGATACAAATCAAACACAGATGGCCCATTATGTTTATGACCTCACTGTCAATTGCTCTAGATAGTGCATGCATTAATTATTGAAATATTTTCATAGTATACAACTTTTTAGTGTTCACATTGTCACAGATAATTTCAACTTTCTGATTAGTAGATATAAACAGTATAATTTATGAGAATTAATCTCTCGAATGCCATAAAAGCCACAAATATACAGAATTTTTTTTTACAATGAATCCAACCTAAAAGAAAAGAGACAACAACCAAAAAAACCTGGCCTCGCTCCTGAAAGTCAACATTATGTTAACATTCCCTGCGATACATAAACGATGCCAAAACCTATTACAAATGCAGTAAATTTTGATTACGAGAGTTGTTTGTTATTTATGTCTAGAAGATAAAGATAATATTGGGAATAGACCTCTTCTTTTCTGTGTATAAATTACATCCATAAAATATTGTGGGTTTTAAACAGTAAAAAAAACTTGATTGAGGTTTTCAGATTGTTGTGTCTATTCTGCTTCAAGAAATCCACCATTGGAGAGTGAGCAGGTGGTGGCATTTCTTTAACTGCCATTTACTTTCATGAGCAAAATTGAGCAACCCCAGACCAAGTCCAGAAAAGTCCAAAGAGCAGCAAAGGAATCATTTTTAGATGAAAGTCATCAAAAACACCAGTTTCCCCAGAAACAGCCCATTGACTGAGAGTTAAGGCATTCTCCAAGAGATAAGATTGAAGTTTACACTCTTATGAGCAAAGAGGAATAAATTCAAACCTCCACTTCCTTAGGGATTTAGAGCATAAAAGGTGGGGAATGGCCTTTCTGCCAGCTGAGTTTTGGGGAGTACCTTGAGAGTATCAGTTGACTGCAGATCCCTTGACATTAAACTGGGATGTCCCATGTGTGAACACCACCAGCACCAGGCACAAGCTCTGTACTGCCTGCTCATTGCTTGATCCACAGGCTGGCTTCCTTGAAAAAAAAAAAAAAGTAAAAATTTAATCTTTAATCTATATTATTTTTCTCCTCCCAAAATCCTAGATTCATGTTGTGAGAAACTTTTCCAGGTAGGATCTGTCTTCCTCCAAAAGCATAGAAACTTTTATTCCAGTTGATACTTAAGAAAAGTAGATCACCTGGTGATTAAGGTTGTAAAAGGTGTATCTTTATCTAGAAAAGAAGCTGCAGCTTCTTTTACTTAAGTTTTTATTGCTTTAACATTTCTGCAAGACAGAACTAAAAAAAGAAGCCCCAAATTTATGGGGTGAAGAATTAAGAGTTAATCCCTCCCAGAATATTCCAGATGAGCAAACAGAAAACATGCCTTTTTAATATTATTATTTTCAGCAAACCCTTCCAATAAGCTGATGCCATCCAAAACAGCAAAGGTAGAATGAGGGGGCGTAAGGAAGAGAAAGAAACATCTCATGGAAGTAGCCCAAGGGAGAAATAAGTTCATGACTAGCACATTTACACCTTTCTTGATTTATTTAAGGTACAAGAATAGTGTAATATGACCTGTTTGCTTCCCTAACAAGTATTTATATTTGCAGCAGATCAAGTCCAGACCCACTTCTTGTGGCACAGGCACTGCTCACAGCCCTACAGAGGGCCAAGAGCCCGGACCTAAGCCCTCTCCAGCTTCCCACAGCACAAAGGAGAGAGAAAGGAGGGGAAAAAAAAAAAAAGCCAAAACAGCTAAATGAGAAATAAAAGAAACCCACCACTATCTTTTAACCAAATTTTGTGGTGTAACAGCACCAGCTCCTTCAACCAAACCCCCACACAACCACCAAAGCTGAGGTTTGGCCTTTTATAGAGCCCAGCTTTCTTCTCCCCGCCCCAAGGAAGAACCACACCAAGCACAGGAGGGGTTTTTGGGTACTTCCATGAAAACCTCCCAAATAATATTTCCTGCCCCCTCATATCACTCTTCTCAAAGACTCACAATCTGCTGTAGGTGCTCTGATAGTTGAAATAACCAAAAAAGAGAAACAGGTGGGAAATAAAAGCCTACATTTTCCAAGACACCCCTTATCTCATGAGATGGAGGCTTCCAAATCCTCCAAGCTCCCAGCATTCCATGGGGCCAATCACGTGCCAGGTGCCAGCTGGCTATAAATTCAGTGCAGCTGGGGGGCTGCTCCTCTCAATACACGTTTTTCTGTAGGAGGCCATTGGTGGTGTTAGAAGGGAGCTGGAAAGGAGAGATCATCTTCTAGGTGTCAACTGCTCAGATCCTGAAAGGAAGAAGTTCTTTTGTAGGTTTTCCATAGCTCTATTTCTGTGTAAAGCTGCTCTTAATCCACCCTGCTTATTTTATCTGTTCCAAAATTGTTAGTGCAAGGTTTTAGTAACTCTAAGAAATAAAAGTGGGAAGATGAGGTTGCTTAATTTGTTGGAGTATTTTCCCTGTGGGGGTTTACTAAGGTTTTTCTACAGCTTGAAGGGCTAATGCTCACACTTGTGATTGCTGCAAAAAGTCTCTACTCTTTCAGTATTATTGCTTATGAGAGATAGTAAATATTAACTTTTTCTTCCCTCTTTTTTCTGCTTCTATATAGAAAGCAGAGGCCAAGTTAAGCTTATGTCCTCCTAGATAAAGAGGAAATGTGTTGTTTAACTGCAGCAAACCTTTACTGCTTGTTTTTTCCTATATACTGTGGAGAAAAGTGGCTGTTCAGGAAAGGGCATATCCTACTGAGGCATGTTTGGGGCTGGCAGAGGCAGGCTGGCTGTGCAAACAGATCTTTAGGGATTTATGATGATCAGTTTTTCAAGCATTAGGGAAGCCTGAGAGCACATTATTTTTAAATGAGTTATATATTTAGCGCTATGCCCACCATTCTTTCAGTTCTAATTTTAGAGGGCAGGGGACAACTCTGGCACTATTGTAGCCTTGTCTAAATTTAATATAGTTGAGCAGCTGATGATTATCAGAGAGATTGCCTTTTTGCTCCTTCAGGAATTTTTCACTCAGGAAAAAAGTCACTGTGTAGTACTCTGCTTAGGGTACAAGCTGTCGTAGTACATGAGAAAAAAGGGTGCTCTGCAATAGTTATTTAAGCCCTACCTCTTACTGAAGGTAGGGATTTGTGATACAGAAGTGAAGGATGTTGGTTTGGACAGTATTTTCCTGTTTGTTCTGATGAAAGCTTAGTAACTTGTGCTGGCAAACACCAGTAGGCCAGACCTATCCTGTTTCCTTATGGGTACAGATGCCACTGGGTAAAGAACAGAGCTAAGGATCTTCCAGTTCACCAGATACTTTGTAGAAGGGTTGAGGAGTGTTGATCCCATCTGCCTGCCCAATGCTAAGGGTCAAGTGGTCCATCCAGAGCCATGGTTTGAAGACCAGAAGAGGAACTCTTCTAATCCTTCAGTTCAGTCTCTAAGATAAATCCCCAGATGATTCCCCCAGTTACAGTCATGGGTAAGTGTGACTTTTAACTGTTCCATGGGCTTCAAGATAGTCTAGACCTCAGTGTATTGGGACTATTTTTTTATTATGGCCATAGTGAGCAGTATCATCTTAAGCAGTGTCTCTCCCAATTAGTCAAATGATATGCTGTTTATATTATATGGAAACCAGGAGTTGTGGTGCAGGGAGGGGTTTTTTAAGTGTTTGTAAGTGATTAAAGGCAACATACACAAAACCTTTAGGATGAGAGGCAAGCTTCATCTGCATAACTCTATGCAGTGTCGAAGACTCATTCTAGACAAAGAGTGTTTAATGAAAAACTCTGTAAAAAGGCCTTGCAGCTTCCTAGAAATGTTAGGCTTTCTGCCTTCCTTCTGAAATATATTAACAGCCTCCAGAGGGATTATTGATGCTGGCAAGTAAGTTTAAGCAATCCTCAGAAGTTCCTGACACTGTGTAGAGCGTTCGATTTTTGCATATGATTCCCCACACACACACTTAAGTGTTTTGAGGTTGGGGTGACTGTGGGTCTCTGGGAAAGCAAGATTGATAAAGCAATCGGAGTTATTTCCTATGCATGAAATTGATTAAATGCTTCACTAAATGGCTTATAAATTTGGCTCTCATATTTCTGTCACCCACTGCAAAGATTACAGAAACTCCGTCTATAACCATGTTGTATACAATACCAAATTACAAAAGGTTGTAAAAACTAATGTTTTGTTTAAAGTTTTGAGCAGGACCATATGCCTTTGGTGACCTTGAGTAAGCTATTTTAATTCAAAACATTTCAAAGAGTAGAAGAAAAGGGGGAAAAAAATCCATCTGCATAACAAAACTGAACTAACACAATTTAATACTTAGAATGCTGCATATAATTTTTTTCTTCTTGCCAGAAAAAAATCTTAAATCTTCTACCAGAGTAGAAGATTCTTCTAATTTTATAGCTACTAAGTGTATGTGGCATGAAACCTAGAAGCTCAGGTTTCCCCAGATTGAATTTGTTTTTCTTATTTTATGAAGTCTGTTATCAAATCTACCTGGGAGCTTACATGGTCTCCTTTACTCTAGAACCCATGTGCATCAGGCCTTAGTGACCTCATCAGACCCTGTAAAGCAAAGCTTTATTGATTCTGCCTTAGCATAGAGTTACATTACCTCCCAAAATAGGATGAGAAACTGGGGCACAGAAACACTGAGGATCTCAAGATTCCAAAAGCAAGCGAGAGCACAAATTGTGCCTCGATCTGCTCGCTTCCCTTTCACATGGGATAGCCACAGGACTTCCTACAGTCTGGGCACTGGGGTGTAGCTGTCCAAGTGTAGTCAGCTGCTGGAGACCTACTGGTACAATACTAATTTCCTGACTGTGCTTAGTCACATGCAGTGTCCTGCACATATTTAATAATAGCTGCTGGTTGCACTTAGTTATGCTCTTGGTCCACAGAAGAATGAACTTTGGGTCAATTGAGTTGTCTGTTATTTTAAAATCTTGTGTTGGTTTGTGCCTCATCTGTCCTGGTGTAAACACCTGGCCTGGAAACTTGAGCTCACCCAAAGCTATCTAATTGTAGGAAAGGACATTACTTATACAGTCAAAGATATGTAGTTAGCCACACCAAAATAGGTAGATTGCTTTATAAATCAAATAAACACTTCTTCTGACAGTTATAAATAAAATTTTACAGAATCCTTCTTACATGTAACTTCATTTTACAGATGGGAAAAACTAAGATTCAGCAAACAGACTTTGCCCAGTGTCAGAGTAAGTTCTCTGTCAAAGCTTTCAGCTGAGCTCTGGCTCTTCTGCTCCCCAGAGCTTTAAGAACTCAACCATACTCTCCTTAGCTGTACAAATAAAGATCTTAAGTGATTAAATGCAAGTCCTGAAGCGAAGCTCGTAGCAAGGAGGAGTGAATTGGCATGAAATGCAAACGTAAGCATAAGAAAATAATCCCTGTATTTTAACCATAAATGCCTGTTTTCTACAGGAAAAGCTATGTTCTCCTATAACATTTACAAGCCATCTTGTCCCCAGAAAGGATTAACATTTGGCATCGAAGTACTGATCTGGCAAAGAGCTGCCAGTAATGTAATCTTTTTTACAACCAACGACATGCTTAAAGTCTTGACGGACTTGACCTCTGCCTATTGCTAATCCCGAACTTTCTTGCCCATTCAGATGTACATCTTTAAAGAGATGGCACAGAATGTATAGCAAACAGCTAAACTTTAACTGAAGGTGAAACAAGAGCTGCCCGGAGAAAAACATTTGGCAGAGGGAGAGCTGAGTGTTCCTTCTCAGCCTTGTGCTGGGATTTTGACCCCATCATGGGGAAAGAGGTGCTTGCTCACTTATACATGTGCAGTGAATTTATTTCTGCCCAGGTGGAAGAATACACCTTTTGACAAGAGAGGATGTAATGTATTTACTTGGATTACAAGAGGACTGAAAAGCCCTAACTATAATCAGACTCTTTATGCTCAGACTGTCTGAACAGTCCTTGATCCCAAAGGATAAAGCTAAATAAAGTAGATGAAGCTCACGCACAGAAAAAACGTAAAAAGTAAAAAGAGACCTTATATTTTCCTGAATCAGTTTCTCAACTCCCAGTTCAGGCGTTTGGTTGAAAAACCTAAGAGATAGATTTACATTATGTCCAGAGAAAATAACAGTCAATCCAAAAAGATTCCAGCTGTCTTTCTTTCATTTGTGTGACAACCAGTCCTGGGACACATGCCAGCTCCTCAGATATTGCTGCTCCACAGTCTAGTTATTCTAACTTCTGGCAACTGGTTATTTGACCTTTTGGTGGCTTGTCATTTTAATATCACTTTCTGTATGTGGATAATCTAGTGGGAATCCCTCCTTTGTAATGCAGCAGTCTATATATGGTAACTGGCCAGAACACTGAAGTATTGTGCTGCTAAGTCCAGTCTTGAACTACAGCTGAGGAGCACTTATTGTGGTGGGGAAGCACAAAAATACGGTTTAGTCTCTTGTTCATGAATTAGTGGTCCCTGGGCACTGGGAGAAAAGTCTAATCTGTTCTATGCCATGTGTTACATACCAGTTTTGGATCCCTCTCTAAAGCTATGTAATGGCAATCTCCCCCCCCACCTATGAGCACAGCTCTGGCTCCAAAGGCCATACAGAGGAGATCAGCTGAGCAGCATCAGCCCTCATGGCTTTTACTGACTTGTGGGTGATAAGTTACATCACTTGTGTGAGAAACCAGCCAGGTGTAAAAACTAACCTCTATTCCTCTGTCCAATTAGCAGTGACTACAAAGTGGCATAAAAGCCAGTGGAGTGCTCTGCATGCCATAGAGATCCTCCAGTGATGACCAGCGCTTTGGATGAGGGTTGCTTTTCACTAGTTTTCAAAGCAGCCAAAAAGCATCTTAGAAGAGCCCAGTATCTCTAGACAGTCTAATCTTTTGATGCTGTACTCAGTGAAAAAGCATGTAAGCAATCCAAACAAAAAAAGCAGCTGTATATCTTTAATTTAAGGTGATAGTCCATTGTAAGTCCTTTGTCCACCTTGAGCAGTCAGAGCACAATCATAGATTTTCCAGTAATCTGTGAACGGGGGCTTAGAAAATGGTGTACTCAGTCTGACATGGACTTAAATATGTTTCAGAATAATCCATTATGCATCAAGTGTTTAATCAACATAATTAATATTTTTAAGGGGAGCAGTTTACATTGTAAGTTCCATACACATTATTTACAATTTCAACAGTAACAGTTAATGCTCTGTGACAAACTATATTGTTTCCAGCTTGTTATCCATTCATAACAAGGTCAATCTATTACCATTATTTTTGAGTGTAGCTGTTACCTTGAGGCAAAAAGTTAATTGTAAATTACAGAGGCGGGATTATTGAGTTGGTTTTTTTAACTGTATTCACTGTAATGTATGGTAATGGTGCTATTTTATGAAACATTTACATTTAAAAGCATTTTGTTATTCATATCAGATGTGCTAGACAAATTGACTTCCAAACTTTTCAAAAACTTATTCAATGAAGAGAAGAGCCATTTGAAAGGATCCAGCTGAACATTTCATAGTCATGGTAGTTAAAACCAGATACAATCTCATCTATTTTTTTCCCCCTTTGACTGATCCCTCTGCCATTACTCCAGCACAACTCTGAGAAATGCTTAATTCTCTGAGAAGCAGGAGCAGATTTGATTGTAATTTAGAGTAATACTTTAGCCCTTACATCACAAAAGTGATCTATAAGAGATGTATCTACTGATACACAGTAAGTACACGGTGCCACTGATGTCTGAACCCTTCTACCTTCCTACTTTTGCACAATTTCTACTGCATTGGCTGATGCCTCAGTGGACAAAGTTAAATTTTATATTTATGCCCTGCTTTGTTTGCTCCCACCTGAGCAAAAGTCAAAGGGCATGTGATGTCACTCCTTCCTAGATCACAGTGTAAGTTGTCATTCACAGGCTATGCAGAGAAGGATGGAGAACCATCATAAAATCTCATTACCACATCATTTTAATGATGTATCTCAGGACAAAACCCACAAGCTTTCCATTAGATCATGGCCTTGTCCATCTTAATGGACAATGGAGAGTTGACACCACTTAACTTCAATGTAGACAATGCTTCTGCTGTGCCCAGTTACAGCAGGTCTGCCTGCCATGTTGATCTCCACCTTAGTTTTCTTCTATATTTGTAGTTTGAGTTAGGTGATTATTTAACTCCATTTTATTCTGGCTTCAATTACAACACTGGCATTGAATCTTCACAATCACTTCCAGAATAACAGAAGTCAAACACATAAACACTGAGTATTTTGTGCTGACTAAAGGAAGTAAGAGGATGATGGCTGATCAGATGCAGAAATGCATTTCTGGTAGCAGAGGAATAAGAAAAGTATGTTAGAGCTTTATCTTCCTTTCTCTACTGCAGAATAGGTAGGTGAGAGCTGTTGGGATATGTGCCTATAAAAGATGTTCTAACTTCTCTGTGATGAAGTTTGTGTAGTATGCTAAGGGTGCTTGGGTGAAAAGAA
>VYZX01004105.1:75333-87522 GCA_013401335.1 Brachypteracias leptosomus
TTAAATCTTAGAATCCACTGTTCCAACACCTGACTGCTCACTTGGAAAAAAAATCTATTCCTTTCTTCCCCAAGTCCTAATGAAAAAGAAATTTGCCTGGTTTTGTTTTCTGTTTGAAAGGCTTAATAGGCTATATCAGACTAGATTTTCTTTTACCCCACTCTCTCAGAAACTTCAGGGCATCATCAGGTATTGGCATATCTAGCTTTTGAAGGGTTAAGTAACGTTATTTCTGTGGTCTCCATTGCTGGTAGCATGTTCAAAGTGCACAAAGCTCAAGACATGTGCATTCTTCGTCCAATAACTTGTCCAGTAATTGGTATATTGATTGCTAATGTCATCATGTTTTAGTATATATAAACCCTCTCACTCTATCATACAGCAGCCAACAATCCAAGAAGTCATTGTTTATTCATTGTAACTCCCAAACTGGCCGTGTCAGATTCTGCTTGAGGCCTTGCTGATAAAAATCAGCAGATGATTGGGCACACACATTCTTGACATGGCTGACCCATGACATCTTAGGGCCAGCGGGGAGCCTGTCATTATGTGTACAATACTCTCCTTTCTTTCCCCTTATCTATTCCCAGATGACTTTGAGATTTTTATTAACTCATTAATGACTGAAGATGTCATTAAAGAAAGTGGGGAGGAGGGGGAAGAAGGGCATTTTGTTTGTTTGTTTAAAAGTGGGGAGCGGCAAACCACTGGCTCCACATGGAGAAAGGTGGAGGGAGCTTAAAGACAAAGCTGAAGCCTGTCCAGGGGAAAAGGATGACTAAAGCTAAGCTTTGAAGGGAGAAAAAAAATTAATAGGCCATATTTGAAACACAGCTGAGGAAGGATGGATTTCTCCACAAAAAGAAACAGTAAACCAAGACTGGTCAGGTTTATGTAGCACAACCCATAGTCCTTATGTGCACAGGGCATCTTGCTGACACTAGGTAGGTGTTCAGATACTGAAGTATTCACTCAGAGTGAGTTTTGTGTTCAGAGATAGCATTTTATCATACCTTTAGAAATGTGTTGTTTTATACAGGGAAATAGTATTTGCTTTTTAGTTTTTCTTGTAAATATGTCAGTTGGACAGATATTGAACCGCATTCTAGTAATCATACTTGCAGTTCTTTTCTAGTTTGGGGTTTTTTTTGGCATCTTAAGTTTGTGAATTCTGTCTGTAAATGTAGCAAGCTACTGAATATAATTTTGCAGATTTTTACTATATGCTCAGGATTTGATTATACTATACATTTGGAGCAGAATTTTCATGTGAGTTCACTCACAGTCTGCTTCTAATCCTACAGCAGTTAGTCACTAAACTTCCCTGAATTTGGGATAAACAGCTAGTCCCACCTTATGGGCAAGATTTTCAAATGGAAGAAAAACCTATATGTCTTAATTTCTTTGAAACAACCATACAGCAGATATTTTTATTGAGAGTTGTATTCACATGACAATGAAAGTTGTCTTTTTCCTCCTGAAATTTGGATGTTTCCTACCATTAGAGGCCTGTTGGTTTAGAAGGAAAGACTTAATATTTTAAGGATTGCAATTATTTTATTTTAATGGTTGCCATTTGTGGATTGACTGAGGAATAGTGAATGCTTTTCTTAGACAGCTGCCCTCCATATGGTTGTTGATCTCAACCTAGAAAGCTGTGATATGATTGTAGTGGTAGATGTTAAAAGTGAAAGAGCTGGATGTCATCTGCATTGGCTGGCCTTTAAAAATCTTTGTTTCAATGTCTTTTTGATGAGGTGAGTGGAAGAAAGATGAGCCTGTTACCTTGAGGGACCTGCAAGTATTGGTATAAAATAATAAAATAACCTTCCTGGATGGGACCTGTGAATTACTTAAACCAACCCAAACAGGAATCTGCTTATTCCATCACATAAGTTGCAGATAATGGCTTGGCAATCAGGTATATCAATCCAACCTTATAGACCGACTCAGTAAGTGTTAAAACTCTTGTTAGGAGTTTAAAAAAAAGAACAATTTAATTATGCCATATTGTTTCCGAGAAGTCTTCATTCTCTCTACTCGGTAGATGATCCAGATCAGATGGGTCATAGGGCAAACATTTATTCTTAGGAATAATGATATTTGCTGTGTCCTGAGTCCTTGCAAAGGCAGTGGATGTTTTCTGCAATATTAGAAGTCATTTCTGGTTTGCTGCTTTAAGAGAGATTTTGTCTCCTGATAATTAACAGAACATTGTTTGTATTGCACTGAGAGCTGGGATTCTCCACCAAAGGTCAAGGACTTGTGCAAGGTGCTGTCTGGAGCTTTAAACTGCAGACATATATATATATTCCAAAGGAACACAGGTGGGTTTGCAAAAGAAAAAAGTCATGAATACATCAACATTTGCTGGCCTAATCATCAGTGTCCAGCTTAATTGAGGTGTACCACTTACCTAACACACCATTTTGAGGGGAAGCTTTGCTTTCTCCTCACTTTCTGACATTCAGACTCTCTTCTGTCACATACTAAAGTGGGAACCTGTGATGAATCTTTGGATAATGGACCGTTGCTTTGACAAACTACTCCTCTAGTGAAACACGTGCCTGTCTTGGCAACAATAATAGCAAAGTGCAGATTTTGTGGAAGAAATAGAGGCTTTGAGGGCTACAGCACCAGGCTCTGAGTCTATAAATTGCTGGACTGGGATGTTAGATGCCTTTTAATATTTTCAAACATCCAGTAGAGTAATGAAAGAACTGTAGGACTATCCTGATGTAAGACCTCGGGAGAGTTGTTTTCAGAGATCATGGGAGCTCACAGCTTGTTTAAGAACATGAAGTCCTATCCAAGTAATAGCTGGAAATAAGTTGCTTGATTTTTCTATCCCCAAAGACAAATTCTAGTAATAGCAAAAGTGTAAAATCCAACAAAGAGAGTCTTGATACTTTCAGATTCTCCAGCCACTTCATAGTAAAAAAAGCATACTGACAGTGAAACTATTTGGGGTAAATAATGAGGACAGACTTCTCAGAAATAAACTGGCATGGATTTGGCCATGAGATGTCAGATTCATAACTTGGGAAATGAAAGCATCTATATCCTAGAGAGCAGACCCTAGCCCAGCAGTGGTAATTCAGCCTTCTGAGCCACAGGGATTTCTTTATAAGCAGTGGTATATTAAATGTGGAATCAGGTAGGCCAAAGGGACAGCAGTAAAACAGAGACAACGTGCAGTGACCAAAAATGAGCTAAAGCCAGACACTAATTACTTTGCAGTAATTTTTGGTTTCCTTTAGAGTTGACTAATATCTCTTGCTCCTGGAAGGTAAATACTTTTCCTAAAAATACTTTTACATCTAGTACACTTTTTCTTTAGTTCAGCTGAAGCTGAGGAGAATGCAGTTTTTGTCTATTTATCCAGTTTAGTACCTTTATCAGCGTAAAGATGAGGGGTGGATTTTTATACAGTGCACATAGCTGGAGTGGGCTGAGGAAGAGCACTTTTAGACAGGCCTAGGTCAACAAAACAGATTCATCCATCACATCTGCCGGAATGGAAAGATAGTTGTCTCGATGCTCGGTCAATCCAAGACCTTTCTACTGAGTCAACTGACAAGATTGCAGATATTTGTGACAATGAGGACACTTATCCACTAGTAAGTGGACTGAAGACCACCTACACTTTTGGCGGTGGGTCTTCAGCTTAGGAAGCTCTAAACTCTTGAGCACCAGCTTACTCCTATTTGCAGTCCTCCTCTCCTTATCAGTGGAGAATCATTACCAAGAACTAAGCTGGAATAAGGCAAAATAACAAAAGGAAAGGATTCCGAGGTGATAATGGTGGAAGGTGTGAGAGTCAGGAGAAAGTACAGTAAAGAACCCCATGACAAGTCATGATAAATGGGTCGTTATAAAATTCATGTTTAGGCTGCACCAGTCTGGGGATAATGCCATTCGTCATGGCAACACTGGGGCACTAATGAGCCCTCATTGCATATTCATGGCTTTGGCGCTTCTCTTCTCTTGCTGCCTCCCTCCCACCCCGAACCAATGCCTGGTAAATATCTCCACCTCAAGCTGAAACTCGACTTAGGCTGCTTTTTTTTTTTTTATTTGTTATGTTGCAGCAATTACACTGTAAAAGTGCTGCACAAGATTGATTGCTCTGATCTGTAGTTCAATTGTAAATTAGAATACACATCCCCCTGGGGACACACGGCCCCTATTTGTGATTAAGAAAAAAGCCCCATAATAGACTAATAGCTAAAGTTCTCTCTCTTTTACTTTCAGGCAATTAGCTTGATGAAATGGCCTCTTTTTGTGTACCCTGGAAGTGTAAACCGATATCATAATGAAGTATATGATGTTTATTCTATTATTTTCACCTTGCCATGTATGCAGGAATGCATAAATAATGGCTGCTTTGTCTAGTACATTTACTGATTCAGAAGTAAACTATGTCTTAAAGATGCAGTGTATGATCCTGCAGCTTATATTAAGCTGGGCACTGTGACTAGTCCCTGTAAAGTCTGATGTTCTGCCCAAAGAAGTTGGAGACCATCTTCAGTCAGGTGATTAAATACTGTTTGCAAGACTTTCATTTATAAAGGACCTTAATTGGAAAATCCTCCTAATAACCTTGTGAGAAAAATAAGGTATCTCCATTTTACAGAAAGGAAAACTCATGGGGAGATGCTGAACATGTTACACAAGCCCACACAGGACTTTAAGTGCCTAAGAAATCCTAGCTCCTTGAACTTTTTTTCAGGCAATCAGAAGCTCCCTTTCCTCTCTCTTGTAAAGTGTTATTAATGCTGTCCTGGATGGTTCATGGAGTGGCTTTGACCTTAGCTTGCCTCAAAGAGGTAAAACTCTGTCACGGTTGCCTTCATTCCCATGTGACATACTTGGCTAAAGCTTTTTCACCTGAATCCAAGGTGGATATGGTCATGCCCATATTCAATATCATATGTTGGATGTTGGCTTTCCCAAGGCTCAGTTTGAGCTGTCAGTCTGAGCAAAGGAGTCATGTTGTGCAATAGCATTATAACACTGTGCTGGCGTTCGTGCAGTCGAGCTCAAGATAAATATCTGGGAAGAGAACTGCCACATGATGATAGCTCTGGGCATACCTGCCTTATGACAAAAGGTGCTTCTACATTAACATTTCACTTTGGCCCAGGAGTGCACTTTGGAAGTGAACCCTCCCAGTGACCCTCCTTACCCTGCCCCACAATGCGAGGTGCCCTTGGAGCACGCAAACCAAATTCTTTGTGTGACATCAAACCAGATGATGTGGTCTGGGAGCTGCAGCAGGTAACGGGAATTCAGTCCAGAGGAACGTGCTAGAGCTAGTCTGAGTAAACCTCTGACATGCAGTGACCTGGGGCCAGTCCCTGCTCTTCAGTGCACGGTGCACACACTGCTTTGTTTGCCTATTTGCTAAGTGAAGCAGGATTCCTACCCAAGGAGTTGTGAGGAGCTCAGATAGTGTGGTGGGGAGGACATGTGAAATGGCCTGAAAAACCTGCATGAGAAAACACACTGGTTTATGTAGAACCCCCTCAGTTTATATGCAATAGAAATATTTTCATTTAGTTTAAATTCTGTGGGAGAGAGGTTCTGTAAGGGGATATAACAGAGTTTGGAAACATTTTGCTAAGCAGCAAAGCTTTAAAGGGTAACACTCTGTGCATGGCTCTGTGCATGTACAATACCATATTCTGTTTAAACTTGTTCATCATTGTCTTCTTGCATGACAGCCCTGGCATTTAAAATATGTTAGGGGTGACACAATACTTTCACCTGGTGCAGACATATATCACTGGAAGGATGTTCTCATAAACAAAGTGCTGCAGGCTATGATCTTATCATTCTCCTCTTCCTTCTTCTCAGTTCAGCTCAATGACAAACACGTATTTCTCTTCTTTGCTCCAGTTTCTGGTCTAGAGAAGCCTGGTGTTGGAGCAACAGGTGATGTTGCAGATCAGGAATGACAAGCGTTGGTGGTGGCCTGGTGAGGAGAGGGCACCAGGCATGCAACAAATTCAATCATGCTTCGGCCGGTGCACCGCTTCTATGTGGTGCTGCAATTTTGTAGCATGAGCAAAAGTTTATTCTCCTGCATGTCTGCACACGCATGGCTTTTTTTGAGAAAGACATAAAGCAAATTAGAGTGTTCACATGTAATTAGCTGACTATTAGCGTGGTTCAGCCAAGGCGATAGGCAGACAGTAAACTCTGAGATAGCTTGCAGATAAAAGGACAGAGGGTGTTCTGGAGAAAGCTGGAAGTAAGCATTCAGGAGAGAAATTCCTGACAAATTGAGCAGGCATCTAAGGATGTTCTTACCCTACACCTTGACTGCAACGTAGCAATGCAGACCCTCCCTCTCCCCCCTACAAACCTTAACTCTTCCTGGCATGCAGGGCTCTTTCTTCTTGGATAGCCCACTTTTAAATTATTTGAGTATTAGTCATAATTTTCTGTTAAAACACATCAGTTTTCACTAAAACTGTGAGATTCTCTGCTCCTGCTTTCTCCTCTCCTCCTTGGGACAGCATGTGAAGCAGACTAGCTCTTGCAGAGGCTGGAATACCTCCAGTTATTTATCTGAGAGTGTAGATGACCAGGTCTAGTAAAAATATTATCACTTAACCATAAGCATTACACTTGGAAAGAAACCCAAAGTGTGTCCCAAGTTCAAGTCTTTGCAACTTCTATGAAAATGTGGGCATTTTACTAAATCTTTGTGTTAAATGAAAATGTCATTATATTTTTCTCACATTTTATAGCTCACAGGGAAGTGCTTTTTTCTGTCCTTTGGGAGTTTTCAAGATTTCTTTTTTCTTTCAGCTAATTCTCTAGCTAACCAATAAGCTGCTAAAAAATCAAACTGAGCCATTTGCTTCAGTAATTTAAAAATATTTTTTTGCTTTCACTTATAAATTAAAAATTAAAACCAAAACATCTTTCAAAGCAAAGAAATGTTCATTTAGAAAAAATCAGGCCACTTACAATGATTTTTAAACATCTTTAACGTCTTTTTTTTTTTTTCAGTTGAGGAGCCTCATGAAAACCACACGATTCCCTCCAAACCTTTTTGGTTGTTTGGTGTTTTCCAATATGAAGTTTTCAGGGAAAACCCAAGAGATAATCCATATGTATTCTCAATTCAGTATCTCAGGGTGTTCTTGTTTGGGATGGTTTCTGAGGAGGAATAATTGAGAGCTTCATGCTCTGAGATGATCCAGCACTGAAAATTTCAAATATAGCTGAAATTATCTGTGATTCTGAATATCTGTTCAGGTAAAAGCTTCCATTTCTCAAGGCCTGTATGCCTATGGTCTGTTGTCTCTTTTATTAATCTGAAATAGGGCTGATCTAAAGTGCTTCTGTTGAATTTGTCATAGGTTTTGAACAACCTGTACACTATTTCTTTGCCAGTGTGTAAACTCCATAGCAAGTCTGTTAGGACTCCATCCTGCAAGGAAAATACACGCTTGATGAGGAAATTTTCTTCTTTTCTGTCATGCCAGATGCAGAATTCACCAAATAGAAGAATTAGCACCGTTGGAGTGGGTAAAGCCACATTCATTAAAGAACATGCTACTTTTTGTAGACAAGGAATCACTTCTCAGTGTACAATTAGCAACATTTGGTAATAGTCATTCTTTAACCCCTGAAGAAAATTACCACTTCTAGTTTTAACACTGATTTGTTCAAGGATTATGTAGGCATTTGTCATGAAGAAAAGTTGGAGTAAATTCTCTGCAGAAGAAATGTTGAATCCAGAGTGCAAGATTGTGTTGATGTTTCAGTTCATCTTGAAGGAGGGAACCTTCTGCTGTACATGTCAGGTGATGCTCAGGGAGAAGAATAGCATGTACAAGGAGGAGAGCCAGCATGCCAGTGGCTAAGAGCCTACCACTAGAGATAAACCCCGGGGACCATGTCAAGGTAAGGGCCATCACAAGCCGCTTAGCAAATGCTCTCTTAGCAACTCTTGCTGCCCTGCTTACCTTCTTTCCAAGGCCCATTCTGTTTGTTCCTCATCCCACTCTGCAGATTGACAGGATAACTAGAGGTTTTTTACGGGTTTCTGGAGAGAGGAGCAAGATTTCAAACAACAGTTTGCCTTGCCAAGAAGTAGCTGTGCTGGGTTAGACCAAAGCTCCAGCTAACCCCTCACCATGTCTGTGGCAGAGACCCCCAGCAGATAGACAGAAAAATGTCAGAAGTCAAACACAAACTAATTCTTCTCCTGAGGTATTTTCCTTGTTCCTGTCACTCAGTGCATTGCAGAGACTGACGATAGAAGTTGCACAAAATATGTTCAGCAGTATCAAAGGAACTGTCTTCTGAAGACAGTTCTAAATTTATTTAGTTTTTCCTCATGTGGAATCAGACACATATGATTATATACAAGACGACCACTATCAAACCCAACTGTTGTTACTAAGACTGAAACTCTTCCAAAAATTAATTTATTTCGAATAATCCAAATGGTGCAACTATCTGAAGATCAGGCAGATCTATAAAACCTGCCCACAGCAAAATCATGCAATTAGAATCATGCTGGTAAGTGTTGGAAGTCTTAAAACATTAATAGATCATTTTAATGGAAGGAGTTATTAAAATTGTATTTGATTTGCATTATTACAACACTGAATGCACTATGGAAAACTGAGTTCATGAAAGAAGTACAGCACAAAACAGATTCTTATTATCTGAGTTGGAATGTGAAAATAGACCGTGCTTTACAGTTCTGCCTGAATTTGCTTTAGTTTTATTTCTCTTCTAAATTGATAAGAACCCCTGTTTTTATATCGGAAATAGAAAATGAGGAGGAGGATAGGAAAATAACTGGAAATTTAAATACAGCCTTCAAAAAGTAATTTGAGGAGCAAAAAAAAAAATTGTTCCCAACATAAGTAATTTTTATCATATATGAGATGTGTCGTTCTGATTATAACCTCTATCAAAAGTCCCATGAATTGCAGGGTTTCTGTAGATGATTTAGGAAGAAGTTGCCCCAAATGTGGAAGCAATTATAAAGAAATTTGTGACTCATTAGTGAACATTCCTTGTTTTATTTCTGTTAAAAGTAGACTGTAATTTCTGGATCTCTATCTGACATCGTTTTTTATTGGGCACTTACCCTCCCTGATGTGTTTATAAAATTCCCCCTTTCATTAGTGGGACATCACCAGCAAATCTGATGTGCAAATGTCTTCCTTAATCCAGTAGAAAGCAGAGTTTGTTGGAGTCAATGTAATAATTTCCATAATTTCCAACAGATTTAGGGATAAACCTGCAAGGGTTAAAAAAATAATCACAAAGTGGAGGAAGGAATACAGTGAATTTGCTCCACAATGGAGATATTTTTAGTTTTGTGTTCTTTAGAATCCCTGTAAAGGTACGTCCCTCATGCACAGTTGTCGAAAATAGCATTTAGACATTTAGATGTGAGTTGATTTAAGCCAGTACAGAAGCGTGTGCTCTAAATTCTTCAGGGCAGCACAAATGTGTGAAAATGGCGTCTTCATCTTCAAAAGCTCCATATCATTTAGAAGAACTGTGCCAATAAATTAGACAAAGGAGAGTATTTCTATTAAAAATAGAAACAATGTCCTGTAGAAAAAATATTTTCTATCTTCTAAACTTAAAATATGGCTTAAAATTCAATGATCAGATCCTTAGCAGGTGTAAATCATCACAGAAATGATGCTGTAGCACTTTACATGATATTACCAAATTGTCTTGCTGGTAATTAGGAATATCCTCTATGGAATAAGGACCAATGACAAGAGAAGGTATAAGCTGATATTGTCTCAGCATGCGTAAGTGGTAGACAGAAATATTCATGTGCATAATCTTACACCTTGCCTACATGATACCCAGTGGGCTAAAGTAATAGCATACAGAATTATCTTGGAAAAGGCAATTCTCAACAGAAACTAAAATTCTTATGAGTTATCTGTAAGTTTCTCATAATTATACATGGCAAAATTGAAAATAAAACTAGCAGGCATGCACTTGGAAAATGTTTCTTTAAAAATGTTTCTTCTAACTTTCTTTAAAAATCCAGAGTATATTGTACTCAGATGTTTTTCAAGCCCAATTTTTCTATGCTTCATCCCAAGAAAATCAGTATCTTGTGCCCCATTTCTTTTCATGCATTTATTATGTCTATGTTCTACAGCCCAGGGAAACAAATGTAATTCCTATTACTCAGGAAGGTAATGGAGTCATTCTGATTAAATATGACAAACTTTTGCTATGAATTTCTGGTGTAAATTTCAGGGGAAAAGGACCCCTCTTAAGTCAGTAGCCACTTCCATGGAGAGTCACACAACACGCTGTCATCTCCTCTGATCCTTGTGAAAAGTATATTTAACAGCTTCCTAGATGTCCATTTTGAGCAGCATAATCTCAGGGCTGGGATCTCAGATGTTCATGAGACCTGCTCTGGCCCATGTGTTCTGCTCATGGCTTTCCCCAGTATGCTATGGGGTTTTTAAATCATTTGGGTTTAATTCAGATTAAGTCACTATGGGGATGGTAGGTCTAAATTCTATGTAACAAAACATACATCTGATGATCAAGTCCCTGTTTTCTCATTCTGGATATTAAGATCAATTTTGGTTCCGGTATCCCAAAAAACCCTTTAGAAATAGTCAACTGAGGGAGGAAAAGTATAGTGAATAGTGGTGAATGATGCTTGGATGCATGTGTTTAAAATGTCCTGTAAGTCCTGAATAACCAGAGTCTTGATGCCATAACCAGGTGACATTAAAAGGCCAAATATTTACCATGCATGAAGACAAAAAAATAGTCTGTGTAGGTTACTTATGGGAATCTTTATTGCGGTTATTGAAGGATATTCTAGATTAGCAGAAATCAAGAAAGAATTAGGTATATGTATATGGTTATTCTTTGATCTCATGTAAAATGTAGAAGGCAGAAAATATCGTGTATTAATGATCCCTGAGCAAAAGCCATTATCTGGGCATCAAGTGCCAACACATTACGATCAGAAGACTTTTTCTGAGGTATTTAAAAAAAAATCCACTAACATCAGGAAGCAGAAATATTTGAACACTTCTCTTGAAGCCCTCAAAACCCAATCCTGATGCCTTTGTGTAAGGCAGGCTACAACAGCATCGTCCCTCCAGGAGCTCTGATCAGCCAGTCTCCTGATTTCAATATCGGTCTAGTCCAAGCAGGGACACACTGAATATTAGCATCTTTCTGGAGCTGCTTAATGGATTAGGCCCTTTTTTAACCTGTTGGTATCCTGACTTATCATGTAACATTGAGAAGTGTAGCCTTTTTCCTTATTAATATAGAACATACAAGTAACCACACATGGAGACAAGCAAAATGCCTGTTGTAAAACAGCAAATGGTTTGTATAGAGGGAAAATTGTGACCTGCCTACTAAATGAGAAGCTCAAATAGTTTCTTGTGTATGGCCCTCAGTGAACTCATCCTATTTTGTGCATATTGGAGTTTTGCAAATCTCCAGAATTTTGTTTAGCAAAGCAGATGTGCAAATGGAGATCCTGGTGACCTCACCTCTGAGAATCAAGCCTTTCACATACATTACTCTCCTGCTGACAGCAAGAGAAATGTGGATCAGTTGGCATTTCACACCTGCAACTAATGTAGAAGTTGTAAGGATCTAAGTGAGCATTAGGAGTCGAAGCGATGCTTTGGACACAAACCAGCTATATTTAATGGGAAAGGTGCAAATCCACGTTACAAGTCACGATATGTATTAGCTGCAGCCCTTCTTTAACCTGGAAAGAAAGAATTATATCCAAGGGCACTTACCTCAAAGAGTTTCTCTTTCCTCTGGCAGAAGTGATGATTAGGCTAAAATGGGCTGTTGGTTTTATCTGTAGTTGGGGAATATACAATTTAGTTCATACAGCTTCAGCTGGTAAACCAGTCTCAGTTTAAGATCCTGATCTATTATAAATACCTCTTCACAAGCAACAGAGCAATGAACTTGGAGTGGAGCTGAGGACCTTATCCAGCTCCTTTGGCCAGGACTGAGATGACCTGGTGGTTCTGTGGGGGGATGAGATCTTGCTGAACATCCAAAGTTTTCCAACTCCCCTCTGCCTTGGGAGGTCTGTGCCTCCACACACACTCCTGGGGCCAGGAATTACAACAGCTTTTCACCTACTGTTTTCTTGTTGGTGACATGCTCTGCACT
>VYZX01004105.1:101912-117852 GCA_013401335.1 Brachypteracias leptosomus
GATCGAGCAAAACAGTATAGGGCATAAGCAGAAGCGCCACAAGCAGCCTAATGGATGTTTTGATGGGGAGAAGGGGAGATCAATTATGGGAAAAAAATCTGCTGGCCATTAAGTGTCCTGGAGCAACTATTGCAACACTGAAGCAGTGAGTTTCCTTGTGGCTTTAAGACATGTGCCCTAAGGAAGCATTTGCAACTGAAACTGCTTCCTCTTTTTCTTAACTCACAGATTCCCATGGGCCAGCAGTTGCCTTGCTAAATGAAATGCTTCTTTAGGGAGACAGGCTGGCCCCAGGGATTGGTAATACAATATAGTGCCTTTCATCTCTCACCCATGAACCCAAGTCAAACAGAGTTTGGTAAATGGCCAATAACCCTTCCCATCCCAGGGGCTGTTTGGTGACCTGTGCGAAATGATGAGGGTCATCTCTGTGTCTGTTAACTAGAAGGCAAGTGTCAACTTCACCATAAAAAGGGACGAGGTTACTACTCATTATCACCCAATTTAACATTCTTAAGCCAAGAGAATGAGCCTGGAAAACTCAGCCATCTTCTTACCCAGTGATGGTGGTCCCAGTATGTCAGGGCTTGAAGTACATTAATGAGGACAGTTGCATTGTATCAAACCAGGACATGCCTCTCCTGCAGACGAGATATCCAAGCCTGAACTCCTCAGAGCAGTGTGTGATTGCAGTTCCCCCCAGACCTACATGGAAATGCCCAGGAAGAATGGTTCAATTTTTAGGTACATCAGACACTGAAGTATGGCCATGGAGTTACAGAAAGCTGCAGAATTCTGCAAATTTACATTTAAGGTCTTCAGTAAACACAGGCAACCTGTGTAGGGACACAGCATCCAGCACTGACAGAGTTAATGTGCTGAGAAATCCTTCACTGAAAGGCTCTGTTCCCTCACCCATCATGAATATACTGTTCTGGTTACCAAAATAGCTGTATTTGAAAGGGTTGAAGGCCAGAAGCTCACTGCGGTCCCCATTCTTGCCCTATGCACTGCTCATTTTAAGGTCAGACCTTTAGCATCAGGAACCTGTTAGAAGAAAGAGGAATCACTTTAAAAGTTGTTGCCACTCTGGGGGTTACCCTGGAAGGTCTGAGAGGGGAAAGGGAAGGGCAGGGGCAGATAAACACTTGGCCACATGAAAAACCAGCTGCCCCTAAATTTCAATAGATCTGCATAAACCTCCACAACCCACCCAAAACCCCAGCCAGAGTGTTGTTACCCACAGTGTTTCTATTCACCACTATCATTTTCTAACCCTTCCATGCCAGAGCAATGAAAACATTGTCGTTGTCAACTCTGAGTTACTGTTTAATCCCTACTATCTTGATTAATTGCATTAAATTGGTATACCTGTGTTCATTAAACAGAAGATGGCAGAGGCAGTTTTTCCTTATTCTTTCGTGTGGATTGTTTCCCATGGCTTCACAGGTTGTGGAAACAACAGTACAGACATACCACACATCATATTCCACCTCAGCTGATAAAGCTGTTTTATTCAGTGGCCCATGATTTTTTTCCACATGTCACCAAATAGGCTTAATTACCATGCTGCTGCTGCATGGCAGCTCCCTTCACTTTTCTTTTTTTATTATTATTATTTATTTGTATTATTTGCAAGTGGTAATCATGCTTTCCTGTCATCCCCAAGCAATGTGCGTGCGTGCGTGCAGGCAAATGCCAAGCCTGGAAAGGAAATTTGATGCGTGTCCATGAATTGGAGTTTTCAAACTTTGGCTGAAGATTAGTACATGTAAACATAGCTCTGCCCCCTTCATCTTGGATAATTGGTCACAAATGCTACTTGACACTTCTCAAATCAGACACTTTACATACTTCTGAGCATAGCTGAACTTTTTTGGCAGGAATTAATTTGCTTTGCAACTCAGCCGCTCATTCCTGGCCCGGTCCCTACTCCAGTGATTTCAGTGCAATGTTCTGCCAGTGCAAGAAGCACAGAGGCAGGACCAGATCTGTTTGCTAGGGCTGACGAGCCTGGCTTTGTTGATTCCCTCAGAAACACAATTACTGCAGCTCATGTTCATCCCTTTGCCAGCCTTGATTAACACTGAGATTTTTATTTTCAGGTCCCTCCCTCTATTCAAATTACTGTACAAGTTGCATTGCATCAGGGGACATCTCAGAAAAATGAAGGCAGCAATGTAGCATCACCAGAAAATGCAACTTCTAACATGCCAGGACCCTTCCACTGCAGCATCAGCTTGTGGGAGATGGCTACAGACACCATCTACCCCCAAAGAGGTTGTCTTAGTTTTCTCCTACAAACAGTGCATGCTCCAGCAGAGAAGGGGAATTCATTTCTAAAGTGCTGATGAAGTTTGGAGTAGTCACAGAAACTCATGCTATTAAAGAGCCTCCTGTTTGCTCTGACATTGCTGTGTGTTTACTCACCATGCACCAGTGCTGCAAGAGCTGAGCAGACCATATGCTCACTTAGAAGGGCTCCAGGTCTCAGGGAGCATTACTCTACCTATTCCAGGAGGGATTTGGGGCAAAAACACATCCCGTAAAGGTTTTCTCTAGGAATATTGTCTTTTATCTGGTGGTTTATTTCTGTCCAGTCTCTGGACTAAATGACAGTTTATCAGCATATTCATGTACACCTGTGAATAACTCATGGAAAATATCATTCACCTTTTATTCACTGGGATGTTGATAAGCTGTGGCATATTAAAAATGTTTGTCAGTTTGTTCTTTTCAGCTATCAAGTAGGATGTGTGCCGGCTTGCCCTCCTCATGCTGGCTGCTTCCTCCAGAAAATGGAGAGAGAATGATGAAACCGTGTCGGTTCTAGAAGAGGGCAAAGGTTCACATGAGTTATTTTAGCATTATTGTCTTGATCACTAACACTACATCTGTAAATTAGGTTGAGCTCCTACCTGTAGAAGCAAAAGATGAAACTTTGTGCTGTGCTTCGAGTGTAGACCATGAGAGGAGCAGTTACCTGGTCATTTACTGGTGTTGCCTTGGTTCTCAAGTCTTTATAGAGCTCAAAGCACTGATGAGGAGAAGCCAGGACAGGAACAGTCCACACGATGTTTCTCTGGCCTTTGGTAGCTTGTGCCGTGACTGAGAGCTGAGCCACCACCCAGTGACAGTCAGGAAACCAGCTGCATCAACTGTCTTGGTCCCCACACTTTCCAGACATGGTCTTGTGATGGGTCATCCCTAGAAAAGAAGGGTAACTGGTATTACGAGAGACATGGCAAATTCACTGTGGAGAAGCAAATGCCTTTATTGCTCCTGAATTTGCCATGGAATAATGCAAGAGGAGACATTACCTGCTAGTATGTCTTGGGTTTTTGTAGATTCTTACCTTAAATTAAACAGATGAAGACGTATCCCACATCCTACTGTTTAACTCTGATATTGGAATCATTCTGGGAGTGGCAAGTATAGAATTTATAGGTGAATAAGGCACCAACTGGCAGAGAGAGGCAACACAGCTCTAAAGCCTGAGCTAAGGAGGCTTAGTTTCCATTGCTATTATATATCACTATATAAATTTAGCTTTCAGGTCCTAGACATTTTAAAATAACATGTCTAGTGTTAGGATGGAAGAGTATCAGAAAAAGTGAATTACAGGTTACAGGCTTCTAGTATTTGCAGTAAAAGAACTATTATTGTAATTACACCTATAGAGTACTCATTTAGGCTGTTATTTGGGGAAAAGGATGGTAGAATTAGGATGTATGGAAAGAAAATCTTGCAGAAGGGAAGCCAAATCATTTAGCTGGGACAAAGAACTATAATGGCTACTCCACACACTTCTGCTCTCAGCACGTGAGCTCACCATGTGTGTGTGGACCTGCAACGTCCAGGGATTTAGGGGAAACCACTATAGGTCACTGGTGTCTGGTACAAATGGGAACAAACTACAGCCCACAGGAAGGCCTGGCCTTACACACAAACCCCGAGACTGGCAGCTGGATGTCTTTTTGTACCATTGAACATCTCCATAGTCTTTGTGAAATGAGAACAGAAATTGCCCAAATGACTCTGTTATCTCAATACTTCACGGACAAAAGTCCCTCCCCGCTGCCAAAACGATCAAGCCCAGACTCTTGAACATTTTAAATGAAAGTAAAATAAGAAAAAAAAAAATCTTTTTGGAAGGGGAAAGGTGAATCTCCATTTTGACTCATCATTTTGTGGTTGAGGCTAAGTGGCTGTTATTAGTACATAGGTATACACTGTTGTAAATCCACTGCATTGCCTCCTGGATGTCATTGCTGAGAGTAAGCGAACTGTTGCTTCAGTAGCTAAAGATTTACTTGCTTAATGCCTGGTGTCATCAACAAATTCAGGCTGGCAATGACATCCTCCCTGTCTAAGCTAATATACAGCTTTGCAGTCTCCTTGTTTTTCTTCTCATTCAAACTTATGCTTTAGTGTTAATGTCTGCCACTACCCAGCATTACAGCTGAAGTGAATGGGGTGATGAATGAACACACAGTCTGCATGTAGATAATTAGAAGTCCGGCTGAGTACATCACATTATTTAATATATCATCGTTATGTTTCTACTTACAAAAGCATCTAAACAGTGTTATTTCTTCTAACTCCATCACTTCAGTGCTCTGACAGCAGGGATGAATTGTGTTATGCTTTTTGGTAGAGATTTCTTTTTCTAAAAAATGATGGAACCACCTGGAGCTTAAATCATTGCTGTGGAAGGTTAGTAAGTTGTCCCTGTCTGAGAAAACTCTTGTATCAGGAGTAAAACTCCTTGTTTGGTTGTGCTGTAAGAACCAGGATGATATTTAATTATGACAATTCAAGCTCATCTGGTTTCTCCAAGTGCAGACTATATTGATTTACAGTACTAATACAGAAAAGGCGGAATTAAAAAGCTGGGTTATTTAGAAACTTACTTACTCCTAAAAACGTCTGTTCAGCTCATTTTAAAATTTGATTTCTTATCCCAGGTGAATTGCACTGCATTTCTGAATCTCAAGAACTGCTTGTGCCTGATAACAGCTGATCGAAGTACCAGCATAGTTTGGTCGTTTTGATTGTAAGATTTTTGTTTGTTGCTTTATTGGACAATGGTGTTTGCAAAAGAGAGATTAGGAGCACCAGAGACAGAATTACAGACCACAATTAGTGCATGAGGCTTAATATTAGTATAGGACCACAGCCTGTGAGATCAGTGGCAAACGAAATGAGCTTGCAGGCAGATTCAAGGTCTTGTTCTGAAAAAACAGTGAGGAAAATCCGTGCCAGTGTTTCAGCATGACAAATGAACTTATGCAAGTTGAAGATAATCATGATTATTTAATATTCAGCAGCTTTACAACTTGATACTCTGTGGACAAAAGATCAGAAGGCTGCTGAGTCCAAAGTTTTGAATCTTTGGGTCAATATGCTTCTCATGTCTTCAGCATTTAGTTTAATTTAGGAGGAAACAGTTCTGAGCTAAGATAAGATCTCAAGCAAAATTGACGTGGACTCACAACATGGCCTAACATAACAATTTAATCTATCCTGTGCTTCCCCTGAAAGAAGGCTTAATAACTGTGGTATGATTTCACCTGCTGCTTCTAACATTTGCTCATTCTTTTTTCCTGAGCAAATTTGGATTATCAGATGGTGAGCAGCTTTGTGCATGGTAGACAAACTTGAATTCATTTAGGATTAACAACAATGGGTTCAATCCTGGATTCAATGGCAGCTTTCATGAATGGAGTCTTTGGAAAACAAATATTTGTGTTAAAGAGAAATAATTCATTCTTAATTTTCCTGGGTGATTACAGCACATATCACAAAATGTTATCCCTATGTATCCAGCCTTGGGCATACAAACTGCAGGAACATTCCCCAAGCCTTGGGAATTATCACAGATACTGGACATTTTAACCTTGCTATTTCAAATTCTGAAGTTGCACAATGAATTATTCGGTGTGAGGAAAAAAAGTGTCTCTTACTCACAGTATTATCTCAGGCCCTCTTCGTGATCTAATGCTGGGGAGTAAGGAGTGAGAAAGGTCCACATCGCCACAGTCCATCGGCAGTTGTAGGTCAAGACAGGACTCCTCAGATGGAGGAATCCAGGCTGGATCTGGATTTTGGCCCGATCCTCACCATTGTCTCAGATATGGGCATCTTCCAAATTCCTGTGGGAAAAGCAGCATTCTTTACTACTTTCCCTGGCTCTTGGGAAGCACCCGGAGCCCATGCCACCACCGTGCCCAGCCAGGAAGGAGCTGGCTGAGCTGCCAGCCTGGGCTGCACTGCCCAAATCTGAGTACCCACTGACCTCAGTAAAAATTAGCAGACTTGGGCAAATTTACCCTGCAGGCAATTTTACCCTTGAAAAACATCGCCCACATTGCTAGAGTTTAGGACACCAAATTAGAGCTTTTCATATGCTCTGGAAGTTTTTTTTCTTTTTTCTCTCCCCCCTCCTCCTCCCAGTAACATCCAGTTGCTTAATGCCGTTTGAAATCACCCAGGGTAGGCACCTAAGTACCTAAATAATCTTGTCCTTCGTGCCTGTCAACATCTTGAGGCACCTAACCACCTTTAGAGATGTGGCGTGAAAGCTTGTGAACGATGCAATCGAGGAGGGAAACAAAAGACAAGTATCCCTATTTGCTGCCCAAGAATCCACAAAGAATGCTGCTTCAGCTCTGCTCTGATTTCTAATTAGATTATGAGTGATGTAGGACTCTGAAGCCAAGCTGGAGTTTGTGCTAGCACTTTGCATGTATGAATGACAAAGGGACACCACTTTCATATTGATTTAAACAAGGCAGTGGAAGAATGTTTAAACATCAAGTGCTTGATGCCCCAGTTTGCCAGAGCACCTGGAAATATCAAATTAATTCCAGGTGTTCTGCCATTAAGACGGGCTTGCTGCTTTTACAACCACACACACAAAATGTGGCTCCCAGTTCCACAAATAAAACCGGAGTGATTTCTGCACCTAATGCCTCGATAACTCTGACATATTGCAAGTTCTGGAAAGAATTTTAATCTACGTATTTTTTTTTTTTAATGGGGAGGGGAGCGAGGGGGGAGAGATTTTAAATATGCTGCATACAATTTGTGATGGTCATCTCTAAAATGCAGCTCCATTATCCTTTTCCATTTGGAATGAATGAGGCTAATTAATTTCAGGCCATACTTGATGAGGTCAGCACCATACGAAGGGTGCGTGCTAGACATTGCTAATCTCTTTCAGCTGAGAGTGATGAATTAAAGATGAAGCATTCCTTTGCAGGCCTAATTTAGAATGTATATCAAAAACCTACAGCAAATAATACTATACCCTACAACAAAGGAAAACTTGTTCTCTCAGGCTCCCATGTAGGGTTGATTTTAAAGGCATTTTCATTTCACTTTGGAATTCCAGCTGTGGATGGGTGAAACAGTTCAGAAAATTCAAGCTTTCTCTCTTTCTATTGCTTTTATGGACAAAAGTGGGCAAGGGGGGGGTTAAAGGGAGAGAGAAATTAGCCAGTGTTTGATCCTGTATATCCTGTAATTCCGACGCTCAACATTTCGGAAAGCTGCCAGGGTCTGGTGCTCCCCGAGTACCTGGGATGTGACACCCCCTCCTCAGTGCACGCTGAAATTTTACTGTTGGGGTTTTTAAAGTCTGAGGGGAAAGCTCTCAAGTGTCCTGTTTTGTTCAGCATCATCTCAAGGATGTTTTGTTGGATGTTGTGGGCTTTTCCCCTGGCAGCAGGATGGGTCTGGCAGTTCTGCTGGGTCACCTGATGAGAACACAAGAGCTTCCAAGCCAACACGGAGCTGTATTTCTCCATAGGGAAAAACACCTCCCTGTGCAAAAAAGTCAGGTCACATCTATGAGTGCAGGTAGCAATATTTAACAGAAAAAGTCACCACCAAAGCAACCACACCAGGTCTGGAAGCAGTACAGATTGCTACAGGGATCTCAAATTTGCTGGACTTGGGGCTCAGCCAAGCTTCACCACCTTCCCCATAGGCAAAGCCCCCCACAAAGTCCACAGGGGATTCTCCCAAGTGAGGTACTGCAGGTTTTGGCCCCGTGGATGGCAAAAAATTAAACTTAATTGTCATCTTTGGTAAAACAGGGACTTTGAAATCCTAATCCAGCCTCAAAAGGAGGCTGAAAACAATAGAAAACACCAGCTTCACACCACTTTGCTGCTTTATACCTGGCAGTTCCTTGAAATTCTTGACAGGTTGCTGCAGCGAGTCAAGGTTCCCAACTGGTGGCCATAAGCGGCTGCTGTCTTTGTATCCCAGTAGTCCTCATTAGAACAAAGCTGCTTCGAATTAAATCCAATCTACATGCCGAATCAATCTTTCAACCCTTTGATTGCTTCTGAAAATATTTATATTTCTTAATAATGCACATTTTGTCCCACAGCCTGTGATTAAACCCAGACAAAGTCCGGAGAAGCCTGAAGTGTATGTAGAAGGGGTTATTTTGGACAGGAAAAGAAAGATAAAGAACACAGGTTTTTCCTATTGTGAAACCATTAGAGTGTATAAACCTAGCAATTGCAGTTGTATAAGCATCAGAGCAGGGTTGTAATAAATACAGATTGGAGTATTATAGTAACCAAATGGAGTTTATGGATTATGTTCACTGGTTCATATTTCTCGGCTACTACAATCTAACTAGCATCATGCTGCACTCAGCTCTATTAATATTCCCCATTAATATTCTCTTTACATGTTTGTGGGGGGAAAAAAAAAATTAGGAATCAACGGCTGCTCTGTGTAAAACAAACATGTTTAAAGAATCATGCCCTCCAAAGAAAAAAATAAACAAGGGGATGCTGTAAAGCAACTGTGTTAGAAGGGCACGGGCTGCGGCTGGCTGAAATCAGCTCTGTTCTGCTTAAAGTTAATAACTTCCATCTGAGGGAGGATCTGGCCCTAATGCAGGGTGTTTGCTGTGTGAAAATTGGGATGTAAAAATGAAGACAATAACTGCTACTATCCCTTACCCGGGTGAATTTTTAAGGTGGTAAATAACAAGCTTTGGCTGGAGATGAGAAGCACACAAAGGCTTTGAAGCTGTGCTTTGTGGTAAATAGCGTATTATTCCCTCCTCAAAAAGTAGCCTGCATCATAGGTAGAAGATGTGCCGATGAAGGGAAGGATACGTTCCTTGGCTGAGAAGCAGCCCAGGTAGGGCCTGATCCTCCGGAGTGGAAATTGGCCGTCAATTAGGAAGGTGGCTGTGGCTGGGGACACAGATCAGATAAAGGGACTGTACCTGTTCCCCTCCCTAAACACAAATGACTGCCCTTGTCTATAATAAAAGGGAAAAATTGACATAAAAACATGCCACAATAAATCTCCTTGGGTAGAGTAGTACAGTGCCAGGGTGAAAGGGAAAGAAATCCTAGAATCTAAAAATATATACTGCTTATTTCATGTCATTGTCATCAGCAGCATCCCATGGTAAATACAGCTAATACACTTAACAGTGGACTGGTAAATGCTTGTGGTAGTTCTACTTGTGGCAGTTTCCCCCTTTATAAAGGAGAGAAGGACATATTCTCAGTTAAAAATATTATTCATTGATGCTTTCATCACACATTTCATTATATTAAGCTGAAATTTCCTAAATATGTTGGGGATGGAGTATTATTTTTATAGATATATCTTGAGTCTTGACAGCTATTTTATATTAATAATGATTTGGATGCTCAGTCTTTTAGGTAGATAGAAGGATTTTTTATCATCACCAAAAATAAGGGTATCATCTCACAAATAAGGGTGGCTCCAAAATCTAATGACATGCATGAAAATCCTTTTTGGATAAGACCCCCAGCAGATCATTATATTGTATAACCAGGAATTTCTGAATATCGTCTATTATTTGACAGGCCCCAATTTCACACTAAACTTGGAGTTTGTTCCCAAACAGAAGCTTTTTATATAGAAACTTTAAATCATATCCCCTTCATGAACACACACATACCATAGAGGATATTGTCTTATTAGAGAGTTTAAGCCTAAAGGTGTATACCTATTTTTAAAATAAATTTTCTGATTGTAGATAACTGCTCAATTTGATTTAGTGTCCAATGATAGTGATGGGGTTGATAACTGAGCATTCATCGGTAATTCATCTTGTGCTAGTAGAAATTTACAGCAAAGCAGTGCTTTCCCAACACTGACAAGTCCTATTAATCTTCTTCAGACACATTTCAATAGGTGTCTCCATCTGTGCCCAACATCTAAACACTCTGGCATCACTAGGGACTTGGAGACACCTTCATTTCAGGTTACACTAGTGAAAATGTGATACTAGATTGTACTCTATTTTTAACCTAATTCTCTCTTTTCATTCAATTAGCCTTTCTTGCCTGCATTTTTCTACTCATGTGTAACATCCTTTTCCCAGGAAGAGCTTAAAAATGAGATTTAGTTACTTAAAGAGACAGAATCTGCCAGGAGAAGAGCAACCCAGAGCCTAATACATAAAAGCAGAATAACAAAGCTCACGGTGCAACGTGGAGACCGAATTTCAGCCACGAAACACATCCTGTGTTTCATGCCCACGATATTCCCCTCCTGACACACCTCTCACAGGCATTGTTTGGTTAGGACAGGTCTGAAGCTAAACACCCCACCTCCAGCTTCACAAATTGTAGAACAGTTGCAGAGTATTTGGGGTTTGAAATCCAGCATGTACCAAAACCTCTCTGTTTGTTCAGGCTGTCCGGGGATCACCGCCATACATCCCCACTTCGCTTTACATATACGGCTAATGCGTGAACAAACACAGCACAGTCAAATTACAGCAATAACATTTATGGGTGGATTATGTTCCAACTTCCTCGCTTATTATTAAAAGCAAGTAAATTGCAAAGCACGTGGAAGAGGTAGGCTGCAAATACCGGCCAATTTCCACTCGGAACCAAATTTTTCACTTTCAAAGCTCTGATGAGTTTTCTAGCTGCCATGGCACAGCTTTAAAGCTTCCTGAAAAAATGTGGATTTGGGTTCTTTTTCCCCCTCTTTACTCCATTTACGTTTGCCTTTCAAAGAAGAGCAGATGCACACCATTTGGGTTTGGGTGGCTCCTACTTGCTCTGAACTTTCTTCTGCAAAGAGCAAACCCTGAGCCGTGCATCTGCTCTGCAACTCAGGACTTTCAAACTTTGTTCCTGGCTTTATGAAGTTCTCTTGTGAGTCATATTATAGATCTAAATGACCTTATTGTAGGTGGCAAGTTTAAATGTGCCATATTAATAACTTGTTATCCAAGACAAATTAAGTCCTTATGTGTCAAAAGCACTCTGCTCTGGATTACCTACAAGACAAGTATTTATTGAATAAACGTTGGATCCAATTTCATTTTAATGTGACTGACTGTATGCTTCAGCCCCTTAGAATGAGATAAAAACACTCAAATCTATAACTGTGTTGCAACATTACACCTAACTTGTCTATTTCTATTATTGTCTTTTTAATGTGGGATATCAAACGTGTTTGGGGTTTTCTAAGGATTTATAATTATTATTATTTATTATTATTCTGAAGAGCAAGGAAAGAGAGAGAGAAAAAAAGACTGGCATTCAGCCTAAAGAGAAATCATTGAAACAAATTAATCCTATGCCGTTTAAATTGACATGGTAATCCATCATCAGTAAAGGGAAACTCTGAAAGCAATCTAGAATCTGCAGTGTTCTTTCACTGGCCCTCAGGCACAAAGACAGATAGTAAAAGAGGAAGGGGGGGGGGGGGAANGGGGGGGGGGGAAATCATAAAAGTTAGCAGCACCTTAGCAAAGGGAAGGGCTGGAGAGAGCAGCTTTCACTTTTTCCTGCTTTCAAGCATCCAGTTCAGAAAGCAATGCTGATTAACCTCCAGCCGTTGCCTACTAACGTTTACTTCTGTGTGTCAAATCATCTTCGGCTGCTGAGATACCAGTAATTTCAAATACTGCAGAGCCCCCATCCTATATAAACTCTACCATTGAAGACTCTGACAAACTTCAACTTGGGCATTTCTGCTTACAGAGGGCCTTTTATTAGCCTAAACTTGATCGTTCCAAATGGACAATAAATTCTATCTTCACAGCCCTGGAGAAAAGAGCTGTGCTATCCTTGGGAGTTTAATAGCCAGGATTTTCATAGAGCTAGCATGAAAAAAATGGGGGGTTTTATTTGGGTTTGGAGTATTTTTTTTTCTATCCCCTGCTCTCTAAGCAGGGCTGCCCACTGTAATGTATGTTTCCCAAGGGTTTCTTCAATCTAGTTTTAAATATCTAAAGTGCTGAGACTTTGTGCACCTTTAAAATTTTATTATACTTATGGTCAGAAGAAAACATAAACCTCTTGGGCCTTGAAAGCCCATTGCAATACAACCATTATCCCTATAATGTCAACAGAGCTACAAAATTCTCTAGAAATAAACCTTTTAAGAACAGCTTTCCCTGCCTTGTGTTTTCTTTTAAGGTCAGTGGTGCATCACTTTTTGGAAAACGTTTCTCCTCTCTGGCCAGGTTTAGCAATCTGAAATAGAATGTATATTACTAAATGAATAGGTTTAATTTTAGACGCTGAAAAAATAAATAGAAGAAGAGAGCCAGGGCAGGAATAATACCTTTCAGTTAGAAACAGACATAGTAGAAAGAAAAAGTCAGAACTTTAGTGCCAGGGGCAAAGGGGTGAAAGGCTGCCTAATACGAACCATATCCAACATCTGCCCTATTTTAATTTAGCAGGGATAAAGTTTCTTCTTTTTTATTATTAAGAAAACTTTATGTGGCAGAGAAAGCCATGAGCTATGTTATCAAAACTGTTTTATTGTCACACTGAAACTTAGAACTATTAAGAATTGGCGGGGCAAAGAGATAAAAACTCCCCTTCTCTCTCCTTTTATACTCTGTGACAAGCCTGGGCTCGAGTCCTGCTGTCTGGGATGTCCTTTTCATGTCTTTATGAAGTACTGCACTTGGGGACATAATATAAAGGGGAGGTTAATTGTTCAGGATGGGTCCAAATGATTGATTCTCCAGGTTAAAAAAAAAAATAAAATCTGAAGATTTAAAACAAAATACTGCTGCAAAGATGTTCAAGAGATGAGCGGTGATGGTGGTGCATAACAAGTGTAAAGAAGGGCTGGGCTGGGGAGGTCTATGAGAAACAGCCCAAATTTCCAGGCTGGAACATGATCTCTCTCCATCTAAAAGTTTTCCACCTCGCTAGTGCAAAATCTATGATAAAATAACAAAGTATACTAAACCACGTGTGAGTAACTGTAGGAGTAAAAGAGCAAATTGGTTTCTGACAAAAGAAGGATGAATACCTTTGGATAATCTAAAGTTAGAATTTGATTGAAAGCATAACATTCCTTTAAGCATCAATATGCTTAGGATCCAAAATATGGTTATTTTATTACCAGTTAATACTTAGATCAAAGCAAAACATTGTAGCTGGAAGGGACATTCTCTCTGGAAATAAAGTTCCATGTAATTATTTCCTATTAAAAACTAAAACTAGTCTTAGATTCAAAAACTTTGGCTTCCTTATGTGTGATATAGTGCAAGCTTGTCAAGAAAGAGCAGACGTGCCATTTTTCACAGTTTGCTGATATCCCTTTGCTTTAAAGTTTTCAGTTTGGCTTTAACCCTTTGGATGTGAAAAATTCTCATCCAATTTACCTCAGTCAAACACACAGGATTGTTTTGGATAATATTGACTCATTTCTTACAAACAGAAAGTAGAATAGGATAAAAAAATAGTCCCATTTTAGATAAGGTCTCCAAGCGTAAGGAGGTAAAACATAAAGAAAATGACACAGCGATTGATAGGCAGTTGAAACTTAAACATTAAATTGTAAACAAGTGTTTTACTCTTGGGTAAAACAGCTCATCCTAATTCAATTTGGGACACAGAGTTTAAAATAGGCACTGAAAATATTTCCAAGAAAGCTGCAACCTTTCAGAGGAGAGAGATAAGAATGTGTTTTAATTATGAGGTTATAAATATGTGATCTATTTTTTTTTACCATCTCCTAACATGGTACGTAACATTGTTCAGATGCAGTTATACATCTATCTGTCTGTCTCTATTTCTATCCTGGGTTTTGTTTTTATTTTATTTTATTGTGGGGTGGGTTTCTTTCCTGATAGTTCAATCTCTATTTATATCATCTCTGAGGCAGGCCCCGGAAAAAAAGAATCTATCTTTCTGCATTTATAAACTGCCACAGAATACATAGGGATGCTTTCTTTTTACAACTGATGGGCTAGTATTCTAAGTAGCAATATGAAATATTTAGACACATTATTTCAAGCTTTCCAGCTGCTTCTGATTCTGCTAATTATTTTTGATCTGTCACTCAGAAATTAAAAAAAAAAAACTTTAAGGAGTTCATTAGGACTGCGGAAAGGAAGAAGAGTCAGATATAAGGCAGCAATTATAATTTGGTTTTAACTTTTTTTTTTTTTTTTGATGACTCCTCAGCTATATTGTTTAGTAGAGGGATGGCTACAGTATAATTCTGTATTAAAAGCTTGTTAAATAGGGAAGGAGCTGAGACATTCAGCCAGATATTGTTTGCTAGCTCAATTAGTATCCAAAGAATTTGAAAGTACAATAAATGTATCTGAAGATCATATCTAAACATACTTACCAAAAAGTACCCACCTCTCTCAGCAGTTCACATATTTCTGCCTTCTGACTGGGAGAGAAAGAAAAAAAAGCAGTTCAGATGTATAGGTTAAGATTGGCGTATGGCAAGGTTTGTGTGAAATACAAAGAAACCTGTATTTCACTCAACAATTTCATTGCTTAAACATATAGTTTAGAAGCATCTTTTCCTTAAACATGTGGTTCAATAGCATTTTCTTCAAAGGAACAATTCAATGTGTTAAAAGATTTAAGAACAAAGAATGTGCTGCAAAATGCAAATTCTTACAGTGTTATACTGTGTATGCAATTATGTATGTAGGCAGATAGATATAATTTGAGAGTTATTAACTTTCAACATCAGTGATGTACCCTGAATCAATACAATGTAACTACCTATTAAAATATAAACCAGGTGTGTTACTAGGCAAATACAGTCTGAGAAGCTTTTCTAGATTTTTTTTTTCTTTAAAGATTACAGCTCTGCTATGGACAAGAAGCTCAAGAGATTGCTGCTGGTCCTGAAGATGGAGATTGCTTTGCTTTTTGCAATATCTGACGTTTCTAAAATGTTTCATTTCCTCCACGTTTGGGAAAAAAAAAAAAAACCAAACAAACTCTGAAATGATGTAAAGGGAATGAATTGTCTCACAAACCTCCGTACATTTATGCACCTCCTGGTGTATGGGAAAGAGAAAAGTTCCTGTTCCATTTCTCTTTTGGCTCAAGGGAGGGGAATGAAGGGAGCAGGAATCATTTTAAGCCTTGCTCCCCCCACGCCCCCCTACCCCTGCCCTGGATCGACACCTCTTGCAAATCCCTTTCTTGTGCCCTCCCTCCCCCAAGCCCCCAGCCCAGCGCAGTTAACCTCGGAGCAGTGCTGGGGAGGGAAGGGTTAATGAAACCAAGCTCCTTCCGACCTTCAGGGTCAGACTCTTCCTATCTGCAATCTAAGGAATTAGGTAAGGAGGTTATAAGATTATAGTGAAAGGAGTTATAGGCCCTCGTAGCCTCACACCTGAACATATTGGGCTAATCCACTGGGATTCTTAAAAATCGCTTCAGCCATGGAAAACTGTTAATTAGGCTGAGTCTATCCCGAGGTTTCCTGTTGCATTAGTGATCCAGCCGAGCTGCCTGCGCTCTATAGGCTCACATGGAATGAGCTTAATATGCCTATATTATTTTTTTTTCCTCCTTCTCCGCAGCTAAAGCCAGTATAAACCACTGATTACGGGAGAGAGTGAAGTTTGAGAGAAATTCAGACCGAGAGATGAACAAAAGTCATTCCCCCCCCCCCCCACCCC
>VYZX01004109.1:0-72775 GCA_013401335.1 Brachypteracias leptosomus
CTTCTGTTTCCTCATTAGGAGAAAAGCTGGGGGTTTTTTTAAATCTCAACAATTATAAAAGCAATCATAATTTACAATCAAAATAAACCAAAAAACTGGTTACATTCATTCACCATGCTATTTTCCTCAAACAGGCAAAATCTAGTGGCATGCTGAAATACAGCATTCTCATCACAGCAGCAAATGTTCCTTGCTTTATGCTGCTCTAGCAGCTGTAGCCCATCTATTTGTTTTATTTGGCCTTTTGAACATCTGCATAACTTGCATTCTTCAGATACTAGGTTACTTCTTTCTCTAGATGTGGGGGTGGAGGAAAGGGGAGGGAGAACAGAGAGAACACAGTTCTACAGTTTACCTGGTTTTGAAATCCACCATACCTGAAGTTAGACACACAGATTAACATGCTTTAGATACTTTGTCTCCCGGGGTGGGGGGGGCGGGCAGGGAAGACTTAAAATTAAAACTTTGAACCATTCACTTGTCGGTATGCATCACAAAATCACTGTAAGAAAAAGACCTCAACAACCATGCATTCACAGCTCCAAAAGCATTAATTCAGGCATACTGTATGGCTTAACAGAAGTTATACTCTGTGAAGAGCTTGAATAATAATTAACAGATCAACTCTGATGAAGTCTGCTAATTATTACAACTAAGTCCCTTAGCATAGTGATAGCACAGTAAATGGGCATAAAACATGCAGGTCTTGCCACAGATACTGTCTAGGACTACTGCAACCACTCTGTTAGGAAAAGAGTGGGTCAAACACCACCACCTTGAAACACTTGTTTTATTGTTTAATCCAGACAGTACTCCATACCGGCTTCACTGCTTATTTAAATAAGGGTAGTTTACCAAGCCCCTAACACAGACTAGTAAAGAGACTGGGAGAAAAGCCTGAAGTTCGGGTAGGCAGTGCCAACTCTCCGCAGAAGAAGGACACGCATACTGTAGAGAGGAAGGAACAGAGCTACAGAAAGAGCTGTCATTTTCAGAAGCAGCCATGATTAAATAATACATCCAATTAAAATGCATGTTAAAAAAAAAGTTGCATTTCCCACTATGATGCAATCGCATTCATTTATTCAAAACAAGGCTCCTACAATAGGCTTCCACTTCTTTCAAAATTACACCTTCCTAGTTAGTAACAAAAATCAGATTACAAACTTTCTGGCCTTTTTACACATTGCAACACTTATTAAGAGCCAATGTCTCCTGACCTTGGATTAAGAAATCTAACTGAGGCAGGTTAGGTTGCCAGCCTGAAATGAATGACACTTAGTTGTTCCATCAGAACACTGAACGTAAATCTGAAGAGATGTTCACATCCACAAAAGTTTATTTTTTAAACTACACCAACTGACCTAATTAGAAACCATCTACCTAACGATTCTTGTCCTGCCAATTAAACAGAAATCCCTCTGCCTATTAATTTTTCCTCTAAGTACTACTTCTAAATTTCTAAAGCATAGAAACATCAAACCAAAATTGTTTCTTAAGGTTAGTGATTTATTTCTAATTTTTTCTAGCATTAGTTTAATGAACAAATATAGCCCCCAAAAGAAGACAGTGACTGGACGGAGGCATTACAACTGCTCCTGTCTCTTTCATCTGGCAAGGCAGTAATGCTTCAAATGTCTTTGATTTCCTATAGCCACAGGGGACGTTGAAAGAATCCAAGAGAAACTTGTAGACACTACTGAAAATCATCAATAATTGCGACATTCTTCTGGTTTCATCCAGATTTACCATTAGCATCTTCTGTCATACAGGAAGAGTTGTTGTACATGACAGGAGGCATTTCAAAAACCATTTCACATACCTACCCCTTCCCTCCAGATAACTGGTCTCCACATATGTAAGAGCTGGATAAAGCTGAATTCTTAAGTATATGAAAGGATATAGAAACAAGCACAACTGTGATTCCCTGTGTCAAGGACATTATGCTAGGGAACTGGGAAAGTAAAACCTATTACAAAAATCTACAAAAGACTGAGAAAAGACCAGTCTCAGGTAAATTGCTTGAAATTTCCTGCATTTACAATTAAAGAATTCTCTATCTGGAAGAGGTCTTTAGGGGAAGGGAAAAGAAAAACAAGAGAAAACAGATGGATATCTGACTACAGAAGCACTTGATTTGGACCATTTATTGAACAAATTCAAAACCTGCAAGGGAGCTGCTGCCTTCATAATGGAAATGCTGGTCAAGTCTAGTTGCCCTCATCTGCAAAAAAATGGCATCAATATACACCCAGTGTGTATTTCAATATTAGCACTAGCACTTTTGCACCACCCTACAATATATTACACTTTCCATTTTCTGAAGATACTATTTTTTAACTGACCACAATCTAATCTAGTTGTGATGTCCTGATACACAAAAGTCATGAAGGACTTTGATTCAATTAATTTTATTTTCTATGTAAAATACTGCCAAACTCATGTAACCAATCCCTCGCCACTCCATTTGGGAACCTATTATCTATGCTTCTCTTAAGCACAGGCACAAAGCAGTTTGATGAGCACCAGAGTGCTACAACTATTGATGTTATAAATGTTGTTTTATTATCATGGCAGCAAGTCACACTATGAATTGCAATAAAATCTATTAACATTTTATTCAAATTCATGGTTGTATTAGGTCAAGTGCTTGTGAATAAACTCTAGAGGATGGAGGACTGGCTTTAAGACTGTTGTTACCAATTGGTTACATTTTAATAGCTTTATTATTCAGCTCAAATTGTAGAGCTATGACTTAATTTCATCAGGGAAAAAAATATTTGTAAAACAAGTTTGAAAAGAGCAAGAGGAAGAAAAATAAATATGAACCTATGTAAGTATCCTCAGAGTCATCAACATCACACTAGATGAGGATGTCATTCAAGTAGCAGTGATGCCACACTGTACATGTCTTAAGTTACTTCATTAGTAACCACATTTTGGCACACAAAATGCAGATCAGTGTTCCTGATAGTTATTATATTTGAAGACTGTAAATGTTTCTAAGAGCAGATACATTTGTTCCAGATAAAATTCTCATAAATATCATTTCTCCTCAACAGTGTGGTACAAATAGTATCTGTATTTCTTGGATACAGAATTTTAAAAGGCTGTCAGCTCCTCACAGGATAACCAATCCCATTGGTCTGATCTTAATGCTAGCCAGTTTGATGAAAGTATTATTTAATCTAATTATGGAATATATCTCACAACATAAATATTCCAAGCTCTACAGCAGGATTCCATTTGTAACTCAAAGTAGTGTAAAAACAAGAGTTAATTGCCTGTACAAATATTTCAGGGTAGCATTTACGTAATCTACAGTACATTAAGTACCAGAGTTGTGCTCTACTGATAGGTGAAAGAACAACTTTGAAAGGCAACTGTGGTGCCAATTAGCTTTCAACAAATATGTACACAAGCTGTGCTAGCAGGCTTATGCTCAGCTTCCTCATTCTCCCCAGATTGCCTGCTTTTATAATGGTGAACTCCTTTCTACTCAAATACCCAGCTAACTTTGCACTGATGAAACAAAGGACAACATACTTCATTCAGCTAAAGTTGTAACTCACCCAAATGTCACAGTTTAAACTCGTGATCTGTGACCAAAGCCACCCTGCATTCAAGGACTCAACACAAACTCCCTAGTTAGGTCTGGGCAAGGAGGAAAAATAAAATTAAAAAAAAATTATAAATCTACTCTTGAAGTTAGTCCAGAGAGGATGAGGGCTTGTTTGTATCACTCAAGCACATACAAACATCCCACAAGTTACAGCTCCTCTGTGTCTGTCCTCCTGAAGGAGGCTGAGCCAAGAACACGTACACCCACATGCATACTCTCTGCAGTAACACCATGTTTTTGCCTAACAGAGCTGTATACAAATTAGGAAACAAACCCAAGTTCACAAAACCACAAGAAAAGATTAATGTTTGCAGTCTTTAGGTATATCTGCATGGTGCTCCACCCAGAAAATGGACTTTTTTTAACTCAGGAAAATTGATTACCTTGTGCTGAGCCTTGCGCCTACGGCACTGTGCTACTTTGCTTTGCTTGGGGTACCTGGATTCTGTTGCTCAATCCTAGCTTGAGTATCACTGGACAACAACATGCAAATCCTTTGTTTTCTCTTCATAATTTGCTTTGTAGATTACTGCTACCAGCATTAAAATAGACTGGGTCTAAGAGAAATGTTTTGCAGTTAGCTTTCCAATAAATGTTAAAACATAGCTTTCTGCCATGCTTCCAAGTTTCAGCCCTTATCATAAAATGTTTTTACACATGCCCCTCACCCCCATTCCACCTCCACCCCCCAAAAGAGGTATCATTGCAGTTACTGTGATAGAAACATTCTGAAGAAACAGGAGAGTTAAAACAATTCTGGAACTCTGGAATTCCACTTCATAAATTCCTGTAACTCATATAATTTATGTTATATAAATTGTAATTTTGATAATAAGGCAACTGAAAATAAGTCTAGTCTTGTAAGTTATGTGGGTGTATGGTTATGCTTATATAAGTTTAGGTATCCACATTACTTTCTAAGCATATGTTTAAGTATGCTTTTGTGGTCATCTATGCTGTGTGCACTTTTTGTTTCAGTCTTTAGGAAAAACATCGCTATACCATATTGTGTAAAGCTCATTAAATCTTTTTTTTAGGTAAAAGTGAACAAAGTCAGTTTTTCAGCTAGAATTCTCTCACTATTAAACTAGCTGAAGAGAGAAGGAGACATGGTGAGTCATGAAAGTACAGCTGAGATCTGTGTGGCCCTGCTACTGGTGGTTTCAACAAGTTAACTTCTCTTGCATTTTCTATGCAGTGGTTCACATCTGGACACTGTTACAACAGGAAGGACTGCCTCATGATCAGCCACAGACAGCCTAAAGATACCAAAGAACAAACAACTGTTCCTTTGCTTCATTTATATGTGATGGACATTTCACATAGTGAAAATCTGTAGGTCTCTTGCTTCCTACTGCAGCGTATGGTGCAAATAAGATCCCGATTCCCCCCCCCCCCCATTCTTTTGGAAATGCACTGGTCTCAAATATAGTATGTTACCAAGTTGGAATGTCCATTCCTAGAGTGGCTTATCTGCCCAACAACATTCGCCTTCCTCCAAACCAGTATTTGAACTTCTGCTGAGGGGTAGAGGACATGATATGTTTTTCACCAAAACGATAAGGTAAGCTTAAATTTACATTCAAATGTAATAGTAGCGAAAAACAACTCAGAGTAGCTTGTATAGCTCAGTACACAAAGGAACACCTCCTTGCTCCTGGGTGTGACTGGTCACTGTCTCCAGCTCAGGAGGATGAGCAATGGCAGTCTGGGCACTGCTGAGCTCACTCGCTGCAGAAGCTTTCGGTACCCCTTCACCTGAGAGGAAAGTGAGCTTAACATGGTGACATTTCCTCCAACAAAACCACATCTGTTCACGTGCCTTTATGAGGATCTTTAACAAAGGGCTTCAAAGCCCAAGTTCAACTGTAAGTAAAGAAGAGGATTGGAAAACTAATTTCCAATGCTCTTCTCCCAGATTATAGAGGCCTCAGGATCTGTAACATATCGCTACATATGGTGGGTTAAAGAAAGAAAGAAAGAAAGAAAAGCTAAATACTGCTTATAAGAAAAACTACTTTGAATGAATTACTATAGAATCAAAATAAAAGACTGAAAATACACATGGTGACTATACTAAATTAATTATTAAAGGAGGAGCATATGGAGAAAAATAATTTGCAGGAATAATACAAGCTCCATTAGAAGTTATGTTATCTTTACATAGCTTTTAAGTTTCAAATTGTGCATGTGTATATATATAAACATACAGCTTCCTACGTCATACTGCAGTACCTCTTAAGTAGTCAGATTTTATTATCTCCAATTATACACACAGTAAAACATTTTGCTCTGTTTCAGCTTACATTTAGATGTACATAATCATTATTTTCCATGATAGCACTTCAAAACTTCCCTGTTCTTCTCCAACACTATATACATTAGACCTTTCCAATTATATCAACTGCAGTTTTATTCCTATGTAATGATGGCACAACTTGTAAATGATTTATACAGAACTAGCCATGCACCAAATTGTATTTCCTCCTTCTAGAAAAAAGCCTGAAAATGAACAAAAGATTTAAGCTGCTGCTTTTAAATAAAACATACTGGTATCCTTCAGTTTGTATTTAAAATTAAAAGTACCTGTTTTCTTTAAGAAATGTGTGCTTTCAAACTTTTTGTTTGTTCCATTTCCCTTTATGTTTGTGTACCTGTCATGTTTGTGATCTTTATTATTATTATAGTGGACAAAACAAACAGGGGGGAAAAATCAGACTTGAGAAACACTTCAACATTTCCAGTTCCCTGTCATTCCCTCTAATCATTTACAGTGATATAACTTCTGGTCAATAACCTAGTGATATCGTTGAAGGCAGTGCTTAGCCCTATCCATATATCTTGATATTTTTCTTTTTTTGCTACCACAGCTAAAGGAAATCCTCAAATGAAAAAAAAAAAAAAAGCCCAAGCATGTAGAATAGACTTCATGGAAGGCCAGACTGGTTACTCCTTTGCATACCTATGCCTCCATTTGCAATCCACCCTTAGCTGTGAAAGGCCTGAGTACAAACAAAATGTCAACCTTGCTCATCCTTGAATATTTTCCTTTGTTATTCAATACACATTTACTATACAGACCCCATTGCCAGAAAAGATTGATAGGATAACTGTATCATGCAAGGGACCTTCCTAGCTTTGTATTTCAACTGTTTATGATTTCACAGAGAAATAACTACCCCCTATTTTCTCAGAAACAAAGTATTCCTATAATGATGCAGAAATGGCAGGGAGAGAAGTGGGCAGGGAGCAATCTTTCTTTGTAAAATGTAAATCCAATAGCAAGGGGAAAACACCGGAAGACTTGGTTGTATACTAAGTATGCTCACACACGTGAGGATCTCTAAACTGTTCAGAGTTGTGTCATGTTTTACAGTTAACACAGTACCCTCCCAAATCCTTAATGGCAGGAAACGGTGCCAGCCCCAGTAACTAAAGCTTTTTCCTCGTGATTCATTAGCTGCCCAACAGCTCACCAACACAACCCACGACACTCTTCCAGCCCCAGAGCCACAATCAGCTTTTCAGGCACCATCCCTGCATTCTGCTGCTTCCACATTGATGACAAGGTGAATATGGTAGCATGCCCTCAAAAATCACTTTAAAAAACGAAACGACCCCAAACCACACAACTATGTGACTCATCAATTTCATAGCCTGCTCCAGGTAAGAAATAAGCTTAAATTTATTTAAATATATGTAAGATAGCTGTTCACAGATTAAAGCCAGGGTTGCTTTGATTTGGTTTCCTGTTTCCCCATCCCATCACCGTGAAAGATGGAATTACCTCACTGTAAAAATACCAACAGGGGAGATCTGGACCAAAACGGGGTCTGCCCAGGAACACTCTGCTCCCTCCCTGATGTTGATGTGCATGTGGAGTATCAGACATGTTTTCTTCTTCCAAAATGAGTGCTCCCTCCATCCTGTGCTAGCAGGATCCAAAGTGGACCTCCTGTAGTATCACAAACAAGGCCCTGAAGTGGGTTATCAGTTCTATCCCCAGCAGCTGCAATGCACTGCTCCAGCGCGGGTTCAAGGCTGGGGCTTCAAGACAGGAGCCTGGCTGCCAGAGCTGGGCTGCCACAAGGAACCAGAGCTGGATGGGGAACTTCAGGGCTCTCTGCCTCTTGTGGAGTGGCAGAAAGAGAGAGTAAGAAACAAGGGAAGAAGAGCAAATGGCAAGAACAGCAACTGTTTGTCACAAAGATTTTCTGTTCTTCCTATATGCAATTACCGTGTTGAGGAAATAGCTGATTTTATCACCCTCAGTCTTACATGTTTAGTTGCATTTCTTTTCTTCTATTTAACCCCTCCCATCTTGAAAAACAAACAAAAAAACCCAAAACACAGAAAAACAAAGAAATACCTACCTTTATTTGTAAATCAGGGAAGCTGATTTGCTTGAGTTCCAAGACCCAAAGTTGCACTAAGTTTGACAGATGTTACCTGAATTTCTGGTGCATCACTATTTTAAGACTGTTAACATGTATATCTCAGTAACACTGATCTCTAGCTTTGCTAATTTTAGAACAATTTGAGCCAATTCTGAAAAAAGAACAAACCTACTGAAGCACTATAGATAAAGCTCAGTTAAAATCCTGTGCTGGCTTTTCTAAACTGATACTTGAAACCATATAACTCATAAATATTATGGATTAATATTGAGTTTTACTCTTCAGGTCATAGTATTTCTCCAGCTGTATTTAATGGTTATTACTACAATTATCTGCATTTTAATTTTTCATCATTCACATTTTTCTACTACTCTCTTCAACAGATTTTATTATTATTATTTTATTTTATTTTTTGGCCCACTGCCCTTCCTCACAGTGTCCATAATCCATGGAGAAGAGATTGCTGATGGTGTTATCACAGGCAAACAGAATGAAGCTAATGGTAACAGGCACTCCTTGCTAGGTAATTATTATAGGAGAAAGAATGCAAATGAGCCCTAATCTGTCTCACACAATGGCAGAGGTCTCGGATTTGCATTAAACCCTTTGCAGCACTCTCCCAGATCGCAGACTCTGAAGATAACAATGCATCTGCAGCACAGGCTGCTCCTTCCACTCAGCGGTTATTAAATTGTGCCCCCAGCAGGTACAGTTGTCCCTGAATGACTTCCCCTCCCCCATCATTGCTCTGGTCCCCTCCTCCTTCCCTCTTCCGCCCTCAGCTTTGCTGGTAAAAAAGCTAATTGTGCATGCCATTTGGCTTGATTCATGTTTACAATGAAGAAGAAGAAAGTGCTGTTTGGTAATTATACGAGTGGAATGGACATCAGGAAATCTCCCTTCTATTCCCAGTTATGTCATTTACTTGCCAGGGGACTGCAGGGAAATAACTGCTTTTCTGTGCATCCATGTGTTCAGCTAGAAATATAGGGTTGACATTTGTAGTGGCCCAACAGACTTTCTCATTTTATAGTGGTATCTGCTGAACACTTTCAGGAAGCAAATGCTAGATTTTGCTTGAATATAGGCTGAGCTCATGATAAGCTGCAGTTCTTCAGAAGAACCACTGCCGAGACCTCAACTTCCCATCTGATAACAGGTTATAAAGAATGATGCTCTTTTCCAGCATGATGTCCTGCTATAAAAGGCCCTAAACTAAGACCTGCCAGCTGGGGCTATGCTCAGTGTCCACTAAGGTGTCTACCCACTAGCAACTCTTATAAGAAGAAGGTATAGAAATTATGTTTGAGATGCTCTGACCACAAGTCACACAGCATCAGGACAAAATGCAACTTTCTCTAATCTTATCATCTCTAGTGTCTTCCATTATGACTTGTTTGGATCAAGAGCGTGGGAGTCAAATGTACTGAACCCTTTCTGTGGGAGTCCCTAGTTTGAAGGCAAACCTCCTTACTAGGATGCGAGGTGGAACAGGCTTTTTCCAACAAAAGTGCCCTCTTGAACACCTATTTTCTTCTGAGACATTTTTGTCAAATAAGAGAAAACACAATAATATTTTATTTTCAAAACTGATCTCCAGGAATCAAAGTATCTGCCAAAAAATTGCGCTTTTTTGTCTATTGTCAAGAAAATGGAGGCTACCCAACTCTCTCTGAATGGGAGATAGATAGATATAGAGATATATATATAACTTCTCAGTACGGAAAAAAAAATCCAAACACAAAACATATACATTAAGTGTGAGAAATGGTTTCAAAATCAAGATGAACCACCAAATTCAGCTGCACATTATCACTACTATGCCTGTAGCACTTATTTAGTTTTGAGTTTATATTTGAATATATAAAAAGACTTCTTGGAAATCTGTTATTAGGCAGGTGCTAAACTAACTCAAATTAAAATAATTTCACAGATAATTAAAAGATACTTGTTACCAAGTTATTGACATATGGTATAAAGAAGGTACAGTTAATGAACGTGCACTAAGTATATGGGGACCAATGATGTCTGAAAGAAAATATCCTTTTTCAGATTCCTTTTATTAAGGAGGGAGGACAATCAAAACAGGATTCTGCAAGCACCATGTGAAACTATTTTCATTTCTTTCCAACCAGGAATTTGGGGACTTGTGTAAGATTATATCAAACAAATTAAGTTTGAGTCCTAACCACAGATGCATAGTCTTCTGTGCCAGGCCTAGAGTGAGATATTGAGGGAACCCCAGGAGCCCAAAAAATTTGAGCAGACACCAAAAAACAGCACACTGTCACATGACTAGATACCATCACTCTCAATTACACCTTTTAGATACATTAATCATCTGCTGTATTTGTTCTGGAGACAGCTACATGCTTTGTTTTTTCACCTATGAGGTTTTTTCTTCCTTTCTGAATTTACCAATGCAAATACTGGCAAGCAATTCCTCTGGAATCAGCTGTGGGTATTTTCAAAGCCTCTGTAGCTGTCTAGATTGGGTAAATACTCTAAATACAGTCCCTACTAAACACTGCTAGAAATTAAGAAATGTATTTTGTTTTTTTTTAAAACTATTGTTTAAAAAAACCCCCCACAGCTATAGAAAGGGCTACAGTTTTTTAATGCTATATAACGAGTTAATTTTTCTATAATCAAAGTTTTGTTCATTTCCATCTCAGTAGGTGGGGCAGTGCTACTTCTTTATGAATTTACCGGATTCTGCTGTGCTTGTCTGTCTGTAAGTCAGACTGAGAGATTGCTGGGATCCTCAACCAACAGCAGTATTGGATACAGGTACTATATGGTACAGTCATTACACCAAAACAAACAATAGCTAGTTAAAAAAAAGTACTTATTCTTAAATGATGCTTTGGCTCTATTACGATACTAAGGTTCTCTGAAAGGAACTTCTCCTGTTTACAGTGGCATTTAAGGTTCTTGCCACTTGGAAAAAATGAGATGGTACAATGTTATGAATAAGTAATCTTTACATCAGAAAAGCAAAAGCCACCTTGCACTGACTAGCTCACATAAAACAAAGAACGAGATTTTCATTCAACTTGTTGATAAAGCTGCAAACATTTTCCCATGTAATCTTTGTGCTAACCTTGCAAAGCTAGAAAGCATTTCATTCAGAACACTGCAGCAATACTATACAAGAAGGGGGTATTTTTAAATCATCAAGGTATGACAGCTACCAAAACCTGCAATTTCTTATATTTCTAACAAGCTCAGGTCTAGAATTGTCACTGATCTCTAGGCTGCTCCTCCCCAGTGACCAGTTACTATCAACTGCCTATTGGTGTCAATTTTATGTATGCATTAAAACCTTCTTCCAAATCTAGATGTGTTTTAGAGACCCCCAGATACTCACCCTCACTTGAAAATCAGAGATTACCATACTGTTGCTAGACCGGCAAAAGCATCAGTGCAGAGTGTCAGGCAGGACAGCCCAAATCAATTTCACTGCCACCTGAACGCAGCCAGCTGACTGTGTGTGAAACAGACACAGCTATCTCACACTTCCTGCCTTGCAGATTTGGGAGGGTGGCCATCCTGGAGCATGGGGAGCAAGGAGCACAGATGTCTTCATAAGAAACTATTCCTCACCCTGTGACCCTCAGTCCATCACCCAAGCCATGCACTTCAGGGCTGCTCTCACATTAAGCATTAACTCAACCAGTTCAGCAGTGTTGCAGAGCCAGTCAAGCATTTACATGGTTTCCAGAAGGTGCCTCATCCTTTCAGCATAAAGACAAGGTCTAAGATTTCGTACTCTATTTTGCATACCCAGAAGTTTCAATTTTGAAGCTTTGAGACTCGCAACACAAAGTTGTTAAAAGGAATAATCCAAACAGGAAAACTAAGAGGGACTCAAGGCACACTGTAGACAAAATATTGGCACCACATCGAGTGCTGGCAAGTAGAGCAGCATGCTGTGTTCCTAAGGGGGACTGCAAGTAAAATCCAGCTCCTAGAGCTGGTGATGCAACTTCACCTGAACAGCAGCTTTCCCTTTGTCAGACTCGTCTCTAGGTCATTTTATGGTAAAGAAAAAAAATTGCCAGTGCGCTTTCAAGGATCTCAACAGCTTTCACNAACCCCCCGCCATTCTCACCAGCCTTTTGAGAGCTTCCTTCTATAGCAGCATTCTCCGTTTCAGGGATTCCACCTTTCAACTGAAGCATGCGAGATCACTTATACTCTTGAACCGGTGGAGCTGCCAGCCTCCCCTTTGTTGCGCAAGGATTTACATTTGAATGGCAGTGGGAAGCAGAGTCTTTTAAGGAAAGGCTGGTGGGGGGAAGACAATTTACTTGCCAGCATCCTATTCTCTAATCACTTCATCTACTAGACCAACTTCTCCAGTTCACAGAACTACAGTAACCTTATCACATCGCTAGTTTATAAGGCGTTTACTTTGAAGTGACTTTTATGAACAAATTGCTAATTTCAGTTTACTTCAAAAAGGTTCTTTATACATAGTCATAAGTTAAGGTAATTTCAAGCCTAAATGTGGACGTTTACACTAATTAATTTAGCCTAGAGTAAATGATTTCATCATTCCACAAAGCTTCTGTCTTTATACATATGAAGTCTTTTTGCTATGACTTTTTAGGTATTTCCTCGTATATCCCTGCATTGCCATGCACACCATAGCACCTCTGATGGCTTCTACCGCTTTTCAAGAGAGACACTAGGAACACCACAACAGCACAGATGCACTGCTGAGGGCAGATCATTTGAACAAGAGTAAGCAAGTCTGCTCCAGTTTAATAGCCAGTTACATGCTGGCTTTGGCCCTCCACCTAAGCAAATACACAAGTAGCACTTCTCTGGTGCACTTCTGTTCTTAAGTTGCAAATTGGTGGATAACTACTGATTGGTTTCAGGCTATGTTAGCAGTCACCAAGCAGTACCATACTGCTGCCTTTCAAACAGTGTCACACTCTTGTAAATCCACAAAGGGTTTTTGTTTGCTTGCTTGCTGTGTAAGTAATAAAGCTATCTCCAAAGAAAAATAATAGCATTCGAAGTTGGCAAATGCTAGTCTCTGGCACAGAGCAAGATCTGTAAGGAACATTTCTTCATCTGTTTTTAAAATGTTATACCTGCTTCTGATTTGATTCATTCTCCTGCCTTCTGAACTGGCCACACACAGAGAGCATGGCCTGCAGAATACAGCAAGATAAAGGATAGCAGACTCTAACACTGGTGGCAAACCACAGTCCCCATGAAAACCACAATGGCCAGAGACCAAATATTTTGCATTTTGCCTATTGTTAATAAAGCTGCTTCACTTCATTAAAAGCAGCTTATCATTTTATCTAGTCACTCAGATTAATTAACCTCTGGTTAAAGTGAATGAGCACTTGATTTGAGGATTCTATTAATGTGACACCAGTGAATCACTACTTGCATATTTGCATCCTTTTCCTTTTATTCTCCATTCTCCATATACCCGTAATGTCTTATTTGGCCATTCAGATTGACATCTCCAGTACTCTTTGAGCCTACCACAACTCTTTTGTAGAAGGAGGTGAGGAAGCAAAGGTCCCAAAGGTTCCAAACTCATCCAAGGCTCAATTTCCCTGCTGGAATATACAGATGGATATCATCTACTTCTCACTGTAATTATGTTCGCAAGTTTGGAAAGAAACAGCATGGAAAGAAGAAAGAGCCAAGGAAATACACTGCGTTGCTGGGAACAGGGGGAAAATAACATTGCCATTAATACACACAACTCATTTGTCTTTCCAGAATAAAATAATTTTAAATAGGAAGCAGAAACAGCAGTCAGTTCCATCAAAACCCTGACTTTCTTAGAGGGTTAAGAACTTTCTCTCAAGCCAAATACCATGTGCTGTATACGAATAAAGACAGCTTCTGCTACAGTATATGCCTACAGATTTCACAGTTGCATATTACCGCCAAAATCTCAATTTCTAGCAGCAAAAACCGTATGTTATCATTCTTTAGTCAAACATCTGAGGACTGAAATATATCGTAGTTGCTCATTTTGCTGGCAAACAGCACTTTGCTTCATATACTAAATTTTCATCTCTATTCAGCTGATTTTATAAATGTCCCAAATACCCAAAGGTGTTTAGGTAGTAAAAAGTAATTAAAAAAAAACCCCAGCCCCCAAAACAAAACAAAACACACCCATCTTTTCTTTTTCTTCTTTTTTCTTCCTTGAAAAGTTAAGCATCCATTCTTTTGCAACAATGTCCACAGAGAGGACAGCTTGAGGCAGGAGTGGACAAGAAGAAAGTGAGGGGGAAGGGGAAATAAAAGTTCCTGGGTCGCCCTAACTTTTAGGCCTTAATTCCTATTCTATCAAGGTAAACCACAGACAGAATATTACCTAAGTGAGTGGAAACTTTGTATTTATGTTATAAGCAGTTTAAGAGATCTCTTTCAAGAGAAAAGCGTGAAATTCATCGTTCAGCCAGACAAGGCTGTATGTGGGAAGGCAGCAAGAGAAGATCTGGTTTACTTCACACAGCAGGGCAGTAAATGACCATGAGTCATTGCTGCATTTCATCTGACTTTTAAGGTCACCAGCACCAGATCAAAAATGTTTCAGACCACATTACAAAGCACTTCCCAGTATAAGTTTACCCAGCAAGTTCAATCTGCACAGAATTTTCTAGACAAAATTTCTTTATAACACAAGGCCCCAGGCAGCACCACATTTTCTAGACCTTAAACCATGAGTACACCAGATTCAGTAGAAAAGAGACAAACAGAACTCAGGAACATAGTTTTGAAATATCAACTCATGGTTTTGGGTTCATTGTTTTAAAGTACTTGTTTTAGGAAAGAAAAATTCTGCTGGTCTGGGGTTTGTTATTAATTTATTTTTTTTTAATGGGCAAATTGTTGAAACATGTAAGGAATTCACAGGCATCTTTGCATAGCTGAAGGATGGAGCAGTGTGCACCCAGGTGGGTTGTTCCCTAGCAGAAGAGGACAGTTATCACTTGTAAGGAAATGGGGTGAACAATCACGGGGTTTTTTCAATTGCTGACTTCAACAACATTCAAATATGATTTGGGCTTTCCAGCTTTCTTTTTGGGGGACTAACAAAGTACCAAAACCTGCCACCTACACCAACACCCATGTGTTACACTTTGTTCCTCTCAGCCACTAATCATGGATTAGCATCATAGGCTCCGTCCAGAAACTCCTTCCTGTGGACAGTCGGTTTGCACTCCCAGCACTCTGCAGCAGCCACCACAGGTCACTCAAGCCAGAGCTCCTCCTGGCAGGCCTGCAAAGCTCCAGAGAGCATGAGAAGCCACCTTAATGCTCAGGGTAATTACTTACACACCAGGGGTGATGGTGTGCAGACATATGGCCTCCAGAAGTATCCCTTCAACCCCTGGGAGTAGATGCAAAGAGGAGTCAACCCATGACTTAACTGCAGTTCACCGGGGTGGCGGAGCAGGGAAGGAGAGAAGGCCCCAGCACAAGGGAATACTCCACATAGGACTTACTCCTAAATAAGTAAACTCAGTTTCATATCCAGAAGTAGGCCTGTACACTTCAAACGACAACTGTGAGGAGTACTGAAAACTACACTCCATTAGGGGCAACAGAGGCAGGCAGATGGTAACAGCTGAAACTGGAGGAAAGCCAAGCGATCCAGAGCTAGCTCAGCTACACTAAGGAACTGAGGGGTTTTAACCAGCAACAAAAAACAATCATTGCCATAGCTACTACACTACCCAGGGAAGACAGTAGGCCTCCATACAGACACAGATGCCCTGAGGCAAGCCCCTCCAGTCTTTTCACCACCTCTCCCTGCAACCCTTTTCACTTATTCGCTTCATAGGACCTGTTAAGTCTGCCCTCAGTAAAGGGTTGACCCAGACAAAGGAAAGGATAAGAAAATTCAAAATCATGGCTGTTACTACCATTTTAACCCAGCTTCTTGTGCCTAGATATGCCAAATTTTTACTCTGCTTCTTAATATTTCTTAGTGATTTAAGAACAAATTTATTTCAGCTCTGAACTCTCTACTTTCTGTGCATTTAAAACTGTCAAAGATGTTTAAAACCACCCTTTTAGAGGTAAAAAACAAGCATCCACCTTTCTGATTTGGGGGGGGTGGGGGTGTTGTTTTGGTTTTGTTTGTTTGTTGGTGGGTTTTTTTCTTTTTTACACACTGCACAATAAAGATTCTAAACATACAAATAACCTCAAAAATGCACTGCTGGGATGGGAATTGTTTTTCTTGTCCAATAAAGTTTTTGGCATTTAAATTTTCTCTATATCAAAGTCAAAAATTAAAACCTGCAACCTTCATGAAATGAAAATCAGAAAAGCATCAAAGGTTTCATTAAAAAACAGGAAAGTATAAGATCACTGTTAACGTCAAGTTAATTAAGTACTTAAAGGCCTTAAGCAGTGGTAAAGTCCTGATTTAAACAGGGAGATGGTTAAGGCTTTGCAAACTGAGGACTCTGGAAGAACCTGTCATTCTCTTATAAGGTACAACGTAGCTTTGACAGACACTTCATTTTACTGAATACAGTCAGTGAATGAGAAATCTTAACCCCAAACTTACCTCAAAAGTTTTGTGAGGAAAAAAAAAATCTAAGACTTGAAACAAACATCTTGTTGAATTGCTCTACAAATGCTCAAGAGCTATGAATTTGATTTATATATTAAAAAAGAAATATGAACAAACAGGGTAAGCTTCCCACTGAGAGGTAAGTCATTACAAGCATGCTGCCTACCATACATAGTGCCATCCACCTGAAATGTTAGCTATCAGCAGTATCACCTTTCCGTTGGAGATGGCTCAGTTTGGTACAAATAAGAGAGAGGAAAACAAGAGGAAAATAACTAGGGAAATAAAAGTTCTTTCAAAAATCAGTGCAAAACCATCATTCTAGATGCACTGATAAGAAACACAGCTTCTGAAACAATCTCAACAAAGGTATGGTCACTCTTTCATGGAATAAAACAAAAAAAATTGAAAATTATCTTTGCCCAAATTTAGTTAGAGGAAACTGGAGGAAAACACAGCTTTAAATGCAGCAAACAAAACACAGCAAACTGTGGGCCACTAGCCAGCCTGATCTTTTGTTGCCTTGCCCCTGCCCTACCTTTCCTCTCCTTTTTGTCCCTCTCCAACATTTCCAGATTGGGATAGGGTATATGCTTCCCCATCCTCCACCTTTCCTGAACCTGCCCTAGTCCAATGCGAGAGCAAGAATTTCCTTTTGCTTTGTTTCTCTAATTTTGCTATCACATCCAGCCTCTCCTCCCAAAGCCTTTCACCCTGAGGAATAGTCTGCATGATTGCATTTGATAATACAGATCTGCTGCTTGAATATCATGTATTTGCAGACAGTTAAAGCATGTTTTACAAAGGTACCATAAAGGGGTTTAGGAACATAAATTTCCCGGGCACACAAGTCACTGCAGCAGCTGGAAAGGGATCCTGTCCAACACAGGGACAATTTGAATCCCCTTGTGAGGACAGAAAGGAGTGCACAGAAACAAGGTGTTTTGTGCTGGCGCCATTCCCAAACCACAGCTTCAGAGGAATGATCCATCTGACATGTTGCAACTCAGGAAGCATGGGCAGAGGAAGAAGGAGGGGAGCAGCAGGCAGGGAATTCCCTCCAAATTTCCAATGCCCTGCAAGAGAGACAAACAGATGCATTCAGCCAGAGGGAGATGGCAGTGGGCTGTGCCCAGCCTCTCAGTTGACCCTATGAATTGAGCAGAGGCAATTGCCTTCACTGCACATCACTGCCTAAGATGCAATTAGGAGGGCAAGAACAACAACTGATGCCCATGATACTGCAAAACAGCTTGCAAAGCTTGTGCTTCCCTCAGTTCCCAACCCAGGGAGTTTGAAGGCATTCAGAAACTGTAAGAAAACTCGGCTGGAGCTACGAATCTTAATAGCAGCTTTCCTCCACACCTGCAGCTCAGCCAAGCCTCCTATGTCTCAGTGTGCCCCAAAATTCTGTGTGTCAAAGGAATTTTAGAGCCTTCACTTGTCTGGGAGAAAAGAAGTTCAGAGGCCACAAGGCAGCTTCTGTGGGCTCCTCTCAGCACGCCACAGCACCAGTGGCAGAGGCAGTGCCTGCCTGCAACTGTGCAGGCAGCTGCATTATTTAGTCTGGCACCAAGGAGAAAAGCTATAATCCATTTTTAGGTTAGATTCAGAGAACCAGCTGGGGACCAGCAATTGCCATTTTTGAAGTGCAAGAAGAGAAGTGTAACCAGCCTTTCCACAGTAACAAAGATTAGTGGCCTGGAGTCTGACACTCCTCACGCATTAAAAGATAGGAGACAAAGAGATAGACAGGTAATTACACAGAAGGAGCCCTGGGGAAATTGCAAACTCCTCGAGAACCCTTTAGCTGGTCTGTATGTTTCTCCTTGTCTCTCCTTCAGATGAAGGTTTCCAAGAAACATTTGCCCATTAGGTCATCAGCTTTATTGCAGAAGGTAGCCAGGCAGCTGGTAGCAGCCGTTCAATAAAGACTTAGCTTGCCTCTGCACCATCGAGAATGAGATAGAGGATGAGAAAGTGAACATCCCAAGGCACATTACCTGTCTGCAGCTTATCCTTGATAAGTTAGTGCACTTAGTCAGTCTGAGGGGTCTGACAAATGAACTCTGACAAATCTCACTGGGGCAATTTAAGACATTATTGCATCGCACTGTCTTCCCAAACCCTTCACAAAGGTTAGCACCATAGAGCAATCTAGCAGAAAAATTTATATCACGCATTGGCCTCCCCAGTTCAGAGCCTAGCAGGTTAGCATAAACCCCTTCTCAGAGCTGGTTTAAGACATCAACTGTAAGCTGGAATGGCTGAGGTTTAGACAGAAGATACTGCCTCCACTACAAGGCGCATTAACATCTATCACAAAGATGGAATGGGAGATGACATCTCAAAGCACTGCAGCCAGTTTCTAAGTAAATAGAAGTCTAAACATTGAGTTTTGGTACTAAAATACATATGCAATTTGTCTAGCAATTGACTTGAGTCTACTCATGCAGCTCAGAAAGCTCTATGAATCACAGCACCAATATTTTGTACTTTATAGATCCTGACACATAAAATGAATGTCTTAAGGTGGAAAGATGGACACAGATTACATGTGGATCACATCACCAGGTAACCACAAAATTTAATTGCTTAGAAGTATCACCAAAAAGGCACTGCATTTGAACTCTCACCCACCACAATTTGCACTTCTGCCCAAAACTAAAATAGTCTGGAGAGGTGAAGAATTGCCAGCTGTTTCCAACTCTTCACAAAACACATCATTCAGGGCTAGAGCTGGGCTTCCAGCTGGTTCCTGTCTTATCTATCAGTGGCACTACCAGCCATGAAATCATGAAGGACCTCAGACAAGACAATTGGGTTGCTTTTTTAAAAAAAAAACAAACCAAAACCCAACCACACACGAAAACACTAAATAACCAGAAATCTATGCTTATCTGATTAAGATGTACATGTATGATAATAATAAAAGAAGCACTTTGAGACATTTTTTCAGCTTGGCTTCTCCAGACCTAACTCACTGTCTCTTCATCTAAGCTGATAATCAAAGATTTTGTTAATCAGTCTGCAATACAATGGTTACATCATTTATTCCCTGCAAGCATTGAAAAATTTATCTTGTCTTCTATTTTTTTCCCAAGGGACTGTATCTTGCACAAAAAAAGTAGAGTGGTTTGCATCACACTGTGAGAAGGCAATCCACATTAGCCAAAAGACTTGACTAATTTCTATTTATACAAGCTTCCTCCTAACATCACCCTCCTTTCCAGAAGGAGCTGAGCAGGCAAGACACCTCAAAAAGCTGGTAAGAATTACCTCTTACCTTTCTGAAGAGGCCGCCGCCAATTAACACATTCCTGGAGCTTCTAATTCAGGCAAGAAGAAAGGAGGGGGGAAAAAGAAAAAAAAAAAGGAAAAAAAAAGAAAAAAAAAGGGAAGAAGGAGCAGGAGGCCGTTTTCTTCCTCAGCACAACAGTATTTCCTAAGGGGTGGAAAAAAAGACAAAAAAACAAAACAAGTCTTAACCTTCACAGTTTTTTTAAGAGGTTACAGATTACAAAAGAGCTACTGTGCATCTCCTTCTCCAGTTCCAAAATACTAACTTGAGCTGTCCTATATTTCCTCCTCCTCTTGTTACCTTATCAAAATATGGAATATGAAGGCCAAGTTACCTACTACTAAGAAAAACAAAGATGGATTCATGTCAGACTGGGATAAAGTCCCATACTAGAATGGGATAAAGTCCCACTCAAAAATGTTCTTGAGCACTCATTCTATTAAGTAAATATGCTTCAGTCAAGCTCACACCCACTTTAGTAAAAATTCAAATGAGCCACATTTACTATCAAAATAATTGGCAAAAGGCAAATTCCAACATGTATACTGAACATACAGGTATATATTGACATTCAAGTGCTTAAGTACTCTTCCCTGCAAGGATCACACCTAGAATTAGAAAGCATACTCAACTAATCATAACTTCTATTTCTTTTTAAGACAACTACTTGTTTTCTTAAGGTGATCTACTTCAAGACAACATATTCCAGCTACATTGAATCTTTCAGTAACAACAATGGAAAAAAAAATTAAGTATCAGAATGAAGGGAAAGGGAACTAAAAAGTCTTTTTGTGACTACAGATACCATTTAGAAATCCATCTTCACTCCCACGAAACCATAATCCCTCACCCCAGACCATATGTCTCTGCCCTACTCCTAACATGAATTTAAAGAGACATACAGATACCCAGATTTAATGGGCCCCTCCCTACCTCCAGTACCTGCCTCTGATGAAAGGCAGGAAAATCAAGTGGAAAATTATTTTAAAGGGTGCATGCAAGACATTAACATATTTGAGGAAATGGCAATCAAGTTTTTCCATGGGGAATGAGCAAAGGGAAACACGTCTGGTCTGTTCTCCCTCACATTTTGTTGGCTTATATTTATAGAGAAAACTCTACTCGTTTCTGTCCCATGGAAAATCTGAATGCAAATTCTCAAAATAAGGAAAAAAGAAAGTCTATGCTACCTTACATTTCCACACACAACTCTATCATCCTACAAAATTATAATTATCCCACCTACTAAGAGCATGCTAACCACATACGGATCCTAGCTCCCCAAAAGAGATTTTATGCAAGGGACTCCAACAGATAGGTACCAACATAAAAGGCAGCGCTCCTATCACAGCATATCCTTCAAAGCCGACCATGTCTGTCCAATTCTAAATGGCCACAGTCCCTGAATTTCTCTAGGGGACAAAAGCTCTCTTCTTCTCTCCTCCTGTCAGCAAGACTTAAAGCTGCAAGAATAATTCTGTCCAGATTCCCCTCTAGATAGGCAATGATTTAAAGAATTCATGAAGTAACAGTGGCAGCATAAATAAACAATGAAAAACTAAATAAAGACCACAGAAAATGACACAAAGAAAATGTGCGCTATGGAGGAAAAGAACAAGATCAGTGATTCAAAATCTCTTCTGCCTTGTTATATTCACCCACAAATAGGCCCAGCAATAATCTGACAACATGAAATAATGGATCCGGACACAAAAATATACCTACCCAGAAATCTGCCTCCCCAGTGGCAAACCTTCCCATACTGTTTAATTCCACTTTCTCCATGTCTTACATCCCTTGGTTGCATTTCTGCTTTCTGTCAGACTTCAGCCCTCTTGTACTAATTGATGCAAAGCAACTTAAGCCAACACCTGGAGTACTCAAATTATTATAAATTTTTAAAAGAGAGAAACAGTGCTACAGCCCTCACTGTGGGGACCAGATAAGAAATGACCCTCAGTGAATTGCTCCCGACATATGTATATCCTAAGGCTATGTGCTAATCAATACTTACTGAGCAGTTCAGCACAGACCAGGTTGCAAAATAAAATAAATAAAGAAAAAAAAATGTATCCCCCACATCAACCACACACTAGTTCTGTATCCCTAAATCAATTGTATCATTTGCTTTTCTTTTTCATTATTAAATCAAAAGGATGCTTTAGATGGCATTTTTCTCCCTGCTAAGAGAAACTTCCCACCTCTGTCAGGTGAAGTCTGCTAAGAATTGATATACTGGTTACATTTCAAGTGCTTAAAATTTTTACACTTTCTCCCTCTTACTGGGAGGAGAAATAATTTAAAGCAGGCATACAAGATTTGGAGGAGGCATATTTTTAATTAAACACAAAATCAAGAGGTGGCAAAAAAAGAAGGTCAAGCGCAAAGTAAAACCCCAAAGTTTTTTAGCACCATTCTGAAGAAGACAAAAATCTGTCATAAGTACCACTTAGGGACGTAGCTTTGACTCAACATCACTTGCCCAAAAGGTGAGATTGCTCTGTTCTTAAATCCTCAGGCAAGAAAAAAACCATAAAATGAAGTGAACTACTGTATTACTCAAAAGTCAAGTTCTAACTGGAGAAACCTAGCAAAAAGACTTATGATACCAAAAGACTTGACTAAATTTCTGACAGTGCCAGAGATAATTTGTATAAGAAAAATGTCAAAATGTTTTTGGTATGCAGCCACAACAGGCAGGAAACAAACAGAAAACTGGAAACATTGTATTGAAACCCAACAAATCGTTGACATCAACATTAAATAAATGAAGAGGCATATGTTAAGACAAACACCCTCAGATGGTGTGTGAGTCAACTTCTGCAGTGGATTTAGCTGAGTTGCTTTCCTATATCAAGCTTAATAAAAATAATTCTTGATTTTACCAGCAAGAGTGGGGTTTTCATTACAGCACCTGAGCCAAGGATTGAAACCTGGATGAGGGATTCTGAAAAGTGATCCTGAATAAAAAGTAACCTTTTTTTCTGATCGATCAGTGCCAGATTTATTCCTCCTGCTGGACTATGAAAATACAGGTGTTTTTTCCAGGCATCATCCAAATCTAACCCACTTCCCACAGTTAAACACAAAGAACCCTCATGACATTTAGCAGCATCTAGTTCTTAATTTAATTGATCCAGAGACTTTTTAAGTCAAGAAAATGAAGAATTTTGGGAAGGTAACTCCCCTCACTTCCAGTCTGCATCACACCTTACCCTGTCTGACCTCTACTAGGAGCCCCCAACAGCCCTTTGGGGAAATACTCTGTTAAAGGGAGCCTCCATTACACACAATCAACCTGGAAGACTTTCTAGTTTATTGGACTTTCTAGCTCCATGATGGTTATTACTTCCATTACAACAAAAAATGTAGAAAGGAATTAGATGAGAGTGCAGATGCACTGATCATCTAGTTCCAACCCCCCTGCCATGGCCAGAGACCCCTCCCACTAGACCAGGTTGCTCAAGGCCCCATCCAACCTGACCTTGAACACATCCAGTGATGCAGCATTCACAACTTCCCTAGGCAACCTGTTCCAGTGTCTCACCACTCTTGCAGTGAAGAGCTTCCTTCCTTCCTTCGATCTATTCTAAATGTCCCCTCTTCCAGTTTGAAGCCATTACCCCTTTTCCTATTACTACAAGCTGTTGCAAAAAGTTCCTCCCCAGCTTTCTTGTAGGCCCTCTTCAGATACTGGGAGGCTACAGAGTAGAGGATTCTCTCCACAGTTCCGCTCAGAACTTCTACGCCCAGAAGTCTCTACACTCAGTGTGCACTAGTAGAATGAGGTCAGGTTTATATCACAGTAAAAAAATTACTTTCCTTTTTTTCTGTTTATTTTTTCAACCTCTTGATCTAGAAGAGGTAATAAAATGAATATCTATTGAGGAAAGAAGTAATCTCAATTTCTCATTGTAAAAAAACAAACAAGCAAGTAAAAAAAGATTAAAGTACCTATTCTTAACTATCATGATGAAACTGAAAAAAACAAGACCTCTTCCATATGCATTCTTGTACAATTTGTAGTTTAAATGTTTCTTAGAACAATACCAGAAGTATCTCTCACATACCTTACTGAAATATATTAGTCTGCAGACTCTGCCACTAATGGCAGTGGCAGCTCCCATATATTCTGTGTATCCTCCCTTAATTTTCAGGGCAGAACTCTAAACCCAGTGTTTTGATGCCAGAAATCTCACTTGTCCCTGTAGCAGGTTCCTTCTCCAATTTATTTTCTAATATCTACAGCAGGGACAGAGTCAGTATGAAATGAAAATTCCATACAACATAGTGCTTACCTACAGCAACATAAAGAGAACAAGCTAGAAATTAGAAAATTCTTATTTAATTTAGTATGAATTAAAACCATATCTCTACTAACCATGCATTTATGCATGTGTACATGTGTCTGTATACACAGAACAGGGTAAGCACTTCCACCACAAACATTTGTACTGGAGGATTTGTGAAAAAACAAGCTTCTTCAAACATAAATACCATTTTCCCAGAACTGCATCTGCAGAAAGACAGTAAGCTCTTTTCACATATCTATTAAAAATAGCCAAGAAAAAGTTATCAAAATATTGTTGCAGAAGCAAGGATAAAGGATAAAAAAAATGCTAGGAGTGAATCAAAACACAGATCTCTTCAATAGATTTTCCTTGGATTTGACCAGGTCTTATTGAACTCATGGGATCTACCATCTAGACATCAATAGATGTCTAAATACAGGACTCTGTGCTTTACTTACATGAAATATAGTTCCTAAACAAGAAGCACAATTTTTATTCATTTGAACTATCTTTAATTGAAATGTATTATATATCTTTATTTAGAGGTGTTTACACAATTATTTTTCTGCAGCTTAGATGTTATCCCTATCTGCTTTCTTTGGATCCTCAAGAAAGCTCTTCCCAAAATGACATTTGTCCATGTGAAAATCTAAGTTTACAGAAGCACTATTCATATGCATGCATTTAGATAACATGCTTATTAAAATACACCAACCTATGCATGACATGTACTTACCAGTTTAATTGCAACAATCACCAACAATGGAAAAAAAACCCCCAAACCACCATGTTTTCTCTTAACCACCAAAAATGGTACATTCCTAGCACAATTAAGTTTTTATATTCCATATTTTATATGAAAAGCCTTGAGCTCCAAACCCAGTGCACCCAAGCACAATGGAACATTTTCATCACCTTAAAAATTTGCTCCCTTCCAAAGAAAATGGGGAGCGGGGGAATAATTTTTCAAAACATTTATTTCCCCCTTTTAAGTTAGATCTAGAATTCTTTCTCTAAAAGCCGTGCTCCTCAACCTCCCCCAAGCGACTTAGGTGACGGGATACTGATAAACCAACTAAAATAGCAGTGTTGTTGTGGGACTCAGGACCTAGGGCACTAAGGACAAGAAAGTCAGGTGCCTGGTCATGTCCTGGAGAGCAGCATCCTCCTGGGGCGCCCTGCTAGGCTGGTAGCACAGGCTCCTGCATGCCACTGTCGGTGGGCCACATGCTGATGTGACAACAGCCCAAAGCATATGGGGGGTGGGGAGGGGGCATCCAAGAAAATTTTTTTTCACAAGAACTATCTACAAGCCTGATTTCCTATTTTTCTGTCTTATTCTTAACTAAAAAGAGGATACACTTCATGTCAGAAATCTGTATTTTTTGAAGCTTGAATCACTTAGCCTATTAAACCCAAGCCTGTAATATGGGTGTTATTTCTTAAAAACATACAGTAAATGCATTATTGATAGTCATTAAACAGGAAAAAAAATTTAAACAGCTCTCAGCTTTTATCAATCATTAATGCAGTTTCCACTTGTGCATCTTACTGGGTTGCTATCATATAGCACAGAGCAAAGAGTACAAATCCTGAAGGCATGAATTCATTTTCTCTTGATGCAGAGTAAAAATATTCTTGGCAGCAGGAGAGAGGCTAAAACATGAAGCAGAATGGTTGAAAGGAGGCTTAGGTCTTATGCAGTAAACAGGTAGCAATGCGAGAGAGTAGTAATTTCAGGGACCAAGGCCCATCCCCTTCCTCTCACCTCCTCTAAGGGCCAGTAACAATACTATCAATCACCCCCAACACCTGGCAGCCTAAAGCAGTTACAGCCACTCTGACAGTGTTTACAAATTTGATCTCTATTAGAAATACAGGTTAATTCAACGGCATATGGGGAAAAAAGAAGCATTGAGGTCAATAATAAAGCATCCAGCAACTTGAGCGAGATGAAAATTTCACCCCAAGCTGCTCGCCAGCTAGTGAGCCAGTAAAACAGATAATGTGCAGAAAACCCCAAATGTCAAACTGACAGTCAGCACAGAAAAAGGATGGAGCCTGTAATAGTCTCTTTAAGCTATTGTGAATCTTTACTGGGGCAAGTTATGACTAGACCTAATGTTTATATCAGCTCTGACTGACTCATGTCAATATGGGGAATCTGGAGACAGATGCCAATTGGTAGCACCTTGCCTGGCTGCAATATGCCAGCTACCAGTGAAAGGAATTAAAATCCCATTTTTTGGTCCATTTTATGCATGGATTAAAACCTGTCTTACAAAGCTGCTCTCTCAAGTTCCACCCCCTGCAATTTTACTGAAATTCACTAGTTTAAAATGCAGCAAAGAGGGAACACAATCTTCATCAACAAGGCAGGTATGACTGCAGCATGCAAGGACCTACCTCTAAAGCAGCTACTGTAGGTGAGCCATAGTCATAAAAAAGCATCAATGTGAAACACTCAGAAACACCAGCTCTTGCTAGATATGCAGACAATGAAACCTTAGCCCTGCAATACCACTACTACTGGAACCCAAATTAATTTGTTTTAAACTACCTTGTGTCTGTTTAAATGAGTTGTAATAATAGCTCTGAAGCTTGGTGCAGACACTTCCAAAGCTAAATACCATGCTAAGGACTACTTGAGAGACATACCCACACCCAGAGCCTACTTAGAAAGTACGCATCATAACCAAAGTGTTCTGCTTCCCACAATAGGATAAATTCCTTCAAAGAACATTTCTGTTCACGTAAAAAAAACCCTGAAAGCTAAAGATTGAGAAAGAAAAGTATAGAAGGAATTTTTGTCTGCTCCCAAAATCCAAGTCCTATGGAGAGTTTTTCTTCCTGAAAATTCTTCAAGAATACACTGTGCTGAGCAACTAGATGATGCCAGATGTTGATACAAAAGTAGCCAGGAAAAGCTGCTGTCACTGGAAAAACATTTTCCAGCTTGATTGTTTATAGACAACAATGTTATAAAATCCAAAGTTATTTATTTCCAAGCATCGTTAGTGAAAATCTACACCATGTAAAAAAAAAAATTAATTTAAGACATGCTTATGTCTCATTATACTGAGTCTCAAGGAAGGTAATACAGTATTTTAAGTAATAATGCAAAACCTATTACATCACTGAATTGATCTCATGATATATCAAAAAAGTAACTCACAATCAATTTCAGTGTAATATTAATCCTTATCTATATACAGAACAGTAAGACTAATAGCCCCTATTATCAATATAACACACAACCACTACTAGCTTTTACACCAATCCAGGAACCAGCATCAACCCCAAAGAGAAGATGCTCACCTGTCCTTCAGGCCATCAGCAGTGCAATGCTGCACTAACTGCAAAGATAAGGGGAGCAGAACTCAGGGCACTGACATGGGGCACTTGGATCAGCTCCACAGGTGCCTGCATGAACCACAGGCTGAGCAGATGGCTCCGCCAGCGCCACCCGCCTCTGGGCTGAGACAAAGAAAAGGGCTTGCTTTGGTTTGTGCTCTTCATTCCTCACAATACCCTTGAGGAAACTCCATGGAGTTCCGACATTGGTTTTAAGCACTGTAGAATGTGTTGGAAATATATATTTGTTGTTGTTGTTCAAAAGTATTAATTGCTTGTAATGCATCCTTCTTGCTAAACCTTTTTCTTTTTTTAAGCACTTTATTTTTTTTTTAAACTATTCCAGTTCACATCTCTTCCCTGCCCCAAGCATGCCCATTTCAAGAAGTGACAATTTCTATTAAATTTTGCCTAACTTTTAACGCACATTAGCCTTCCAATAAATGATCTAGAGTTTTTATTTAGACACTACAATACAGATCTCTAGCTAAAAGATGCTAGACACACTAAAAGACACTCCCACCACATTCCCCCTTCCTAATCAAAAGCAAGGCTTGTATAAGACAACATGAGCAAAGATAGCAAAACAAACCTTCCCAGATCCCCCAGTGGTAAGTCTTATGACCACTGCAGCTATATCTAATGAAAAGCAACCCTGAATTAATAGTTTAAGCCTTTCAAATTCTCATCAGTGTTTGTATGGGATGTGTTATCAGAGAAGAGAGATGCATCTTCTAGTATACAGCACTGCACACTTAACTGAACTGTCACAGATCCACACTTGAGGTGTAACTGACTCCTGTTGGTTTGAGACTGGACCTTTCTGTGTTGGATGTTTGGGTCTTATACAGCAGTATCTGTGCATACACAGCACTCGCCTCTCTATTTTTATAAACTGATTCCATGATAAAAGTCGCTTAAAATAACAAAGCCAAACAACTGTCAAACCACCACTAATATGAGCTTTCAAACAGGTTTCCATCTCATAAATCATTTCGGTGATCTAGTTTCGTACCACCCCAGGCAAAGTTACATGCATAACAGAGAAAATTCATTATCAACATGCAGAGATCATTTGGCAACAATATTGTTACTAGTAAAGACTTGTGGCACTATGATTTCAATGCACTGCACATGTAGTTCAGAAGATCTGTTTAAAACCAATGAATTAGCTCTATGTTTGCAAAATTGGGAAGACAACCAGTTCTGCTTCAGGTGCTCAGTCATCCACTTGCCCCTGAACCAGCACGTGGTGGGCATGAGGAAGAAAGTAGAGTATTAGCGGTGGGAACTAACGTGCTGCTTCTGCTAGGAAAGTAATTTCAATAATTTTCAGAAGATTTGCTAATGACACAAAGGGTTTAACAAGTTCAGAGACCTCAAAACCATAAGATGTTAATCTATCAGTTGAAACCTGTTCATGCGCCAACTTCATAGACAATGCCAGGAACACCATCATGATTTTCTATGCTACACTAGTGTTTTCAAGTATTTATTATATGAATGCTTCATATTATTTTATAATGATAACCTTCATTTTAACTACTGATATTTTCTTTAACTTAAAAAATGAATACTCTTCTTCTGTTCACCAGTTCTGACGTTTCCTTCCTTTTGACAGGGTTCTGCTATCTGTGGTCAATGCTTGAGACTCTGAATATTAGTCTCCCAGAGAAGGAAGTAAAATCAGTGAACCATAATCTGAACGTGTCTATGTATTTGGCTGTATTTTCCATTTCTAGCACATTTGCTGGTCCTGAAGCTCAGATAGGTCACAAATACCTCTTAATACTTTTCTTCTTAAAATTCATCCAAGAGCTAATTTCTCCTTATGAGAAATTCAGTCTTCGGAGTATAATCAAAAATCAAAGCAGAGGGCAAACTGTCTCCGAAGGACCCTTTACAAGGACCACCTCCTGAATGAAACTCTTATTACTGACAATTCCACTGTTCCTAAAATATAGCCGCATTATGTAGATGCTTGATACCAAATGATGCAATTCATGAGTTACAGTATAGACTCCCCACCCCTCCAACTTCAGAGGCTTTTACACAGCTATTTCCCATATGCATTATTTCCTCCTCAAATCAAAGAATTTGAAATATTTAAAAATAGAACATGAATAAGTTCAGTGAGAAGTCTTTAGTAACTGGTTACCTGAAGTTATCAACTAAAGTATTTTCACAACAATTAAAGCTATGCTAATGTGAAATGTAGAACTAGGATTCCAGTAAGAAGGTTTCAGCTGAGCTTTTTCTGTGAACAATTACCAAAAAAACAGTAGTCAAGAGAGGAGATTCGGGATCAAGGACAGAAACAGGTAACCAGCAGAGCAGTTAGACCCCGAAGTGCCTAAGAGGTAACCAACTGTCTTTCAGCCAGAGGCTCTGAACCTGTAAATAGCACCACAGTGGGAATCGCTTGACTTCCCTGGGCTTTGTACAAGTCAGTTAGCAGGAGCAAGGCTTATGTGGCTGATCCTGCATCTCCCATTTGATCCATCCTCACTTTCAAAGGGGTACAATAATTTCTTACAAATATCAGCTGGAGTTTATACTCTATGAATTCCAATGAACCAGAAGCATTGCATTTCTTTGAAACTTACATAAGAAATCCCTGGCTATTTTCTGGGGTATCACCTGTCCCTGCTCCCTCAGCCAGCATCCCAATGTACCTGTCGTGCACCCCACACTACTGCAAAGGTCTCAGGCAAGTGGGGCAGAGACAGTTGATGGTTTTGCCACCAACACCTCAGAGACAAGTGTAGAATACAAAATTTAAAAGTTGCATTAGCTATAGATGCTCTGTTTATGCTGCCTGTGTGTCAGGAGCTGAGTCAGCGGTAGAGTTTTTAGATAGAAACACATGGGAAAATTTTTCAACACTACCTATGTGATTTAAAAGGCTAAATCTCACTGTGTCTAAATCATTTAGATATATCAAAAAGCTACTCATGGACTTTTATTGTTATTCTATTAGATGTAACTACAAACTGCCACCCTAAAATTTATCACGTGTCAATAGTACTTCAAGAAAAAGAAAAAAGGTGCAATCTTTACCAGTCAGACTGTTGGAGAATTTCCCATTGCACTGCGGCACATATGCAAAGCTGCTCAGCAGCCTGTTCCACGACAATGGATTTGCAAAGCAAGAACTGAGGGGATTATTTGATTCAGCATCTACTCAAGTGGACAATTCCTTTAGGAATCAATACTAATCAACAAGCTAAAGCCTTGTAAGAAAAATCAGACAGCATTTGAATCCTTCCTGCTCCAGCAAGCCAAGCTCTGAGGCCTTATGGTCCAACACAGACAACTCAGATGCTGCTATTTCGGAAAATCAATTTTACCTGGGATTTAAAACAGACTCTATGCTTGTTTCCAAATGGCAAAATACAAAGCTCACATTTTCAATTAAATTCTAAGAAGAAAAAAAAGCATACATACAAACAACTTTGGTCTACTACCATCTACTTGTTACTTCACACTTCAGCTGTGCTGAAAAGACCTTAAGATGAGCACAGGGGACAGGGATTAAAATAAGAGAAACATTTTAGAGCAAAACACAGGCCCATCCTCACATACACACTATGACAGCATACATGGGTAAAGCAGAGCATCAAAACTTTAGTAAGAACTTAGGAAAAAAAACCCAACAAAACAAAGCCACTCTTGGGGTCCTTAGGGGAAAAAAAAAAAAGCAGCGCAAAAAAACCCCGAACCCCACCCACCCAACCAAACACAAAACACCCTCAAAAAAGAGATTTAGGTTAGGTTTTAACTGCACCTTTTGTTCAGTTAAAGCCCATGTCTCATTCATGCACTTATTTCTCCTTTGGTATCATATTAAAACAGAAACCTTCAGATCACCAAGCAGACCAGAGGGCCTTTGGCGTCTGTTAAGACTGAGCATCCAAGTTGTGTTTTAACAATCCTACAAGTCCCTGCTTTAAGAAGCGGAAAGTATACAAATCTGTTTTGCTCTCCATTATATGGTCACTCCAAATCCTGTTGCAATTACTAAGTAATTCTTGGCATAGCTCTAGGAGGATGACCAAACCCACATTCAAAGAGAATAAATTGGCAGGCAAGCCATGTTGACTAAGTGAAGGGGGAGAGCTGGGAACACAGTGTTTCCAGGAGTGCCACACACAAATGGGACGATGCAATGATCCAGTAGAACAGAAAGGCTCGTCTGTGTTTACTAGAGGACAGCTCGTTTGGATAGCAGGAAGACTAATGACTTCAGGCTGTATGAGTAGACAAATTCAGAAGGAGGAGAACTATGGTTTGGGATTCCCAGAAAATAGCTGAAGGAAAAGGGTGATCTGCAGCTGTGGACTAGTTTTGCAGCAGTACATCTGGCAAGGAGGGAGGAACAGTTGGGCAAATCTGAAACAAAAATATCAGCTTTCATAGAAATTCACCTTCAGACCCTAGGATTTTTGTCTTTTAAATAAAGCTTAAGAGAGTTCAAGCATGTATTTAAGTTACCGTGAAAAATGTATGACCAGATGTTAAATCCTCTGTGTTGAGCCACTGCTAATCTACTAGCACACCCGATGCTCAGATCTGTGCCCTACTCTTCATCTGTCAAAACATACAGAAATCACTCCTACCAGACAGGTCATTTCTTCTGTAGCCCTTTTAAGTCTGTAGACGAGTGAATATAAATGTGTATACATTTTAGATATATACACAGTTTTAAAAGTTTAATATATTGCTATGCTTTGTACCTATTTACATACACTTTCCATATACCTTCACACTTGTTTATGCAGAATAAAAGTTCAAAATTTTAGAAATGACCAAGTTACAGTTTTTGCACTAGGCAATAACGATTAAAACCTGAATATTTCATAGTGGTGAATCATACTGCCAAGTCTCTAGGGACCAGAGCAATTTGAATCGGCATAAACGAATGTTTCCCAATATTCTGCTGCTTCTGTAATGAGTTATGTTCCAGCCCTGCCAATCATTTCTCAGAAGGCAGACCCAGTCTCCAGCTTTTCAGCTATATTCACTGCTCACAAGTGCTTGGAAGGCTGTGCTTGCTTCCACATGTGCAACTGCTTCTGTCTCACAGCAGCAGCTCATCTGCACTTCGGACCTTTTGCCAAAACCATTCACGCACTTTCTCAGCTCTTCCCTGGCCCAGGTCTGCACAGAGCCAAGGAAGGGAGAAGCCTCGATCCACAGAGCCCATTCTCCTATCAGCTTTTATCTCTCCAAATCACCAAATAAAATAATTTCTAGATCAGCAAAGATGGAAAAAGAATGCAAACAAAGCAGTTTCAATCCCTGTACCCACATTTAAACTGGCTCCCCTCTAGACCCACACTGCAAGCCTTTTCACGCCAGCAGCTCTGGCGAGCAAGTCTCTGGAAGCCTTCTGATCTCAAATGTTAACACATTCCCCTGCTGATACAAGTTTAACCTCAAGAGAAGAGAGGAAACAAGCTGCTATGCACAGATTAGAGTTGATGAGCAGTAGGTAATGACTGGAGCTGTGCCAAATCGCAGTTACTTCTTTTTATTTTTTATGTACATATGGGTTCACACATTGAAGTTTTCTTTTGAGCCTACTGTGCAAATACCTGAACTACAACCAAAAGTCTGCCAAAAAAAACACTTGTAGGGACTTGCCTGAATGGCACAAGAATCTCCTGGCAAACTTGGGCAAGTTTTGCTTGGGGGGTTCAAACAAGCACACTTGCAGACAGCTAAAAGAAATAGGAAGTTAAACTGTAGACTACTAAACTCAGACAATTTTTTTCTTGCAAAAATTGACATGACATTGCCAACCTACTGTATGGTGTTGTACTAATGCTACAGTTAATAAAAACATTAAATTTTTGTTTCCGCATGAACTAACAGAGCCAAGACAAATTTTGAGATATCTAGCTTTTAATTTTTTTATCTCCTACAGGTTCTCAGCCTCTAGTTCTAGCAGAACATTTTTACTTCCACCTTAAATGACCTTATTTAGAAGAATATTAAAATTGCTGACAAGACATACTACTTCTAGCTGGCTTCCTCACTCCTATTACCATCAGTGGATTTATATTATCAGATTGCTGTTATTTGTGTTTTAGCTTTGGTTTTGGCCATTTCTTAAGGACTCCTAGCACAAAATCCAAGGTTGAAAGAGTCGAGGCCAACAACCTCAATGCTAAAAAGCATGAAGTGTATTAATTTAATAAGATGTAACAGGTGTCATAGCACTATTAATACAGTGATTCTGAGTGTATGCACAGCCCAGTACATTGGCTCCATCAGTTGCAATTAAAAAAAATCCAAACAAGTCTTTTCTCTCATTCTAACATCATTAATGCCAGTCTGTAAAATCACTGTATCAAATAGAGGAGTTTTGTTTGTGTACAAGAAACAAGAGAAAGGGGAACTTGCAATGGAAAATACTAAAGGTAATAACTTAATTAATAGAAAGTCATCTGCATTTTTCCTTTATGTAAGCTCTCAGCACCTCAAATGCTAACAGTTGTCCATTACTCCATCAGTCTTGAGGCCTCAGAAGTTACCTCTACTCATTGCAACTCTGCACAAACAGAGAGTAAGCATTGGTATCTCTCTGAAGGATTCATGCCACTAAAACTGTTTCAGTCCCCTAGGAGCAGTGGTATTGCTGCAGCCTTTTTTATTACTAATATTATTTTAAAGTCAGATACAGATGGACTATATCCTTGATCATATTTTCAGAAGTTGAAACTTCTGGGAGAAAGTCCAAAACATCTAAATAAATCAAAACCACACAGAACTTGTATCCAACAGAGCTCTGTTGTCGTTTCCCAATGGCTTGTATCTATCCAACAAATTAGAACCAATTAAATCTTATCCAAGAAAAGTTTTTTTACAGTGATGCTGACAGGGGTCAAAAAAAAAAAAAAAGCTAAGAGTTATTACTCCAAACATATTAAAATAAGTAGCCCGTCCACAAACACCACTGGAAATTGGCTTGGGTTTCTCCAAAGGACTTCAGTTTTGCTATTATATACAACTACAGTAATCAAGAGTTCCTAACCAGGTTCTGCCAACATTACGTTGGTTGAAATAGGAAAGATTTAAGGAATTGTACTCTTTCTTACAACTCCTAGGTCCTTCCTTCCCATTTCATGCTCAAAGTACAAAAGTTGATTTTGCAGTCACATTTTTCTAAATACATAAAAAAATAAATCAGTAGATCAGCTGTTTATTCTAAGCCTCACACATGCCAAAGAAAAACTAAGTTCACAACTCTATCAGCATCTCTCTGCAAGAATACTAAAGCTGAAGCACAGCTTCTATTTGGAAGCTAAAATTCATAGCCACACATTCAGAAAAGTGAGCCAAGTAATCTTTGTGCACCAGCCAGAAGGTAACTGGGCTAGCAAGACTGAAAAACTACTTTCAGAATTTATAATTTTGAAAATGTGCGCCTAGTAATAGATAAGTACTTGGAATCTTTATCATGCTTTCCCAATTCTAAAATCTCCTCACCTACAGCATTTGGCTTTTAAATGTTGAAAGACTTTACATTCCTCAGAAAAACTTTAATTAAAAATGCCGTTTAACAACTGATGATGCAAACAAGCTTTATTTTCCTTGCAAGGAAACTCTGTTGACATTGTTGAATACACAGGCACTTAAACTAACACATCAGATCACAAGCAATATCCTTGCTGTACTGGAGTAAATCACCTTTTTGGCATTGACTTCACTAGAATCCAGACTGCAAGTGTTGGCTACATCAGATCAATAGTTTTCAAGAGCCTCTATGTTGTTTTTTTCCTGTACCATCCTTTTAAAGCACAAGTAAGATGCCCTGACATTAAGGACTTTAAGAGAAAACACAAGCTGTTAATTCTAACACAGTGAAAATATTAATCTAATGGTTAAATCGTACAATACTTTCTGAAGAAGTCTCATCATGATTACATGTGAATTATCATTGATGAAAGCAGGTCTTTAAAAGGCCTTAATTCACAGTACTCACAGTGGTGACAAACAATGATAAGACAAGGGGTAACGGGTACAAACTGGAACACAGGAGGTTCCACTTAAATATGAGAAGAAACTTCTTCTCAGTGAGGGTAACAGGACACTGGAACAGGCTGCCCAGGGAGATTGTGGAGTCTCCTTCTCTGGAGATATTCAAAACCTGCCTGGACCCGTTCCTGTGTAACCTCATCTAGGTGTTCCTGCTCCGGCAGGGGGATTGGACTAGATGATCTTTTGAGGTCCCTTCCAATCCCTGATATTCTGTGATTCTGTGATTCCCAACCTATCAAGTGACTGCATCTTTCTTGAAGAGACTGCAATGACAGAGACACAGGAACGAAGCAGACACCTAATGACCACAATTTGCAATAGCTACCCCAGAAGTCAATGGCAGAACCAATAACATACCTCATTTTCCTGCCTGCACCACTGCCCTTCATATTGCACTCATCTGTGCAATGTTAACGGCACAATACATACTAGTGGCTCTGCCAGAATCCAGTGCTACATTTTATACTCTCCCAGACAGAATGTAATAATCTCTTGTATGTAAATAGTGCATTTTGATGCACATAACCCACAATCTGGGTAACTTCCCCTGTTCTCCAGATTTTCCTGAAAGCAGATAGTCAGACAACCACAACTGAATCAGGGCTAGGGAGCAGGGCAGGAAACAGCAGCAGCACGTCTCACAGAAGCAAGAAGGATGCTCCAGGGTATAGCTGCTTTTGGATTACCTGCATGTTCCCTGCTCTCTCTTTAATACAGACATACATCCCTAGCCTACATTCAACTAAACACTATAATATATTAAAGAACATACTTTTCAAAAGGTTTTTTAAGCCCTTCCAGCAACTTCTACAGCCGTTATGTTACAGCAGTTTAGCACCAGTAAACAGGTTGTGGGTTCCAAAGAAAAGCTATCTTATTTAAACAGAAGGACTACATGTGATTTCAGATGATTCTGGATAAAGAATCCAGAAAAATGTTCTGCCACAATGGTATTCTCTGAAATTAAGGGACAGCTGCAGAATTAAGCATTCACTGGAATGTTTTGCTGGGTGGAACAATAGTTGGAAAATTAAATATCTTAAATTTTTTAAAACCCCAACAACCACCACCCCACACCATCAATTTTTTTAACTACAAGAGTATTTGTAAGTAGATCACCAGACTCCAATACTTGACTTTCTGCCAGAGAGCTTTTGCAATATGTTCCTCTCCTAAAAAGTTATCTCTGAAGGTTAAAACAAGCTTGACAATAATAGTCAGATGGCATTTATCTGCACAACAAACTCAGCTACAAACCATCAATATTTATTAGATATAAATCTCAAGCCCTCTTGTATGTTACAACAAGTTATATAAATTAATCTGGTTTAAGAACCTCATCATTTTCTAACTTTAACATCATTAAAACAGCATTCACCAAGTACCCCTTGTCATAGTCAGCAGCTGTTTGCACTTAGCTTTCTGCACCTTAATCTTGTATTTGGCTAAGCTAACAAAATTAATATTCTAGCTTCCTTTCTCTCCTCACACTTAAGCTCCAAGGCAAAAGTGTGTCAACTTAAAAAATGTAAACAATAATTTATTACTAACATGTAGAACTTGCACAGGTCACAGGGAAACAAAGCATTTGCAGTGTTAAACACACTGGAGGTTTTTAAAAAATTCAACAAATTTGGAAAGGGCTTTCAATTACAACTTACACATTTAGATCTTCCAAAAAACAGCTGCATAAATATTCTGAGAAAAACTATAGCAAGTAGTACATTTAGAAAGAGAGATTTTTATAATGCTCTTTAAAACTTCAATACTGAATTGTACAGTGACCTGATATTTTCACCACTAATTAAGTCACTACATGAAGGAAGTAGAACTGCAGACCAAGTTCCCTGGCTTCCTTAAGCCCAAAATGAGACAGCATGATATACTTACAAATTTCTGCTCTGCTCCTAAAATTCTTATGCCACCAAAGATATTCCTATATCTACCTCCTGTTAGGAGGCTGCAATAAAAGCAAGATAGCAGAACACCTTAGGGATTTCAGAGTTTAATTCAGCAGCTGATGATATTTAAGCATATGGTCAATGCAAGCTCTTTTCTGAATAAGGACAAAATTAACACATGCTTGACTGAACTTGAGCTCAAATAGACTCAAAATTTGACTCAAAAATGGCTGAATTAATAGCCACACAAAACAGACTTGAATGCACTCCAGCTCTTTCTACATACTGAGTTTTTAGAGTAAGCAAAACACTCAGTTCTGTCTTTTTACAGGTCACCATCAACATCCACCAATCGCCTGTACTGATTTAATGTAAAAACGCTATTTAAGAGAAGCACACATACCCCCAGACGATCCGATATTGAGGATTTATCTCCAAGCACACGGCTCAAAGGCAACAATACTCCATTCTTCCCACTCAACACAAAGACTGCAATCTGTGAGAAGTTTCTTCCACAGGAAACAAATCCAATCAACCAAGTAAATTATTCTAAGCAGTTTTAAGAGAAGTTAGGTAAGCTTTACTGATTTAATAATCACAGTAAACCTTATTAAAGAAGTAAATTCTAAACTTTTGCCCAATATATCTTATGATGCCTGTAACTGAAAAACTTTTAATGCACTCCTCAAAGACTTCTGGAAGTACCATACAGACATTTACACATACGTGTTCTTTTAAGAATATAGTGTATGGTGTGTGCAATGGCTGGAGGACAACAGCACCATTGTGCTGCGCCAGCAAGTTCAGTGAAACAATTTAGACACCCAAGTATTACCTTCTGCTTATCAAGAATGATCATTTAGCAGTGTTACTCATTCTTGAAACACCTAGAAAAAACTAAAACTAAGTTAAATTATGTATATTCAGAAGAGAAACAAGACAAAGGAAACTTCTTATTCCAGCCATTCTCCTCCTTGGAGAAATCTGATATTTTAAAAGCTCCATATCTTTGCTTGTTACTACTTTGTATTTCCATCTCAAAAAGATATGAAAATCAGTTGTAATTCAAGGCTAATTCAGTCTCTAATTATTTTGGAATCTTAATGGCCCTGATCCTATGTGTTAGAACTCATTTTTATCATGTCTGATACTTCACGGATATGTCATGTTCTTGCTAATCTGGATCAGGACTTTTGGTAAAATTATTACGAGTAGAGTAGTATGGAAGCAAGAAATTTCAAGTATCAGATCAGCTTGTGACAATGCACCAAAGAACAAACAGATGGAAATAAAGCAGCTGAGTTTATTCAAGGGACGGAAGCCTTTTCCCAAAGAGAATTTGGGAAGATAACCTCCAGTCCTTTCAGAATTCTGCATATAGGTTGGCTTTTAACCTTAGAAAGGGGAAAAATACATAACAATACAAAACTGTTCGCTATAACAGCTTTTCTTAGATGCTGCAGTTGAGAATTACACAAAGTAAAAGAGAATAGAGTTCACTTTAATACCTCATTTCTAATCAATTGCAGTTTATAGAATAGCATAAGTAGATTTTAAACGGTAATAATAAATGTTCCATCAGAGCAAGTTTGGTGTTCTTGACACGAGTTGTCTGGGTTTTTTGCATCTGTCTCACTGGTAGAGAATATATTCAACCCACTGAGATGCAAAATTTTGTACTTGCATTATTTACTCTCGTCTTCTGTCATCAGCAACTACATAAAAAGCAGCTTCAAATTTATTTCAGTTTGAGCAATTTGACTTGGACACATTTTTAAATGTAAGGATGTTGTCAACTGATTGGTATTATCTCAGTGCAGCAGTGGGTCAGTGCAGTGGCAACCCATTTTGCCTCTGAAGAAAAGTTTATTTCCAAGATGTGACTGGTGGAAGACAGCTGAATAGTCACACGTTCATCAGTCCCATTACAAAACCACTACAAGGCTTGGCACCATGTACAATATTTCCAAAAAGGATGCCAGATATCTATTAATATGGATAGAAGTAACCAGATGAGGGAACACAGGACAAAGCAGTAGAGATGAATACTCTGCATCACCACTCATTAGATCTACCTCAACGGGATGATGTTTATCCCATCCTTCATATCACACTGAGAAAATGAAACTTCACGTGGTCTGGATCTACACCTCTGCAACAGACTGCATACAATGACTTTCTGCATATCTTCTAACCAAATTGTAAAAGAAACTCCTACGAAAGGAAAGCAAGAAGACAAGCACATATATTCCATCTAAGCTGAATTTGTTATTACGAGCTGGACTCCATGCTTTCTTTCATGTAACACTCAGACAACCGTATGGTTTTATAAGGTGCCGGAGGAACATACTTCCTGTTATCTGAAACACATAATTTCTAGAGCACATGAACGACAGTTTGTGTCGAGTTTCTACAATAAACTAAGAAGGCTGTCAAGTTTGATGGCATATTAGTCACTTGTAACAGGCAAAGCTGTGTGAGCAGATCAGACAATGCTACATAATTTAATAATTTTATCATCTATTCTACTTGACATTACCAGTTATTCCTCATGATTTCATCTGCCTATGAGACTATATGCCAGATGCAGAGCATTGTCTATCCCTACACAAACACCACTGTTTTAACCCATAAAAGGTAGGCTTGGCTTTTGATGTCAAAAAAAATCCCCTCCAACTTTAATTCCTGCAAACTCACATGCAGAAGTTCAGAACTGCTCTTCTAAAGGGCTAATATGGAATGAGATCTATTTAGGCAACTCTACTCACATTAAAATATATAATGTGTACTTACAGACCTTTACAGAAATTCACAAAAGCAAAGCCTTAAATGCTGACCCTCTGCAGGGGATCAAGTGTAGAGAGAAATTGAAAGGTTAGAGAGAAAGAGAAAAAAAAAATAAAATCATACCATACCAAAAAGCTTCTGGCAGCATCATTTTCCAAAATATGTAGAAGTTATCAGAAGTACTAAATATTTATATATACACATCTATACATGTGTCCATTTATCCTGATTCATGGAGACAGGTAGTTATCAATAAGTAGAACAAGGGGAGGCACCTACATTCAAACCAGCAATGGTGTCTAAACACCAGTTAGCAAATCAGACACATGTATGTACTTGGAAGAAAAGTCTGGATTTGCATTGTAGTTTTCTTTCTTAACACAGATTCCAGTTCTAGGGCTCCAAGGAAAGTGGGAACAAATGAGAGGTGAACAGAGAGGTTTAGGACCACAGGAGGAGTTAAAGACTCACTGAGTAAACTAGCTACAAATGGAATTAAAATAACCCCCCCCCCAAAACTTTTCAACACACGCTTATCAAAAAAATTANTAAAAACCCCCCCCCCCCCAAATAGTTTCCAGCATCCTTTACTCAACACATTACTCATTTTAAACTGCAAAAGGGATAAAACTCATAAATCTTTTGCTTTAATTCTTGTGTGCTTGACCTATAATCTAGGAAACAAACAACTTTAGCAGTTAAATACCACTGCTTTCATAAAACAGCTGGAGAAAAAAAGAGAAAAATAAATCCTGTGGATGGGTTGGGGGCAATTCTTTGTGTCCATGGACCACAATCCTTCATTTTACACTGTTGTGGGGATGCTCGGCACCAACGTGCAAATTCCTAGGACAGATAAGTTACAAGATCATTTGAGACATACAACCCATGGCTTACAGATGCAGCAACTCCTGTTGAAGCAAATCCTCTGTTTGCTCTGCCCAAAACTGGCAGTGTACCTGAACAGTCTTTAGTATTTGCAACCTGCAGGAACGCTACTAAGCTACATTGGGCATCAGCTGATTAATTGAAACATTACCTTGCCCCCTCTGCAGGTGTTCAGAACAAAAAACTGCTTTTGTACAGATGGAAGCAATCTCAAGGGGGCAAAATGGGCCAAAGACTCAAAATTCTGCCAGTTGATCACAGCTCAAAAAATCATCGTAGCTAAAATGGCAGCAAATCCAGGAATGTGGATAAGGCATTAGCCAGCTCCAAACTACTGAGAAAGTGCTGGGTTACACTGAAAAAAATTCCTCTTTAAGTCTGGTATCTTCTCACAGAGAACCAGTCTATCAATTTTTTAAAGGGCATTTCTTTTAACTAAACTCCTGTAATATATTTTATGCAGGATTACATTACTAATAATTTCCATGGGATTTCAGGCATGAGAAGTACCAGTTATATCCTCCCTGGAAAAATGGACAAGGGAAACACTGTTATTCTTTAGAGGTTTATGTATAAAGCATCTGCACACTCACTTTTTTCATGTCAAAAATCCCAACAAAAATATTTCCCCGCTAAAGTTTGCCAAGATCAGAAGTCAGCAATGACTCTGTGCAACAGGGCACGCCCTCCCCTGCAACAGCCCAGCTCAAAGTGCACACACTTGTCCTACACTGCTTGCAAGGAGTTACAGCTGGGAAACTATTCCAGCCAACTTTGTCTCAGGGCCACCCAAAGCTATTGCCAATGCGATGCAGAGCCACAAACTTATCTCTATAATGGGCAAGGGTTTGCTTTGTGTTTCTGGAGACCTCATTTTGTTTTAAGAGTGTGAAGAGCAAAAACTTGGTGAACATGTAAATCAGTGTAGCCCATCACTGAAGCTTGCGTTCCTCGCAACATAGAAGTAGACGGTGTTCCAATTCAAACGTCCTTATCAGTATTTACTCTTAGCAAACTACTTTATTTTTCCTTTATGTTGCAGATATTTGTGTCACTTTCCAGCTGTTTATGCAATTCCGACCTAAATCAACGTTGACAGGGATCTGCAACATACCCATTTGATTGTTTAAGTAACTGCTCTATGTCTAGTAAGTCTTTTAAATGGGTCAATCTAAAGATATGGAGAAATCCTGACTTACCAAGCAGTTTAAAATACAAACATGAAAAAACAGAGTCAGAAGGACTAGAAAAGCCACTCGACTGGTTCTCCTGATGTTTTGCCAGTACAGTTTGTTAATTAGGATACTAAGCAACTACCTCACTGTTGTATTTGTGCAAGTTCCTTGATGGCTACTTCTGCTTCCAGTTACCATCAGAAGTATCATCATGGCTGATAAATCCCTAACTGTATAATAGCCAATCACCACATTACATTCCTGATGTGATGTCACTGTATACAGAACAATGTATTTAAAAGTGAGGTTGGTTATTCTTTTAACCTCTGTCTTTATTACTGAACATTAAAAAGGTGCAGCTATCATTTCAATCACCACCGAGACCTGCAAGGAAGACCACATATGTAGTGAGCGTAAGAGACAGAAGTGACAGAAATTGATAAAAACTTCATCACATGGCTGACACCCCATATATCAAAGCCCTAAATCTCATTCTCTGCTTGCCTCCAATTTCCATCAAAGCCTGCCAGCTGCACATTTATTGAGAAGTTTGTGATCTGACAGCCACTGTATTACCAACATTAATGATGCATCAGTCTCTAGAATTACTGGGGAAACAGTCCAATTGATTTTATTATTATACAGAGTTCCTCACATTTCATTTCAGGCAGCTTCCTACCACAGATTTTAGCAATAACTAAAAACGCTACACAGCTGATGCACAAAACAGGGCAAAATATGGTTACCACAGCTTCATGCCACTCCATTCTCCCTCCAGGAGAGCTCCAAATCACTCAGACACCACTGTGTAACCCATGAGTTATTGGTCCAGAGCTAAAAGGGCTTACATATCATGGTGTGATAAACAATACACCACTCATATTCACTAATTTGGCCAAGAAAACTACAGACACATGATGTCTTCAGCTCCCTAAAAAAAGCAGTTTTCCAAAAGTCTTATAAATCCCTGCTGTTGACACTAGATAAAAGTCACCTAAGGGGGGGGGAGGGAGAAGATAACTTAAAAATATATTGCCTTATAGACTGAAACGGTTTCCACAGGTACCTTAAAGAAAAAGTACACATTTTCTTTGCAGCAAAATAGCCCACTTCAGTCAGTCCATTTCATCCCAGAAGGCTTTCTTCACTTAAACTATTATCACAGCTACCAAAAAGATGCAATAATGCAGTACAACAAATCATGCTTGTAGGGGCTTTTCTGAATTATAACCAAGTATTTTAAATATATATGTAAGTTGAAGTTTACAGTATCATTTGAGAAAGGATTGCCATGAAGTATCCAGTGTCTATTCCCAGAAGGCCCTGAAGTTACCAGGTCTTTTTTTAAATTTTTGGCAAGCCTGGCAATGACACCTAGAGACCTATTCCTATCATTTTTTAGGTTTGAAAAAGAACAAACAAATACTGCATAGTTTTAAGAAAAGTAATTTTAAAGGTCCATATCTCCCCCCATAAAATACAGTTTTCCTTGTCTATTTTTAATCTCTTCAACTTTTTCAAAGATCATAAACAAAGTATATTCAAGCACTTGTATTAATAGTGGTTTACCCATTTGATAGACAGGGTCTGCAGCATAGTGACAAGAGGAATATACCGATGGAACAAACAAGAACTGCTGCAGAAGTAGAGCAAGATCCTCTCCCATTTACGTTTTCTTTTTTTTACTTGACAACAGCAATTTAGTGATTCTGAGTTTTGTAAGAAATGAATTTGAGTTATTAGAGGAGACAGATTTTCAAACCGATCAATATGAATGCTTTAAAGAAGCAAGCACTGTATCTGTCTCTATAGGACTCCTCCCTATTTCCATAGCAAGATCTCAAATTACAAGCACCACATAAAAAAAAGTTAATCACTAGTGAACGCGCCCAGAGTAGCAAGCTGCTTCCAGTTGTGCAATGCAGTCCAGACCTTACACAAATAAGTGGTAGGAAATGCTGCTCCATTTTTCTTTTTTTCTTGCAGTCAACTGTTTTAGAGGCATGCATCATATTCACCTTTGCGGAACATAAGATGAAGTTGGCTTAGCCTGCATCCTACTCCCAGGCTCTACTCCTCAAGCAAAGAGCTAACATATCTGAACAGAATAATTACCTGTATTAATTACTGTACCATCTAAAATGGATCCCAGTCTTAACTGTGCTCTGATTCACAAGTCTAGAGGTAGCACCCTGCTCCAGGCTGCCCACCTGATGCACGCTGGAGGGACAGCTCGGCTGCTATTAATCCGCTGCAGATCACAGCCCACAAATGCGAAGGGCAAACAAAATAGGTCCTCGTTCACTTCAGTACAGCAAACAGTTCAGCAGCTCCCGAATAGGAGCAGAAATGTCGGAGGAAGGGGCAGAGCAGATCAGCTCTTCTGAGCAGGAAATTGAACAGACAAGCCCAAAGTGAGAAGTTTAGTGTGGGTTAGGGTTTTTTGTTGTTGTGTTTTCTCATTTTTAAACATTATCTAGTTATCTACTTAAACATGTATAAAACTTTCATCCAGATTTATATCTGTCATCAAATGTAACCGGTACTTCATTAACATTCCCTTTTGTAGTATCCAAAACAACAAGCACACCAGGCAGAAAAACACAATAGGTTTGAGGAAGCAGAACTTTCCAGTTATCTTCCTGATGGTAATGAGCATAAATTTAAATATCCACGGACAGTCATAACCCAACTTTTTTTACTTTACTGGCACAGCTTACATTTGCAGAACACATATTAAAAAACCCAAAACATCACAATCATTATTTTGCAATACATGTAACAGACTGAATGCAGGCAACTTTAATAGGGAAATCATTAGCTTGGGAACAAACTGTTCCTATAATTAGTTACCAGAAAATATTCAACATGCATTTACAGGTTTATTCTTGAATCACTAAGTGCAACTCTAGGCACTAAGAATATCTTGGGGCAGGGTGGGGAGGGTGGTGGACAGGGAAGGGAACAAAAAGCTGAAGTATGTGAACTACCATCAGTTACTGCATTATTCCCTAGACCAAGCACCAAGTGACACACTGTTTATTTGCACATACAGCTGATCCCATTTGTTAGAAAGCTGTTTTCCAACATGCAAATTGCCTACTTCTGTAGGTCGAACACTAGCATGAGCAAGCTGATAAAATCATGTTAAACTGAGACTTTTATCTCTCTTATACAGCGGGTGTAGATGCAGGCAGTCATATAGCTACTAATGTTTCAGATTATTAAAAACACTGCTTAAGTGGAAAGTACTTAATATTCATGAAATCTCTTCAGCATCTGATTAGGTTCTTCCCCTTCCTCTGTCTCATGCTTCATTTATTACATTTTCACCTGGGCCAAAAATGCAGCTATGAAACTACCTTTATTCTGCATTTAGCAGACACTAAACATTGTTAAACAGAAAGGGATTTCTATCCTTTCGGAAGCTGGAAAGGAACATTTATTCAGCAAAGAAACATACCAGCTTTCAAGTTAAACTAACAAATGCTTTTAATGTACATTGACTTATGGTAAAAGCAAGTTACACTAACATAATCTGGTCCAATAAGCCATTATTTCATATTATTATTTTAATAATTAGGCTCCTGGGAATGGGCAGGAAGTATATACTAATGGAAGATGGGCCCTGGGAGACTGCACTGACCAACAGCAGCCTTAGACCCTGCGTCCTCAAAGCCAAGGTTCATGACTACCGCACACAGATTATGTGATGCCAAATAAATCATACCTTATACCAAATAAATCCCCAGGGAGGAATGACAGGAAAAACCCATGCCTAACAATGAAGGCCATGATTTGACCAGCATGTAACAGCATAGTGAATTTTACTATCATAGTTACTGCAGCTTTCTGAGAGCTTAAAATGTGCATAGATGTCCCTAAAGTATTAACTTCGTTTCCTAAAAGAAATTAAAAAATAGAAGTCTTGTTCCATCAAAACTGCTCCTCAAAGCACACCTCTAACAAGCTCCAAGATGAAAACAGACTCATTTGTGAGGATAACAAACCGGAGCTGTGTCCCCTGCTGCACATCCCTCTGAAGGTCCTCCAGGCTGTCCCCCTGCCACAGCTTAAAGGTTTCCGCTCTGTCAATTCACAAGGTGAAGGCAGGGCCATTCACACCCACAGAGCTGAGGCACTCTGAGCCCTAAACACGCCACAAATGTCCTCTGCCCAGTTCACCATGGCCAGCCATGCACAAGGTCAAGGCCAGAACAGGACAGTGCCAAAACCCCACTGCTGGTGGGCAGGCGAGTGTGGCTCAGCAGCATGGGCCTCAGGAGTGCACAGCTCTCCTGCTCAGTTTTGTCGTTCACAAGCCTAATTTTGACCACCACATACAGTGTCTCATGCCTTCCACACAACTTTTTTAATTACCTCCACTGCTCTCACTCCAGAGGCACTGTAGGGAGCTTCACGTCCTTGCCACATGGATCGGATGGACATGGTACCCTGGGGTACCAGCAGCTATGCCACAGTCCCCACCATCCCTAAGAGACGGCTCATCTTCATCATTCCTTCATTGAAAAACAAGCAAACTTTAAGCCCTTTTGGAAAAAGAGGTCTCAATTTTAAGAGTTAACAAAAGCATTAAAAAAAAAGAAATAGCTTTAAGTTCATCTCCTCAGTGGTAATAAATAAGACCTAAGCATGGTGCAAGTTAACCACAATCCTGGGACTCTATCCAAGTCTCCCATGACAATAGAAAAACATTAGAACTATAACATCCAAAATATTATTTAACTTTTAAAGTCTTAGCAAAGTTCAAAGTCTCCTTTGTGGAACACCGCTTTTGAAAATGTCGGTTGCCTTCCAGAGACCATTTCCTCCTAATCAGGTCCAGCATTATTTAAATAGTGAGGAACACCTGCAAGAATAGGAATCACTTGGCTGAGCCAGGGAGGGGGGAAAGTCCTTAAAATGACTGCAGAATTCTTAAATGCTGGTAAAAGGCCTAATCCTATATAATAATTTACAAAGTGACAAGGAAAATAGATTTAGTGTGACAGTTTGAAAGGAGACCAACATAAATAAATTTACTGCTCACGTGGTCACAGCCTCCCACTCGTCAGCCAGCAGCACCAACAGCAGGAGCCCTCCACCGACCTGCCCGATGGTCTTCCAACTATCCGGGCCTCTCTCACAGCCAACACCAAGGAAAAAACTGATCAAGCAACTTAAAAAAACAAACTACTTGCTCCAAAGTCAGAAATACTTTCCAAGCCACCAGTTTATTGATTACCAGCACAGCAGTTCACACATAAGACCTCTCTGTACGGTAATCCTGCAACGTATAAAAAAGGACAACTCACTATCTCTCTCTTCCCCCACCAAAAAAAAAAACCAAAAGAACTTATACCCATGAGTTTTGAGCTTCGGTTTTATTCATTAAGTTCCTGACTGCAGCACCGCAGCTGCAGTACGCAGAGGCAGAACACGGTGCCAAGTATTTGCAGACCAAGCACGCTAAACATTTCTCTGGCCAGTAAGTGTGATGTGGGTCAGGAAGGCCTGGTACTACTTATTTATGGCTTTTTTGATATATAGAAGATGCATGGCCATGTTTAACCATTTCTTTGCTGAAGGGCAGCCAAGGCATCGGCAGGGCTACCAGCCCATGTCCCACCCCACACCAGGCCCCTCGTTGCTGTGCAGTGGTCCACACAGTGCAGTTACAAGGGTGACGAGGGGCGAGCTTCCCTCTGCTGAAGCGAAGCCATTCAGCTTCCAGCTGCACAGCAAAAGGCACCTAAGCGTGCTGGCGAGGGATCAGCTGCTCTTCCCTGCCTCCACAGCACCAGGCAGCTGCATTGCCAACACTACCTCATGCAAATCCACCCAAAATCAGCCCACGCCATGCTGTCCAGCCCCACAACACCCCCCAGCTTCTGCATCATGTCAACTGAGGAGGGAACCCACCCCTGACATGTAGGCACCCTCCTCCTGGATGCAAGGACCATTTATACCACTTCACTCGCTGCGTAGTCACAGTCAGTGTTGAACATCTCCTTCACATGAAATTACTGAATAAACATGACAAAAGTCCTCTCCCCACCAGAGCCATATCAAAGACTGTAAGCAGGTCATTAACTACCAAGGTCATCTTGTTTGTGAAAAAGAAAGGAAAGCATTACCATTAAGACTCTAATACGGTAAAACAGCAATGATAGCAACAAGGAAACGTAAGCTTAATGTTTCCTTTAACCCTCACTTAAAAACACATTTCAAGTCATCTGATTCAACCACATGACTTTGCAAATTAGCATCCATTGAGAAGGTTTTGAGTAGATTCAGCCCAGTTTCACACTTGAACCACCCATGTACCCCAATAATTTTTTTCAGGATCTGTTTTTTAACCTTGTCTCTAAACAGAAAGCAATTAATTAATCTGGTGTTTCAAAACTTGTCAACAGGAGAACCACCCATGCCTTCCTGCCCATCAGCCTTTAGGGCATACTACTGCATCTCTAAATGGCCGTGTGGGACCCACCCAGGTGCAGCAGCAACACCTCCCAATCCCCAGCAAACTCCACAGCCCCCTATATACTTCAGGAGTATATAAATTTTTGTCCATCTGAATCTTAACTACTGTTTGTCCACAGACTTGTAAAATACACTAAGAAATGCCTAATGAGACACTGATGTGGCATCCAAATGCTCTCCCCCATCAACTTCCCCAGTGGGCCGTTGCCTGAGCAGCACAGGCGTGGAGGCTGTAATCTTTTTGCCAGTTCTCCAAGGAAGGAAGGAAGGAAAGAAAGGGGGTGGGCGAGTGAGAGCTGGAGACAGAGCAACACTAGCACATGATTGGCTTGCATATGTTTTCAGTTGCTCACTACTAAGAGAATATATATGTATACGCACACAGAATACTCTGAAAGCCGAAATGAAGACAGCTAGGACAGCATCGCTTCCTTTGCTCCAGAAGCTAATAAAATAAGCAAAACCACAGCTCTCAAGACAGAGACTGATACATGCTGAGCTTTTAAGACTCTATAAAAAAGCCTTCTGAATCCCAGGTAGCCCAACACCTGTACTTCCAAGGATCTCATAAATTACTTATCTTTCAGTAGCACTGTCAAATTAGCTTCTGCACAAAAACTGTGGAAGTCCAAGCAAGAGATGGGAGATTGCATAATTAACCCCATTTTATTACTGGGACACGCAGGCACAGAGAGCCTAAGCAATCTGTTCAAAGTTACTTGAGAAGTCTGGAGGTGAAGAATTAGCTGAATCAGACAACCACAGCCCTGAGTTCACTGACCCAAAGCTAAGCCTTCTGCCCTCTAACTGAACACTTAACTCTTGCTGGAGAGAGCTGGAACATGTAGACAAAAGACTCCTGCGGTCAGTCAGCCAGCTGTTACCTTGCCTGCTGCTGCTGGGACGAGTTACCCATGTGGCTGGTTTTACATTCTCTGAATGCATCTTGTTGTGGCACAGGGCCTTGCAGTACTTTTGAAAGCACTTCAAGTATTTTAAAAACCTGAAGCAAATTCCAGACTGCAAATATTTACACACATTCTTAACTTCATGTGCAAGGAGTTCAACTAAGTTTAAAAAACCATTTTTATTTCTAACCTTAACTATGTACATAAATATTTATAGGATTGTGACTTTGATTTTCCTCCCTTGTGCTCAGTACATCACCTGATTCTTGAGTGGCTAGGGTCAAAGAAGCAAGCTGCTTTCTCAGTTTCATGCATTATCCCCATCCTGCATTGCCTGGCTCGCAAACAGAGGAAAAGCAATGTGGAAATCCAAAACCCAAAACCCCAAGCTGCTTTTAAGTGGTTTGCATTCCGCAAAAACATTGTCAAAGAACTAGACTGAAACTTGATTAACTGTGCATGGTTTGAAATCTCACACAGATTAATTTGAGCAGGGTACAAAGTGGATGCTGTAAACCCATTTTACTCTCTTCCTACAAAAACTTATACAGGACTTACACATAGGATTTAGCAATGAGGCAGCTCACGTGCCTCAATGGTGATTTCCCTGGTGTGCACATAAATAAACCCTTGGCCTCTGCAGGCAGGGAGGTTTACATTAGTTTCAGGATTACAAAATAAAATAAAATGAAACAACCAAAAAAATCCCCCAAAACAATGTACAACTTTTTAATAGTCTAAGTTTTATTCACAATGATTAAAACTTGGAAAGATACAGAAGTTTTGTAAGGGTGAGCAGCAGCATTCCTTTCCTGGATGCCCAGAGTAGGGCACAGCACTTCACCCTCAGGAAGCAGCATTGAGCCTGCTCTTCACCTTCCCTACCACCTCTACAGAGAGGAAAAAAAAATAAAAATAAAAAAATTGCTGCATGCAGCTCATGTTTCCAGTGTTGAAAAAAGGCTCAATCAGCCTAAATATCACACTTTCTGGACTCTTCCTTTTTCAGCATCAGTCATAAGAAACAGTTAAAAATAGAAAGTTAATGAAGTTAATAGAATGTTACTTTTAGAGGTTTGCTTATGCGTTTGATAGTATTTGTGCTTAGCTACTTTAACTATTTTCTCCCATAGACCGGTTCATCTACCAGTTTTCTCTGTATGTGTAGAGAGCCTTTGATAGCGAAATAGGACAGAAAAAAAAAAAAAAGCTTTACAGTGCATGCATTCTGACTTAAAAACCACAAAGCCTGGCAGAATGATTCACCAACAGTCAAAATCCCTCAAACAATTCTCTTTAAAAGAAAATTCAGTATGTATTTTTTTCTTCAATATAAAATGTCTTCTCTAACTTTTTATTATTTTGTAATATACTGAAGCCTTACTATTAAATTCTGAGATCTGTACAGTTCTTACAGCTACTGGAATACAGCATCCCATCAAATTCTAGTCCAAATCTCCCTAATGGCATTAATGGATGCAAACAATCTCCTTTGTCTTGGATAAAGCTAGAGAAGGAAAATCAAGTGTCTGCATACAAACCAATTTCAATAATAAGCAATGAGAGTTTAATATATTAATGAAAAGGATTTTAAACAATACAATTTCAATAAATTCAATCAGTATTGCTCAACAGATACAGTTACGAAATATCACAATGAATATTAATGGAAGATGTTTATGCTATGTAACTCTTAATATCCTGACACAGAAAAATGTCAGTATGGTGAATTGTTTGGAATATAATTAAAAGTACCAATTGCAAAAGGAAAAAGCAAAACCTCTGCAAAAATGAATCTGTGTCCTTGATTTGAAAATGTCAAACTTTCAGAATAGCATGAATTGCACTTAATGGAATAGAGGCCTGTTTCAGGAATTTTCAAGAATCAGTTGCTTTATAAAAATAAGCATCTTTCCAGAAATCAGTTTTTATATAAAAACAAACTTTGAAAGAAAATGAAGGCAATACATGAAGATACGCATAATTTCTGTTTTCAACCATAAGTTATATTATTTTTTGTTGATGTCTGAGAATAATTTTGATTTTTAAAAATTTTTTTTAAATAATTTAAGATATTAAAAGCTATTTTACAATAAAAGTTGGCAGGACAGAACATCTCTATATGAAGCTACCAGCTGTATTCCAATTTGAACATGGATTTTCTTCATCAAAAACTTCATGCTGTGTTGTACCCCAAACAGCAATCTACTCAAAATCTGTTCACAACACAGGGAACAAATCCTAGATCCAGGTCACCTGTATATGTATGTACTTGTTTACTTCAAGTTTTATGAATGTTTCAGGAGAATACTTGACTCAGATTGCTTAAAGTGTCCACAGTTAAATGCACACAATACCAGCCAGTTTAAGGTTCTCACTTGCTTTTATTTTGGGAAGTTTTTTCCAAAAGCTGAAGTTCACTCTTTTATGCATTTCTGTTCAACAGGCCTGTGGCATCTCATTCGAGTAAGGCACAAAGACAGAGAACATCCTTTAATAACTAACGTGCCAAATCATCAGGGAGAACATTTAATTCCATAGGACCCTAAGGTATCGCACAGATCTAACTCATCTACACCCACAAGCCAGCCAGAGCAACTTATTTGACAATCCCTGAAGTGATGCAGCCACTTGCGGGCTGATTCGTCAGCTCAAGCCCCTGTGCTCAAAGCAACAGAACAACACTAGAAACAGAGAGCAAAAACACAGCACACCATAGTTCTTATGGAACATAAGGAAAAATACTTCAAAATCACAAACAGCATTTAGACAACAAAGTTTAATAAGAAAGGTTATTTGTATTATCATGGTGCCCAGGAGCTCTAGCTACCAACCCAGGCTCCCACCACACCAGATAATGCACAGCGTGTGAAAGGCACCATTTCGACACAGCTTCTTCTGCGGCACTTCAGCCCCCAAATGAGGCTCTAAAGCTGCAAAAATTGAGCAGGAGAGGCACAAAGCCAAGGGCTGCTGCCAGCTGGCCTCAGTGGAGGCCACGGCTTCCAGAAAGGAGTCACCTGCCTCACATGGGCACCAAGAGGATGTTGCCCACCAGCTGCAGGAAGGGTGGGAACAGTAGATGCTAGTGGGAATACTTCAGTGCTGCAAACAGGACCCTGTCTCCCCCTTCCAGGCTTTAACCTTCTATCTTACCATGCACTTTGTGACAATACATTGTGGCTTTTTCTGCCACAGATGGGTGTGCTAGAGGTATCCTCTAGCCATACCAATCATAGGGGAGGACGGGTTTCAAGCTTAGTGCTATTTCCTGCCAGATTGTACAGTGTAAAGTTCTCATGACCCAGTCTGACAGAAAAGGAAATAATCCATTTCAGTTGAAGTACAGTTTGTCCTAAAACAAAAAACAAATCAAAACAAAACCCCAACGTGCACCATAAGATCCACAATAGGGCTTCCAGTCTGTAGAAATGAGAGTCACCTTCTGCAAACATTTATAAGGCTGCATGGCTGGAAGGACTTTGTTCCAACAGGAGGAACTAATCAGTGGGATGTACCACTGCTGGTTTCAGTGCCAGCTCATACATAGCTCCCACCTCAAATGGAGGTACGAGGGAGTTTTAAAAGGCTCAGATTCTCGCCAATCCCAAACTATCCATCCCAGTCCTGGGAGAATACCGGGCAGCATCAAAACAAGGATGCTCCCACACAAGCCCAGCCAGGCATGAGGAGGCACAAGGCTGCTGGGGGACTACTCTCTGTGATGGGTAGCCCTGGCCCTGCCACACTTGCTCACTGCCCTCTAACTGCAGAACAATAATACAGCTGGAGATTGAGCACTTCCAGCATCACTTCACTTCTCCAGGTTGCACTGCTGGAGATGGCAGAGGCCTCCAGCCTCCCAGCCTCATAGGTAAAGGGCTTTAGGCAGGAACCAGCTGGAATCAGGCACAGTCCTGCAGAGCTAAGCTCTCTTTGACTGCCTGTCCAGTTCCAGGGGCTGTACTAACAGACAACAAGTGATGCCCGATGTAGGGTAGGTTACATGCAATTTATGTTTTAATTTAGTGATAATCTACCTGTCCCCAGCAACTAATAAGAGCAAATCAAAATATTGTGTTTTTAATCACTTGATCCAATCTAGTTACAAGCTGGGTTTATTTTTTTCTGCTAATTGTGAGGCTGTGGATGCATCTGACTTTCCTCGGCAGGAGTTCCAGTTAAAGAACTCTATCCCAGCCACGCAGCTCAGCTTCCCAGTACTCTGCTGCTGCCCACATGGTGCTTGCATGGCAATTCATACAGCCACACAGAGAAGCAGACTGGGGAACTAATCCAGGGGGCTGGAGGTGAGAAGGAAGAACCTATATAGAAACACAAAGGGGTTTATCTGTTTTCATCTTTATCAGTTCACCAATCTGATTCATTGTGCACCTGCACAAACACTGATGCTAACGCAGCATAAGGGTGGGAATAACATGCAGCAGGGAACCAAGAGGCTTAAGCAGTCCTGACAGTGCAAACCCACAGCCTGAGAATAGAAACAGAGATTGTCCATCTTTCTCACAGACTAGCATGTTTATACTGGGCATCATGGTACAGTTCCCACAGCATTAGCGGCATTTCTTATTCCTGGCCAGGAGAAAAGAATGAGGAAAACCATAAAAGATGCTGCCTCATACTCAAGCCACCCACCCTGGTGTAGTGATAGCTCCTTGCTCCTGGTGCCTCATCAACCCCGTGCTAGTGGCATGGCCAGCGCCACCTCCAAGACACATAACTTCTCACCATCTTCCAAAGGAGGAGACAAGTGGCATAGATGTGATGCAGAATACCCACACACTTTCCCTCCGCAGCTTCTGTCAGCAGGGGGGATAGGAGAAAGGGCAGGACTGTTGCCACACCAGGGACAACACAGCCAAAGCCCTGTGCTGCTAGCAGTAAAGCTTGAGCAGTTGCACATACTCCAGCCTATTTTCTAAGAATCACCATGCCACCAGCCGATGAATGGCACTCTTCAGCAATTTCAGTATTAAATCATGTGAGGCTGGAAAGATGTCCTAAGCAGGACTTAGGACAAAAATGCCCATAAGCATGTGTTTGAACACATTATGTACGTTACATAAATATCATAGAAACACAGAAAAATAACTTTGCTTGGACACTTGACAACTTCAGAATATTGTATGGAAAAAAAAAAAAAGTTCCTGGAAAACCAGGCCAGTGCACTATTCTGAGGTGGCACAAATGGGAGAACTGCAAGGGAGTCGGAGACCTTGGGGGAAGTGTCACAGCCTGAAGCTTGCTAGGCTGAGCCCAAGGGGAGGTCTTGGCCCTCCCACCAGCCTAGCTGGCATGTTCCCAACAGTGCCTTTCATTGATACAGAGACTGGGCAGTCATGCAGACAGCAGTATCAATCATAGCTGAAATTCAGCTGAAAATGAACCTTAACAAGAAAACAAACAACCCCAGCCACACAAAACTAAAAACATCCCCCAAAACCCCAAAGCCTTTTCTCAATCAGTGGCCTGATCCCTCTGCCAAATGTGAGAGGTTGTAAATTGGGATCCATAATTATTAGATCTTTAAATGATTTTGTTTACAAAACCATTTCTTATGAATGTTTTATTTGCATGATTTGAGTAAACAGTCTAAAGTACCAGAGGAAAACAACTGCAGTCTAACCATAAGCATAGTACAGCAAAACTAAAAACATCATCTCAACTCCTTGTATATACTCAACTACAGCTTTTACAGTGGGGATGGGACACTGCCATCGCCAGGCACAGTTCACTGCCATCACATCTCCAGTAGCAGAAGCAGCAGGGCTTGTTACGGCTCCTGGTGTATACGTGACCGACTGCTGTGTCCTGAACCTGTGTGCTCCCCGAGGCTGAGCGCCAGGCAGAGCCTTGCACCTCCACCAGCCACCCAGCTCCCCATGGCTGGAGCTGCCCTGCCCACTCAGCAATCACAGAAAGCTCACATGTGTTAGCAACTTTTCTCCCACCACACACAAACTGAAACCATATGAATTCAAACAGGTAGTCTTCCAAGATTGCATATTAAAGCTACAAATGCCTGCCGAATGCAGTACCTTTCTGGAGTGTGGCATTGGTCTCACACTCATTTGCCTAAGGAAAGTAGCAGTAACTTCTGGTCATCAAAACTTCTAAGCCTTTAATTTATAAAAATTAAAAGTAAATTAACCAAAACCCAAGAGATTGAGGTTGAATTATATATAAAAAGAACATTTTAAAACATACTCTGTCATGTTAAGCTTTTAGCTATAATTACAATATAGGACATGTGCACTTATTTTTTTAGTGTTCAAAAAGTATTTCAGTTACTAGCTCTTTGCCATCTGTTTACTATCATTATTTCATTACAATAGTTTTCATTTCTCTCAGAGTAGAATGGATGATTAGATTGTTATCTCCTTCACTTAAATAGCATCATTCCAGTTTTTTTTTTTAATTTATTTTTTTAAAGAGGCATATGCACCTCCTCCCAACTTCCCCCTGCATGGGCTAACCAAGCAAGCTAGTTTAAAACCAGCCAAATACATCCCCCTACTCTCCACCTGTCAAGCACACTTCTCCAAAGTCTCTGAGGAAACTAAATAAAATAACTTGTCAGCTGCAAAAAGCATGGGGATCTTCCTCCCAGGAAGAGAAAACTCACACTTGAATACACCTTGGATGAAAACCAAGGTCCAGCATACAATATGTAGTTTACACCATGCAAAACACCATTCCCAGTCAAAATATTAGAGCTCAACAGCTTACACCAGCATGACTACTCATGCAGGGGTGAAGTCGCCCACATACAAGGAAGAGGTGGTTTCTGAGCAGTTATCAGGAGCGAGGGCAATAATTCTTACCTGGAAAATGCTGTTTGCAGCTGCTCACCGATTTGTCAGCATACATGCTGCTCTTGTGTCATGATTTATGATGCTCACTCCAGCACTGAGACTTCTATTACTGTCCTCATTTATTGCCTGCAGCTGTCATTCTCACCAACAATTCTACAGTTGTTTGTAGGTTAGGTATCAAAGGTATTTAGCGTGCACCTAGAGATGTAATTTTAATCAAACCTACTCACAGGCACTATTTAAATGTTAGAACAACTGCACAGAATGCAGCAATTAATGTGGACTTGACCAACGAAAATTATGACAAGCAGAAACGTTTACTCATAAATGCCTTAAAAGGATGAATATCCAACAGGCCTGTGAACACCTGCTGATTTGTAAATGAAGATAAAAAAAGTACCTATAGATCACAAAGCCTTCCGACAGGTATGTGAACACACAATAAATAAACTAACACAAATTCAGCAATTTCACTGAGACCAAAATGTCAATAAGGTGGTAAATCCAGCTACACCTTCCTCACCAGATATTTTTCCCAGCCAACTACTTTCCCCTTAGACTAGACAGGCTTTCCAGCATTTCCTAAAAATGTGCTGAAACTACCCTTTTTAGAGCAACAGGAGTGGAGGGGGAAGCAGATTTTACATCCAACAATTCCACTTTTAAAAAGATCCCTGTGTTTTCTAGACATTAAAAATCTGCAAATTAAATTGTTCTGACCCACTGCAGTCCTTTTTTAGCTTTTCAAGGAGCCACAAGATGCTCCAGGATTTGAGAAACAGGTGAGCAGTGTTACTAAGCATGACTACCAGCTGCACCACCCTGCATTGAGAGAGGGTGGCAAACGGCCTCCGGGTGTGAACAGGACCCACCACCACTGAGCATGGCATGAAAGTGTAACAGAAAGTAAAAAAGGAGTCCTGGAGCTAAGCCTAATACTACTTCCATGTGTACTCTAAAGTTCCAGCTCTTTAAGTCAACTGATTATAACAGCATCTCTATTTAATGAATTTCTAGTGCTTGTGATTCAGAATGAATCTTGAAAACATTAACCCTAAACAAGCCCCAAAAGGCAGATTTTACAAAAGAATGCAAGTTTATTATTATTTACAATTATTCTATAGGCCTGGCTTCTGGTGGCTAAATATTTTAAGGCTGGCAATCTTAAATTAGTCTAATTGGTACTCTATGCACCAAAACCCACTTTCTGTAAGCTCTTTTCTTCAACATCATCCACACTGTGCAGCTTGAAAATGGCACTAAGGCAAAAACAGTTGTGAATTTACAGTCAAAAGGCAGCCTCAAGGCCACCACTGTCATAGTCAAGCTCTACTTACAGCTGAGTAGATAGTGTCAAAATATGAACTACAAATTAAACACAAAAATCTGAGTAGATAAAATGACAACACATTTTACTCTGTCATGATAAAGTATCATAGAACCTTGGGTGTTTGGAAGTTGTTAATACCTGCAATGTATACAGATATTGATTAATCCTATTATCTCTCCATGTTCCAGTCTCTTCAACCAAGATGATGGGGTCACATTGAGAGAGCTGCGCAGAAGTGAGCAGTCACTAGCTGTGAGCCCACATGAAACCATTAGCTGGTGTGCAACAGCCTGCTTTCAGGTTAAGAAACAAAATCTGCTTTTAAATAAAATATTAATTGGAGCATAGAGTTGAAAAATATATAACCTTCAAACTATTCTGAGGATGCATCTCAGTCATTTAAAGCCACAATATACCATTTGTCTTCCCATAACATTTATTAGGAAAATTAGGTTTGAATTGGTCATATACACTTCACAAGGAAAAAAATAAAATCCACAATGCAAAAGCTGAACTAACCTATGTTTTTATACTTTTTCTTAAATTACTTTTTACTTCAGCTTTTCCTTTAACTCGTGATTCCTTTCCTAGATGTAACTGCAGAATGTTTATATTTGGGTAGAAATAACATATCTATAGAGAGTACATGCAGTATGCTCTTTACATATGTTAGTTTTAACCACAGAGAAAACATTTTCAGTTTAACTAAGTCACTCCATTCCTCTGCTGTGAAAGGTCCGTCCAAATGGAAAAGTTGGATCCAACTACCTGGCACTCACCTGATCCGACTGCAATGCACAGATGTCTCTAGAAGTCTGAGACAGAGGATCCTTATTGTTGAAAGCATCCCGAGATTTCTCACTCCAGTCACTCGAGAATTGAGGAATTAAAAAAACAAACAAACCACAAAAAGCAAAAACAAACAAAACCTCCCCAAACAATAACAATAATAACCAATACAAACAAACAAACAAAAAACCCACAAAACCCCACCACAACACAAAACCCCCATACAACCAAAAACTTGAAACTTCCTCCATCAATCGTTATCCCATTTTTCTTGATACTGGGCAAGAAAATATTTTACTGGCAAGAGGGGAAAAAAAAAGCATCTTTTTTTCAAACCTAACAGAGCTGAGAGGATATTTAAACTATAATTGTTCTTAGATTTGAACAGGGATTCGCATCCTATCTTCAGATGATGTCTGCAGGATCTGATCACTCATGCGTACAGGTATGGTTCTTCACTGACAAACAACTTGACTCCTCTACTTGTGCAACTTGCATTACTCATAGGAAATCCTTGGCAGAGGCAGGCCAACATATGTTAATTACTGGGTTGCATTATAATAGGTCTAACATCTTGTTTCCCATCCAGGGTTTTTAAATAAATGGAAACAACAGTCTCTTTGGATACAAAAGTACGTATTTTTGTATCTCACACTAAAAATACTCTATGTTAAAAACACGAATAGATCAACTACCAGAGAATTCCTGCCTCTTCAGTTTCTTTGGGGGGTTTTATCCTTATTAAACAATGAAGCCAGCCAATCTTTAAGAGAGGTTAGCATATGTGCATTCATCTTTCATCTCCTACAAATTATCCTTAAGTCAAGTGTAATAGTGAAAATGGGAGCTTGACTCCCCAGTCTTTTGTTTCTTCTACAAACAGTTTATCAGGTAAAGCTGGCTACCAGTTTATACAGCAAAATAAAGCATAAATTCATGAATGCTGAGGAGCATGAACAGAGTAAAGATACACTTAAAAATATTTTTTTCATATGACAGGAGATATGTATCATGTTTCTTCATTTTATGACTTAATACACTGGGATATTGCTAGGGCAAGATGCTGGCAACATTATGAGTATTTTTGATTTACATTTCTCTTTACTGAGAAAGAGGCATTGAGAACCATATCTGCAATTTCAGACAAAGGACTAAGACTGTACACTGATATCCTGTTTCTTTTTGGGTGACCAAATTCGAAGTTTTAAATCTGAATTTCAAGTCATATGACAGGATAAAACTGTTACAAGCATTAGAAGTTTAGTAGAAATTTTCTAAACACTAATATTCTAAAAGGAGACACCAGTACACGATTTTCACAAAAGGTTTTGCAAAAAGTTCATGCATTGAATAAATAATTTATACATGCATTTAGGATGCAAAACCTTTTACAATACAGTGAAAACAGTGTCTTGGAATTTTTAATTTTTTAAGTGATTAAACAAATCTAATGACAGAACTATCATGCAACTGTGACCAGAAACCATCCTCTCATCCTTCCAGACCCAAGGCTCCCTGCACTGGGTGCTGCACAGAGGTGGTGCTGGTCCTTACTCCCAAAGGCTGAGTGCCGGTCAAAAGGCACCAGCCAGGAGTGGACAGATGGTGGCCAATAAGGAAACTATCACACCGTCTTAGTCACTATGGCAGAGCCTGGGCGCCGGACAATAACAGCATGACTATCATCTACTTTACTCCTCATTTCAGCTCTTTAATAAGTTTACCTAGTGCACCCAGCTATAGGGCAAATGCAACAGCTGTATCAGCTGTATCAGTCTGGTGTAGCGTAGGGCTTGCAAGGACCCACCACAGCCAAGGGCAGTGCTGAAGCCAGGTATCTAAAGGTTACAAGCTAGTGCGCTAAGCCCAGCTTACTAACCACCACTCCATGGGAGCAGTTATGCTCTGAGTTAGCTAACAGGAAACACAACAAACTCTTCAAAATGGACGTTCAACCTATCAATTAGTTAACAAAAGAAACTTCACCAGATGAATTCTAAATTTCACTTTTTTTTTTGTATTTAAAGACAAAAAATAATTGTAATATTTTGCGTAAGACAAGCACAGTCCTGAATTTAAGGTGCCCATCTGCTTCCCCCCAACCAGTTCCTCAAACCCAGGTTCTGAACTTGCCAGCAGCCATCTCCTCCTCCTCCACACCCCTGCAGACTCCACAACTCCCAGGTACCTGTCAACTGATCACAAGGAACAATCTGCCACAAATACAGGTAGAATAAAAATGACTACAAATACTTTAAGAACCCATTTTACTCAAGAGTCCAAACTGCTAACCACCCACAGCACTGTCCTTTGCAAATCCCTTGCAGAAGGAAGCACCACTTTGCCCAAGCCTGTGCAGTGCCGAGCACCATCTGGTCTGTGCCTTGGGGGGGCCTTTCCGCTCTCTGAACTTGCGCTGCTCGAGTCAGTGCCACTGGCAGCAGTGCCCAGCACTTCTGTGCTCCCTACCGCACACATGTCGGACGACAGGGGAATTTTATGTATATGTCTTAAAATATTTATCTTGTGTCCTGTTGCTTATTTCTTCTGAAGTATAAACAAGGTCTGAATGGCCTTCCCTTTATTTTTAAGTCGCTCAGTATACAAGGTTTGTCTTGAAGGGAAGCATTTATACTGCTCAGACAAGTTTGAGTACAGCATCTTTCACATGTAAGCTGTATCTTTGTTAAACACCACAATTAAGTATTCATTATTAACAAACATTTCAAAGGTTCCCCTGGATTTATTCTATACTCTGTCACTTGTGGGTCACCAAGACCTGCTGTCATAGTTTTACTTGTCCTTTGGTAAAGAATAATAAGGCCAACTGAAAAAGTGACTTCCGAGTTACACATAAACAAGCGGGTGCCTGCTGCAGGGTTGGGACTTCATTTATGTGAGTTTTGAAGCCTTTCTGGGAATCCACCTTCCCAGGCATTTCCTGTTCCCCTGTCACTGCCATAGAACCCAGAGCAGCTGGGTCACAGAGCCCCCAGTTTCTCCTTCCAGTACCACCCCAAAGTAGCCGGGGGTGGAGGGGGAATGCAGCAGCATGAATTGCTGCGGTGGAAGCAGGTTCAGAGCCAGCACCACAGCCTGAGCAAAATTAAGGGCAGATGACTGGGAAAGGACACTCCATCCGCACGCTTACTTGGTCAAAAAGCTGTAGGGAGAGGACGTGAGCCCAAGTGTTTTAACTCGCAAGGCTGCTTTAACTAAGTCTTAGAAGGCTCCACTAGTGACCCAAAATAACTTCTCCTTACATAATGCCATTATGATTTTAATGTGTGAGATGTCAGAGTTTTACAGTGCCAAAAGCCAAAGCTATGTACTCAGCTGGAAAGCTAGTAGGCTCCCATGTCTGATGGCATCAAACTCCAGCTGGACTGCAACACAATACTCTTGGAGAAATCTCATACTTGAGAGGAGGGCAGGAAAAGACCTGAGGTACAGTTCCTGAAAGAAATTTCTTAAAAGACGGACAGCTGCTTTAAGTCTCTCCAGGTGAGACTTATTCAAGTAGATCTCTCAGAAGCAAGAAAGAAGGGACTTGTAGGTGGGATGAAGCTGAACACTAGTTTGTAAAGAAACAGTCTTGCTAATGCAACACATGTTGAGCTCATGTTTTCAGTCACAAAAACTGCTACCCACATTTGCACATTGTGTCCACTTCGACTCAGTGTCTGTCCGCGAAACAGAGAGAGAAACTGTATCTCAGTGGCAAGGTGGGACTTCAAGGTTTTGTAAAGCACTGGATGGATAACAAATTGAGCATATAGAATAGTTTAGGTTGAAAGGGACCTTTCCAGATCATCTAGTTTCAATCCCCCCTGCCATGGCAGGGACACTTCCCATTAAACCAGGCCACCCAGGACCTCATCCAACCTGGCCTTGAACACCTCCAAGGATGGAGCATACACAGCTTCCCTGGGCAGCCTGTTCCAGTGTCTCACCACCCTCTGAGCAAAGAATTTCCTTCTAATTTCTAATCTAAATCTACCCTCTTCCAGTTTGAACCCATTCCCCCTTGTCCTATCGCTGCAGGCCCTTGCAAAAAGTCCCTCTCCAGTCTTCTTATCAGGCTCCCTTCAGATACTGGAAGGCTGCAATCAGGTCTCCCCTGAGCCTTCTCTTCTGCAGGCTGAACAAGCCCAATTCTCTCTGCCTGTCTTCATAGGAGAGGTGTTTCAGCCCTATAATCATCTTTGTAGCCCTCCTCTGGAGACTCTCTAACGGGTCCATGTCCCTCTTGTGCTGGGGGCTCCAGAGCTGGACACAATACTCCAGGTGGGGTCTCACAAGAGCAGAGTAAAGGGGCAGAATCACCTCTCTCAACCTACGCTTCTTCTGATGCAGCCCAGGATACGGTTGGCTTTCTGGGCTGCACTGGTATATTGCTGGCTCATGTTGAGCTTTTTGTCAACCAGCACCCCCAAGTCTTTCTCTGCAGGGCTGCTCTCAATTCACTCCTTGCCCAGCCTGTATTTGTGCTTGGGGTTGCCCCGACCGAGGTGCAGGACCTTGCACTTGGCCTTGTTGAACTTCATGAGGGTGGCATGGGCCCACCTCTCCAGCCTGTCAAGGTCCCTCTGGATGGCATTCCTTCCCTCCAGCGTGTCAACCACACCACACAGCTTGGTGTCATCTGCAAACTTGCTGAGGGTGCCCTTGATCCCACTGTCCATGTCACCGACAAAGATGTTAAACAGGACCGGTCCCAATATCAAGCCCTGTGCAGATAGGGCTGACTATGTAGATAGTCAGGATCCCAAGAGCATGTGCAGGACAACAGCTCACTGGCCTGGAGTCTTTCTGGAACAAGCATTCCGGTCTTTAAAAAATAAATGTTTAATCAAATATAAAGTGCATGAACCTGTGCTAAGTGGATGGGGGAAAGAAAAGCTTTTTTTGAAATGGCTTGGGGAAGCACTGGGTTGCCATAACCAAGGCAAACATAAGTTGTATACCAGCTGTAAACAAGTTAACTTCTATGATCCCACTGCTGGGAAAAGCGTTATAAGAGCACTAATAAAACACAGAATTTACAGGAAGGACACCAAGATATTGGTTAGACTGCCTGACAACCATATCATTCTTCTTCCGCCCTGAAAACTTTCAAGTTAATAAACTCTTCTCTCTTTCAAGTTAATAAACTCTTCTCTCTTCCATATATAGATAGATAGATAAACAAACTGCTCTTTAGAGAATTCAATGTCAACAACATCTCTAAAATAGCTTTTTAAAGCATTTTTCCTGCTTTTTTTTTGGGAGGAGAGGGGGGAGGGAGATAACAAAACAGGTCTTTCATTGACCCTTGAATACATTATAGTTCTAAAATGAAAAAATGACAGTGCTTGTTGCCAAACTATTCTAGTTGTAGGAACTTGTATTTTTGCAATGTATTTAAAGCAAAAACAGTCTCTAAGAAAATTTTCCTGTTTATAAGGTTCTTTTTGTCATTTACAACAGGCAAAAATCTTAGATGATATGCAAGGTATTTCTTATTTTCAAACTATCTATGGGAGCAACCCACCTTCTAGCTGCACAAACAGAAGCACCACTCAAACTGAGCACAGGGACAGCAGGTTGGCAAGTTTCTCTTGCTTCCTTGAGAAAGTGGCTGTAGTTGGAGGGGTGGTGGGTCCTGCAACTGAAGACAGAAGCCTTTCCTCACTGTCACTCAACTCTTCTGTGGTGTTTGTTCCCCCTCCCCATCCGCCACCTGTCACACTCTCACACCTCTAAAATAACCAAAAGCAGACAGTAACCTTTGAGCTGGAGGATGTCCATCTACCTATTGGGTGCTGGAAAACAACCATGCCCAAGAAAACAGCACAGGGGAAGGGTCTAAGCTTCAATGACATGCAGAAGAAAAGTTGTAAAAACTCCTTAAAAGCTTAGAACAATTTCTAGCTTTGCTGAGGTATAAATCAAGATTAAACTAGGGAAACCTCCCTTCTCAGCATCAGTGTGAGACCAGGCAACTGTCAGGGAAGTCCAATTTCAAACCTTTCCAGGTGCCAGCTGCCCAGCAGTAAGTCAGCCTCAGCATTGCCCTACACTGCTCCCTCATCCCACAACGCCCTTATTTACACACTAAGCCTGTATTCAATCACTTCATCTGGTTTTGGAATGGGCATTCGAAAATAAGAGAGGAAAAGAAACCTGCACTTCAGAGTTTACTGATGAAGATACAGGAGGTGTGTATTTCAGGGTAGCCTACAAGGCTCCCCTGTTCTCAAACAGAATCAGGAATACAGCCAAGAAACAAGCAGATATTCATCAAAGGAACTGTTTTTGCTACTAAATGGCTAACTGAAGCTCCTACTATTCTGTCATATATCTATGTCACTGCAGCCCCAATAAATAAACCCTTCTGATTAGCTATGAGACTATCTAGAAATCTCCAAGAGACAGATACTATTCGCTTTGCTAGCCAGTCACTGCAGCCCTGAAGTCTCAAAGGAATAAAAAAAAAAAGAGAGAAAAGAGACAACAGAAACTTGTTGTCAACATACTGCTTTGTTTCTTCTCAGACATTTTTTTTTCTAATCAGCAAATAATATTTCACAGGTACAAAGAGCTACAGCATGAACAGGGCAGAGTTTACCCACAGTTGTGCATTATCTTGACCAGTTAGCATTCTCTAGTTAATGTTATCCTGACTGAGCTGACTACTAAAATAAGTTACCAGAAGAGTTTACCAGTTATCAAAGAGCTGAGAGCATCAGAATAGGAAAGATTTGAAGACCAAATAAAGACAACAAGCAATTCCTATACTGGTTTTGTACACACAAAGCTATCAGATGCACAAAGTCCGTGACTTTCATTCTCATGCTATCTTTGATGACATATATGTACTATCTATGGGTTAGAATTGTTCCCCTTTCCAAAGTCAGGCCCACAGTGATGCTGGTTTTCTCAAAAAAACCCCAAACGAATGAACAAAAAAAGGCTTACAGTAACCACAGTCCCTCTGTGCTTACAGCCAATACTGACTACCATGAGGACAGCACTACTACCTATGGGTCAGGCAGTGAGAGGATTGTCTGGGTAGGTTTCACAGGGATGAAGAAGGATGTCTTTGTTTGAGGACATCAGTTTATAAATCAGCTTTCCACTGACATATAAATATTAAGTCAGAAAAAACCCAAACAAAACAAAACCACAAAACTCACAAATAAACTCCTTATGAAGACAAACAATGAGCAGTAGAGGAAATTAAAATCCACAGTTTTAGGAAATTTCCACAGGTTTGTACCATTGTGCATATTAACAGGTTTTGAGTGATTCTTTTTCCTCCCTCGTCCCCTATGTTGAGGCAATAGCCTTCCTGCTTCACTTTGGGAATAAATTCAAAGCTGCTCTGTACAGTCAAAACAAATGCTGGATTACCAACCAAGTGATATGCTTCCCACATTTATCTTAATGGAATGTTAATGTGATAGCTTGTATGTGACTACCTCAATATTAATACACTAGACAAAATGCAGAACAGCTCAATTTATTGAATTATCTGTGGAAAGGATAGAAGCCTCTTTTTGAGCTTAGATATTTCATTAGATCCCAAACCTTATATAAATAGTATCAACCATCACACCTTCCCCATTGGAAGGGATTGTGTTTGGCTGTTCCAAGGATTCAACAGAAGAATACAGATTACTTCTTCCCTCCTCTGCTACAGGTCTAAAAAGTATAAGCAACTGAAGGGAAAATATAGGTAGGCTGGATCAAATGATCACCTGTGTGGAGCCTTCAGAAGGGCAGGGCTTTTTAAGAATGAGTCATCCCCTGTGAAGTAACTTAATTTCCTTTGACATTTACAGAAGAAATTAGATGGAAAGTGATTTTGTCTGCCTAAAAACTTTATTTTTTCTACTAGATGCATAATACCCATACAAATTTGTCCTGCATCATAAAGGGAAGAGTAGAGACACTGTATTGAAGCTGGCAAACCTCACCTTTGCAGGCAATGTAAACTTTAGTGTATCTTAAACTATTAGAAAAAAAATATTACGTAACAAGTGTAAGACCATCTCATACTCTCATAATACATTGCTGCCTCCAACAGTCAAGCTGTGGAGATCCATTACAATCCATTGCCTGGACACTTCTCTTACAGTCTGTATCACCTTTAAAATATTCTAACAATAACCAAGCCAAATGCTAATGATCATATGAAATGGACAATGGCTACGTCAGAAGTTTTTGTTTCTAGAAAAAGAAGTGGAAAAAAAAAATCAATACAACAAAGCAACATTATAATCTACAAAGATTCTTAAGCCAAAGACACCATTTTAAAGCAGAAATGATTTCTAATATCACTGACAACCTCAATTTATCACCAGCAGGAAAGCTTACATACACCTAAAATTCAGTGGAAGGAAAACATACAGTATCTGAGCAGGAGGAGTATCAGTGCCCATCAGTGGTGGTCTGTATTGATGCACTGTTCATTGTGCTTTCCCATAAAACACACCTAAATAAATAAATAAAGGGGGCTTGGGTTCCTCATCCCACAACAGGCAGTTGACAAGAACAAGCATAAACCAACTCTAAACTCTTCAGCAATATTCTTGTTGCTTTGCTGTAATACAGGATAGGATTTCACAAAAATTGGTCTAACTAGGAGTGAACAAATCAGCCAATTGCAGAGCAGTCAAATTTGTTACCACAGGCATTAACTGCAGTCCTCCTTATTTATGAGGAACAGACTTCACAGGTAAAGCTGTAACAATCCAGCTTGTTCCTCTGCAGTATTTGATCACCCACATCGTTACAGCAGCAGGGCAGGCACCACAAGCTCCTGGTCAACCACTATATCCATTTCTCATAGTGACATCTTCTGTGCAACTGGAAAAAGGCTGGATCTTCTTGTCCTGAAGCCTATCAACAACATTGTGGAAGGAAAAAGGAATTTCAACTTTGTTTCCTTTCTGGGACCTATTTTACTTCCTATTCAGGAGAGAAACCAGGCTTTCCAGACTGCTAGTGCAAACATCAAGTTGCTAAAAATCTGCCAACATTGTCTCCAACTATAATATCAGTGATGTAACCATCCATGAGGGGGTTTTGTCAGTTGTTTTGTTTGGTTTTGGTTTTTTTTTCAACATAAAACCTTTGAAGCCTATAAAAGTGAAAGAGATTTGGGGTAAAGGGCAAGGAACTCCCAAGAAAAGTTATGAATGGAAATGTGCTACAAAACCTCTCCTTTCCACCCCTTGTAACTGCTGCTGATCAGGACAACTCTTTCAGATGCTGCAGAAACTGTTCGATTATCTTCTGTGGGTTTCTTAAAATATACTAAAACCAGAATTTTATGTCACATTTAGATCACAGTTTTGTTTCAGCTCAGACAGGACAAAACACTCTCTGGATATATACACAGAAACTCACTTCTTTCCTGAAACAAAGTTTTCATTGATCCTTTGCCACAGACTCAATTATTGTTTCTAATCATGATCAACGTTTATTTAAGGTATTGTGGATTGTAAACAATGTAAACAAAAAAAGCATCTGTCCATGTTAATATGAATGCCATTGACAGGTTAGATACCTATATCAACTCTTCCTGAGGACATTCTTTTTAAGTTCTGAAAGCCCAAAGTAAATTAAAACTACAATTTAAAGAATAATCTTTAAATTAGCCACCTTTTGAGGTAGTGTTATCTTGAGTAGATAAAAATCACAATCTGTTGATTAAATCCCAGGAAATTTTTCATTGTTTTAAAACATAATCCTAAAGTCTTTTTTTTTAATGTGGGAGATTCTGCAAAATTCCTGGTCCCCCTCGGACTCATGGGAGGAAAAAATACCCAACACACTCTTTTTGTAATTTGGCAATTATACACGTGTAAAAAAAAGCAAGAATCAAGATATTTTAAGATGACATTTAAAAAGATAAAAAGAAGAAAGGTCCTTGACTGTGGGATATTTAGATGATCTCAAGTCATGCTTTCCATAGCCTCACTTTAAAAATAAGTGGCCTTCTCTTTCTCCACCCCCCACCCCCCAAATCCAAGGAAAACAGTCACCAAATGCACTCAACTAGCCTCAAAGTCACACGTGCTCCATTGCAGATCTTGCTTTCAGTGTGTCTTTTGTTTGATAGCTGGTGTTTCAACATCCTTAACTTGAGCAGAAAAAGGTCAGAGCAAGTCTTCTGGCATTCACAGACCTGCACCAGGCCCCACCAAGAGAAGATTGATGCCATAGTGCATTTCCCCCGATCGAGAGAAGGAAGTGGAAGTTTGAAGCCGAGACCAACTATGTCTGTTAGAGGGATCCTTTTCTCAGAGCCCACCGGCAGTGTTTAGTTTTGCTATATTCCTCTGTGAAACTTTTCTGCTACAGCTGACATTACTTTTGAGTTAGAGTTCTGCCACCGTGCCACATTACAGACCCAGTATCATGGCCTGAACAGGTTCTCACCAGGAAGAGATTTTAGCTGTACATCCCAGCATTGAGCTTCCTCCCACCCCTTTTGCTTCACCTCTTAGTTACCCCTGGTGCCCTCAGCTGCTGCCCTCGCCTTCGCTCCCCCGCCTGGGGAGGAGAGGCTGCACCATTAACCTTCCAGTGCACAAGGCCAAGGTCCATATTGCAGCTAGAGAGAAGCTGTTGTTAACGATTCCTTAAAAGCTTTGGCACTTCAAGGCAGTTGGAACTACTCAACCAGAGCTGGGAGCCAAAGCTTTGCCACAGCATTAATGGGTTTTTGCCCTTTTAAATTTTATAAGCCTGTCGCCTTTCTGATGCGTGCAGTTTTATTCAGAGTCCTAAATGGCCATTTCATATTTAAAAGAAAGCTTGCATAGGTAGCACCCTAAAACTACCCCAGGTCATTCATCTCCCCCGCTCTCCTACTGTCTCTTAGGAAACCTTTGACAGAGCATTTGTTCAGGCTGCCAAGTTAAATCCTCTTCTCTCATGTCAATGCATTGAAAAAAAGCATCAGAACACCAGCTTCACTCAGGCCTGCTGAAGTAAATGGAGAAAACCAATTCCTCTGGCACTACAGAGCCATTAAGCCGTTTGCAGATTATTAACTGAAGCACAAAAATATATACCGTGCACGATCGGACGGCAATGCAGAGCTATTCCTTAAGTTAGCTTCTGTCTCAAAGAGCTGCCTATAAGGCTGCAATTTGTAATCATTTGTGCAGCTGCTGTAACTGTTAGCGGGACCCCGACAACCCCAGACAAAAGCCGTTTCGCCGCGATGCGGGGGTCACGCTTCCACCGCCGGGCACATTTCACCTTTAATAAATATGGTAATGGGGGTTGCACTCGGAGGAGAGAATCTGAGACGCCTCCCCGCTCCGATGCCCCTAATCGCAGCCTCCAAGGTAGCACCGAAATTAAACTTTACACGTGCAAAACAAAGTTTACAGTCTAAAACCACGATTATAGTAACAACTTCCTCCCCCTGCCTTAGGCTGCCTTACTCCTTCCCCGCTACCGAGCCAGCCCAGAACACTATCCCGAGCGGCGCGGGGCGGGGGGATAAAAGCGTGGCTGGATGGCTCCTATTTTTATGTTTACATTCCTGAAGTGTCTTTTAACTGACTGCCATTCCCCCTCTCCCCGCGAGCAGCTCCGCAAGCCGCCCCTGGAAGTGCTTCCCCCGCTCCCCTCGCACAAAGGCGGGCGNGGTTGAGGGGGGGGCTGCTCCTTCCTCCTGCCTGGCGAGAGAGGCCCCGGTCCCAACTGGCTCTCGAACCCAGACAAGGAATTTGCACCCAGGCAAGCTTCCTGGAGCGCAGAGCAGGCTCCCCTGCGCCTCTCCCAGCCTCACACGCCCGGCCAGGCACGCACGCCTCGAGCCGCGGCCCCTCCGCGGGGCTCCAGCCCGGCCGCCCGCAGCCCCGACGGCGCTCGCCCCGGCCCCCTCAGCCCCCTTTGTTTTTGCAGCGGCTCCGACGCCCACCCGCCCGCCTCGCGGCTGCCACAAGTTAGACCCGAGCTGGGTACCCCCGCGGTCCCGGGAAGGGCTTTTCCCGGGCTGAGTCGCCTCCCCGCCGCCGGGCCCGGCTCCGCGGCTCCTCGGCTCCTCGCTCGCCCGCCCTCGCCCCGCTCCCTCGGCGGGGAGAGCCTGCCCCTTTAAGAAGTCCCCGCACATTTTCTCCCCTCGCAGAATAAATATGTATTTTTTTCCCCCGTACACCTATTTCCTCAGCGTGGCCGCTCCATTGTTTCTGCTCCACCGAGACGCAACCCCTGCCCGGCCGCGAACAGGGAGGTGCGAGCAGGGAGCGCAAATAGACGCGAAACTTACCTACGGATTGCAAAGCAGCCTTGCAGCAGCAAAATAATAAGGAAGAAGGCAGGCAAAATCCTCTCTCCTCAACTGATTTGCAGATCTACTCGGGTATTTTTAAATATACAATTTTGTTTATTCCCCCCTTTCTTCCTTATCCCCCCTGCTTTCTTTTTTCTTCCTTCCCCCCCTCCCCCTTTTTTTTTTCCTTGCCCACAGACAGTGAAAAGGAGCTCAATGTTAGTGGGTGAGTAAGTGAATCAACTAGCAGAGAGCACAGCAAGTTGAAGTGTCAAATTACATTGGCTATTCTATTACCAAAGGGCCATGCTTTGTGGCTGCTGGCAAAATCTGTCCCAGATTCCTATCTGAAAGGGAGCTGCCTCCTACAGGGATGTTCTTTCCTTCGCCCTCTTCCTTTCCCTCTCTCCCCGCAACCCCCTCTCCCCAAACCACACAAAGTTAAACATCTTAGATACGAGTTAAAATACAGATATTGTCTTACAGTAGATTTTAAGGCGGGGATTCTCGTTTTAGTCTTCCCGAATACTCAGAAACCCTCTGGAAACTGAAAGCTGGAGAATATCTATCCCCCCCCCCACGACCCCCGCGTCTGTATTTTTGTATTATTAAATAGGGGAAAACCACCCTGGACCCAATAGCTCTCAAGCATGCGGAGCCTCCGTCTGTATCGTCTTTGGAGAATTTTTACGGGGATGGAAGGAACTACCGGGAGGGCAGGGGAATTACACGGAAAGCCGAGACATCCCGCTGCCCCGTGTATTTCCACTTTAGGTGCCCCCCTACCCATCTAGTGCCACCGCCTCCTCCCTCGGGGCCGCTGTTATTTTCAGAGCTCGGAGCTTCCGCCACCCAGGTGGGCGCGGAGCTCTCCCGGGGGTCCCCGCCCGCCAGCGGGGCTCTGCCGGGGAAGCCGGGCAGGCGGGAAGTGGCGGTGCTCGGTGGGGCGGGCCGGGGAGGCGGCTCCGCCAGCAGGGTTGGGGCAGGCTGTCCCGTCCCCGTCCTCCACCCACACTCCCCCGCCGAACGAAGCGCGGCCCGCTGCGCTAACAATAGGGCGTGTTGGGTTTGGTTGGGTTTTTTTCCTCCCTTTTCCTCAGGAAATCCAGCCCGATTTCCAGGGAGAAAATAACAAGAAACCGTCCTTGTCTGACGAGCACCAATCTGCTAAAAAACATCTCCCTCGACTTCTCTTCCCCTTGATAAAACACTTCCAGGACAATCAATATTTTATGATGAGTTGTTAATAAGCCTAATATATTCATCCCTGCTCCAACGGGGCTTGTTAGATTATGCAATTAAGATAAGCAATTTAAACAGCACCGAACAGCTCTTCGCTGGTCACATTCGTCTTGTTGTTGGAGGAGGAGAACTATCTGGACTTTAAAGGGATGTCAGATTACTCGAGGAAGGGGGGGTAGATTTTTTGGGTTTTATTTTTAAACGCGCGCAGCCAGATTCGCCCGTTAATGCCGCTCTCCACCCGGTAACCCCGCGGGCCGCCCCCGCGGGCACTCCTGCAGCCGCCCCCCCCCCCCCCCCCCCGCCTCTCCGACGGCTGCCGCCGGTTTACGTGCTGATTTGCATGGGGCGGTTCAGGTGCGGAGACGGCGGCGAGTGGGGCTGCACCGCCCGCTCCCGCTGCCCCCCCCGAGGGCAGCGCCCCGGCCCTCCGCCCCGCTCATTTACGCCTCCATGGCTTCCCCAGAAAAAAAAAAAGGCTCTTCTGCCGCTCTTCCCTCTGTCGCCATCCGCCCCCCACTCGCCCCGGGGGCGCAAGGCAGCCCTGCCGGCGCGGCCCCGGC